>JAMPIQ010000002.1:1592706-1911977 GCA_024699855.1 Aphelenchoides besseyi | reverse complement strand
ACAAACTCCAGAAGACCTTCGGCCAAACGACTATAATCAGTGACTCCGGTTGGTGTCGGCGTTGGAATTGACTGGACTAACAGTAGAGCGTGTTCTCGACATTCCTGACAGTTCATGATGCTGTTGGCTTCATATTCCCGCGACTGGACAGTGTCAGTACAGGGTGTGAAGTGTTGGAATCGGATAGAAGTTGAAAACTAGTGGATAAAGACACATCGCTAGTTGGATTTGTTTTTGGTTCATTTGACACGAGTCGAAACGTTGAGGAGGAAATTGAACTGAAGAAGGTGATGGCTGAGAAATCAATGGTTCCGGCTTCTGTATTGAAGCAGAAAGAGGTTGTGTCATGGGGCGCATCGGAGGTTGAGCGGTGTTGATGTCAAGTAGAGTGAAACTCGGCGACGATGAGCTTTGAGATGAAGTTGACAACGGACGAAGCGCAGAAATGATTTCTGGTTCTTCGCCATTCGTTGAGTTGGAGCCGCTAGCTTGTAATGGATAAGAATTTAACGATCCATTTAAAGGCGTCGTTACGAATTGTCGCTGTCGGGCAACTTTGTTGGTGGAGATTGGACGATATCAAGAAGGTTCTTGCATTTCGAACACTCGCAACTCCAAGTAGGGACAAGACTCGACGAATGATCTCTGACTGGAATGTGTTACGCCGTGAATTTCGACAACGAGAACAATTGGTACGGATTGGCGCCATTAATAGAAATAAAAGTAAACAACTGCACTGTCGGCCCTTACCTTTTTTTGAACTACTTGGCTCTTTCCAACTTTCATTCCAACTTCACGTGACAATTGGTTTCGAAGTTGAAAAGAAAACAAAATCGGGGTTGTGTGCAAACCAATCTTCAGCAAAAGCGCCAATTTACTCCCTGATTTGACACGCAGCAAAAAGGCGAAACGATTAAGAAAAACGTCTGTGAACTCAAGACGCCGACATTTCTCGGAGGTCAATTGCGTGAATAAAACGGGCGAATGGAACGGCGACTGAAATCTTAAGAAGTTGAAAAGAACACCGGATTGTTAGTTTCTGAAGTTCGTTGACTGAAATCAAATGAGTGAAAAACCAGTCACAAGATACGTGGTCGTAGCGTGTCGAGTGACATCATCGGTTGGAGTGTGATCTTAATCTCCCGTCATAGACATAAACTGCTCAAGGTTGTTCATACAACAAGTTTTGTACATGCAAGACGCCAATAACTCTGCATATAAGATCATTCAGAAAGGTAAAGAATATCTAGACAGCTTCTGTGATAAGTCGTTTCAGCACGATATTCAAACGTTTATGGGACATCTTAATGGCTGAAAGTAGTGTTGTTGTGCTATCTCCACTAAATCTACTTGCATCTTTTACCCAGCGGCTTTTGACGTTGAAAGAACTTACTTGTTACCTAATATCCAAACAGTTGTCAGAGCATAAACAATAGTGTTTACTGGAAGTTCTGACTACAAACAGTTTGAAATAACCGGTTTGTTCTAGTCGAATAGATGGCTCGAGATCAGTTTGATTTCGTTTGTAGTTTGCAATTTGTTTCTACGTTGAAACAGTCCGCCGATTTCACTCAACGAAGCGGCGAGTAGTGGGTCTAAGCCCTCGGTCTCTTTGTACTTTTCTGTGACGATAGAAACTGTCCTTCACGTCATTTCCAAAACATTTATTTTAGTTTACAAGTGACTGCACCTGTTTATTATCGACATTAAATACCATAACGTTCAGCCGTGAACTCTAACAGTCCGCGGGGCCAAGAGCACGTGATCTGAAGAAAGAAGAAGCAGAGAAATGAACTAATTGAAGAGCTAGAGCATAACATGACTACAGTTCAGAATAGAGAGGTCTGAGTACATCTGGGGGCCACAACTAAGAGATAGATTTGTGGTCCAAGAAGAACCAAATGGATAGCTGGTATCTGTCGTCTTTAAAGCATCCGGAAGAGTTAATTGTGTTGAAGGCAATGGAACAGAAGTTGACGGTTGAACAGAAGAGTTGATTTGATTGCTGCCGTTTTTCTCGTTGGCTTCTTCTGACTGAACGAAAATTGAGGATTTCGAGATGAGAACTTGGCGGTCATCTGCTTATGAACACTCGCGAGTTTGGTTTGTTTTCGTTTCTTGACTGACAGTCGATACTCTAACAGACATTGACATTGTCGACACGTGCAAGAAATGTAGGGACAGTTCAGTTGGTGGTCTTTGATCAGAACTGAGTGGCCGTGAAGATGACAGCGACCACAGGTGTAGGATCGATCTGAAACGAGAACAGTCATCGATTAGGTTGTTCTTAACTAACTTTTTCGACGGAGAACCTTGGTATCGTTGTTGGGATCCGACATTCTCCTTGACAACTTGATAGAAATCACCAGTGTGTTTGAACAATTGACACACAAGATACTTCTATTTAGGACAACAGTCTCGACTCGTGGAACGTTAACCCGAGCTGCTTTGACCAGTGAATCTACGATTATGTTAAATGACAACTTCGCTGTTGGAAGCGAAGATTAGCATGACAATCGACTAGAAATTCGGACTAAATTGAACGTCCCGATTTGCATCAATTACGTGGGGTCCTATTCGATCACTCTACAGATGACTTTTCTGTACGATGTTCGATCACATGAGTAAACGACATAGAAAAAAGCGCAGACGTTGAAAGTGGATACACACATCACTGTGTATGTAGCTCTTCAATTTGATTATTGATCGTTATTCATTCCGATTGCCACTTGCACAACAACTTTGTTAAGATGTTTCCGTTGATTCTTGTTCAAAGAATACTTCTCATTAAGCTCTGGAGTAATCATCTCGTCTATGCAAATGGAGATTCTAATCGTCAGCAAATTTGCCTGCTTTCGATTAATTGGTAGCAAATTGAGATCTTTTTGAAAACCGCATTAGGCAAAAACAACCTTTGCTCTTAACATCTGATTATAACCAATTGGTGGTTAAGTGAACGGTTTTGTTGAAATGGAAATCAGCTTCGGCTTCCTGTTCATCGGTAGTGATTTCAGTCCCGCCTTTTCCTACTCGTAGACAAACAAGTTCCAAGTGAACTTGTTTGGTTTTCTGTTCCATTCAGTTCGTATCTCCGCTTTGTTCTTATCGCAAACTGCCGTTGTTTTATATCGTCGATTGCTCCCATGTTTGATTGCACAATTTATAGGTGCAGATGTGGAGTATGAATCGCAGTGATCAATACCTGAGATATTTGAGTCTCGTTGTTCTTGTGATACAGAATGCAAGTCAAGTTCTCGTTCTTCGATACGCAGCTCAACGCAATCAACCGCAGTTTATCAAAACAGTGGCAGTTTTATTCAACGAAGTGATCAAATTGATCACCTCACTGATTCTCCTCACCATCACAACCGGTTCTGTTAAGTGGTGAGTTGAATGCCACTATAGCATTGAATATGTTCAAGGACTGTCCAATCACTAAAACGACAGTACTTTGTCAAGTGGTTGGAGACGTTGAAAGTCGGGGGGTTCCAGCTCTCATCTACACTATTCAGAACTTCCTGTTGTACGTTGCAATTGATCACTTAGATGCGGGAACGTTCATGGTCACCTATCAGTTGAAGATTCTAACTACCGCAATTTTCACTGTCCTGCTGCTCAATCGTCGACTATCCCTTTGGCAATGGATGGCACTTGCAATTTTTGACTGTCGGCATTGCACTTGTTCAATTGGCAAGTGATTGACATGCTGATATCACTAACTTGTTCAGAGTGCTGATGAGGGAGCTAAACACGTAGCCAAAATGGTCCAACTCGATTCGGCGCGAAACTTATCAATTACAAAGACAATTCCGGGAACGGTCGATTTTGCTCCAACTAATCAACGACCGTTGATTGGACTTGCTGCCGTTCTTGCTGCTGCTCTGATGTCCGGTTTTGCTGGTGTTTACTTTGAAAAGATTCTGAAAGAATCGGATGTTTCGATTTGGCTTCGGAACGTTCAGTTGGCGACCTTTGCAATTCCAATTGCTCTTGTAATGATCGTCGTGAGTTTCTGCTTACAAGGGCTTTGAACTTGGACTTCAGAGCAAAGATTACGCGACAGTCCAACAGAACGGTTGGATGCACGGATTCGATTGGGTTGTTTGGTTGGGCACTCTGCTTCAGTCTTTAGGCGGTCTGCTAATTGCTGTGGTCGTTAAATACGCGGACAACATCCTGAAAGCATTCGCTACATCAGTTGCTATTATTGTTAGCACCGTTGTATCGATCTTCTTTTTCGGCATTATCCCCGAGCCTCTGTTCCTTCTTGGCGCTACACTCGTTATCGGTGCTGTGGTTGTATATTCGATCTTTCCATACAATACCAAAACTCATACACTGACGAGCAGCGACACCTCTGAGACACAACGTTTGTTGGACGAAAGTAAATAGCGATAGAAGAGGTCGATGGTAATCAATCGTTTATTTTATGTGCAGTATCAAAATTCTTGGTATTTTAACTGAGCTTAATGGTCATAATAACAAGACCATATGTTGAAAATTGTCGATCTTAACTAATAACTGAATAATCAAGAGTTTCGTGAAATACTTGAAGTTACCTACAAAAAGTAGCAAACATGTCTAATAACCAACTTATAGGTTAAATTACTTTCACTTCTAAATACTAGACAATTGAGTTCTAATACAATGATCGTGAAAGAGGCGTTGAATTGAACATCGCGGATATTAACAAATCGATCTATTTGTCAGTTTAGAGAAGAACAATATAAACCGTTTGTACATTCACGTAACCTGTAAAAGTTAATTGACTTTATCTGATCGTTTTAATAACAAAGAAGAAGGCCAGAAGGTTTATTAAACTTTTATTAGAAGTAGGTTCTTAACATTTCAACAACAACCTAAGCAACAAACTTCTGATACAACCCGTAGATAAAATCAGCATTATAGAATGAACCTAAAGCTAAATACAAATCAATCAGCGGTGTAAAGAGGAACAAAACAGACCACTGGGATGGTGATAATCTAAACAAATTTAAAGTGTTTGTTGTACAAAACAAATTACCAACAAAAAGAATGATTCCTTGTGGATCAGTGGAATGACAAAAGTTGTCGTGAGTTCGATTGCACCAGAATGAGACCAGGTCTAGTTTTCAAACATTTGGGACATTCGATGTGTTCCATTCGTCTTATTATACCTGGTGTTCGTTGACGTAAGAACTGGAAATCCGACTGACACTTTTCTCGCATTGAAGTTTACCTGTGGTTGATTTCCAATAGTATTCAACGGTTTTCCGATTTTCATTTGAAACTCCACTTCGCGAATTGGGACGTTTGGAAAGATGGGGGAAGCTCTCCATTATGATAAGAACTTCTCGAGGGATTTCACCAAGTTCGGTATAGAACTTTTGCATCGTAGTGTAATACTCGTCTTTTTCGAATGTCGTTTCAAGAGGTCGATCTCCAGCCATTGCATAGAATGCTATCACAATGTCAATGGGTTGTTTCCAGGCGCGCAAAGCAGGAGCTGTTGCATTTATAAGCTCCATGCATTCATCGGTGTGAGGCTGAATACTTGCGGGTTAGTTTCTTTATTATGGAACCAAACCGATGATAGATCAGATGCTTGAAATTTACGGGTAGTTGGAAGACAATTATCTCGCGAAAACAATGTTAGCTGCTTGTACGTGTGGCTAAAACTGCAGTCATTTTAATGAAAACAAATGGCTTCTACCGAAAAATGAAAGAGATACCAGGGAAATTGTGCAAAGCGTGAGAGTTACCGATGAGAACGATATTCTTAGTCCCGTTGCCTTTTGCATGGCAAGTGTGAGTTTTTTCTGATGGTATGAGATCATATTAAGAGGGTAAGTTGTTGGCATCGTATGATTCAGATCATCGCAATAAAACTCTCCGTGAAACGCTTGAAACTGCTTGGAATTGTATGAACTTATTTGGTCGTTAGTCAACCTGACTGGTTTTTCTCGAGTCAACCACAACGTTTCAATATCGCGACGAAGTTGCTGTTTCCAGTCTACAGTTGCCTTATTGCTCTTCAAGCCTGCATCGAGATCAACAGCCGATTTGTACAAATCGTGAAGTTGAATCCCGTTCAGACACAGAAGAATAAAGCAATAATGTTAATGCACTCCAGCCACTAACTCTCTTCATCAACCACTTGAACGCATTCTCGACTACGTAACCGACTCCAATAGAGATGCCAATCAATTGAAGACCAGCTGAAGAGAGCGGTCTGTGAGAAGCTCGATATCAACTCACTAATCAAACTCGATTCTCCACCATCAGTGTAGATCTCTGAGTGTGCGTATCGGTGCCAAGTGAACAGCGGCCAATGGATTAGATAGACCGAATAAGAGATGTCGCCGAGAGTAATAACTGGCCGGAGATTAAAGAGAACGGACGCCTCACAGTGACTCCCAACAATCAGTCCAGTGAGCAGAACAACGAACAACCGTTGCAGCTGTGGAACTATGGGTAAGGAAAAGACGAGAAGCACAATCAGAAGCATATGGACAACAACGATCTTAACGCTGTCAATCCACTTGTTGGCATCGAAAGAAGCTCATTAAATGGATTCAGAACACAACTCACTTTCTTTTGAAAGATCAAAGAATCGTTGTGCTCGTAAATAGAAGACCCCTGGAAACAAGGATCACTCATCAGACACTCACGAACTAACCGAAGCCCACGAAGAACTGCCATATTCTGGCCGGCAAGAGCATGTGAGCAAAGTCCTTACTCGCATAGCATTGGAATAAGAACGAAGCAATTGGAATGACGGCAATCAGCGTCAATCTAAGCGACAAATGAAACTCCTCGATTCGATCCAAGAACACGAAGATCAACGGGACTATCAAGTAGAATTGAAGTTCAACCGACAAACTCCAGCTGTGCAAGAAGTAGTAGAGCTCCGAGGACTGCAATCTGCACATCTACTAGTGACCATCAAAACAACTCACGATATCAAAGTACGCTGCTTCTCTCATGTTCGGAATGTTCGAGTAGAATCCCAGAGCAGGAATCGCTTCTTCGTAGAGTTGAGTGAACTCAATCGGAGAGATCAAATGTCGAAGAGTCACCAGTACAATGAGAATGACTGTGAAGTAGAGTGGGACTATCCTCTTGACTCGTCGATAGTAGAACTCGACACAAATCAAGAGGTTGATTGGACGTTTTCGAGACAAAATCAAGCACATCAAATAGCCGGAGATCACAAAGAAACTGGAAAGCAGGTCTAATGGACTGCGAAATGGACTCACATGTCCACTCCCAGATATCCTTGTTTGATTCGAGTTGGCCACATCTGAACTCAAGAGAGACTGTCAGCAATCACAAGCGGAAATTTACATGAAAAAGCAAAACAAACCAAATGGCTATTGCTCGTAATGTTTGAATGTTCTGAATCAAATGAATTGGTGGTTTCACTATCTCCACATCTTCTGGCTGGGCATCGATATCCGTTTGCATGAGCTTTGTGTATTCTCCTACAATAAGAATTCAAAAGGCAAAATGGGACGTTTATAGTAACCTGCCGTAGGATTGCTCAATTTAGTAACCATCTTAAACGTTCTATAACCAAATTAAACAACCTTTTCCATGACAAAATTAGTAAAAATCATTTACAAGAGTATGTTACGAAACTCCGAATAAACAAATACAATCGATATGGAAAGTAATCGGTAATCATAAATGAACTCGTTGTCTTTGCTTGTCAGTTAACGACAAAAGTATCAGCAGCATCGCACTTAAAAGGTCGAATTCACCACAAACAAAAACAGCAACACTCTATCTTAGATACAGGATATCTTCTGGAGACTTGTACTACATAAAGATGAGATTCTTCAGAAGCTTAGTACTAATAAACTCATTAGAAAATTAATTTCTAGCGACACCTTTTTTCCATTGGTGGTTTCTATAGATGATGACTAGAATTTGCACTTTCTTTCTAGTAATGTAAATCTTATGTAATTATCTATAAACCAACTGCGCGAGAAAGAGACTGATGTTAAAGTTAGAAATCAAACAAATCAGTTGCTGACTAATGTTTTCAAGTAGATTATTTGCTACATAAATCGGTCAACTGATTGCAGCAGATAAACGCGAAGCTAAGAATAATCGAATTCGCCAATGATTAGAATCTCCTTTCGCATTAGCGAGTCGATTACCCGAGAGTTCAATTAGTAGAATTCTGCGAGCACAGATATCCAATATTGTCTAAAAGCAAGAGTGTAAAAGGAAATTAGAGATCTGGACCTACAATCAATGACCAATTGAAAGTCAGTTAGAACAAGAAAAGCCGAGATTAA
Organism: Aphelenchoides besseyi; assembly: GCA_024699855.1. Classification (NCBI taxonomy): domain Eukaryota; kingdom Metazoa; phylum Nematoda; class Chromadorea; order Rhabditida; family Aphelenchoididae; genus Aphelenchoides; species Aphelenchoides besseyi. Next base: position 1,903,692 of record JAMPIQ010000002.1, on the reverse strand, counting down.
AAGACGAGTTATTGAAAGGTTAATTGACACAAGGTAGACATTGAACAATAACAAGAAAAACTGAAATGAAACGGCTCTTGGTAGCTACTAACCGTCGAAAACAATGATTTGTGGGTATTCATTTTTACAAGCTAGAAGATTGGGCCACAATTGTTCTTTTCTGTTTAGTTATATGCTCGGAGGTTGTACAAAAACCCTGTTTGAAGAATTACATAAATGATGCAAATCGGACGGTTCAATTCGGAAAACAACTTCCAGTCGATTATGTTGATTCTTTTCACAAGTTGAATCAAAAACTAGTTCGGTTCAGGAAGCTTACAAGTTATACAATGTTGGACTCCGTTAATTCACTTGACAGGATGAACACAACTGGTTGGGAAGTGGTCTGTAGATCTTTTTTTGGCAGACTCCCGAACTTTCTTCTGATCACTTCTTTATGTCACCTCTATCACCTCTATAACTAAACCACGCCCAATTAAAACCACACCCAATTAAAATACTTCTCGCCACAATGAGTTTGCGAAAAAAAAACAACTCTCCCAGCAACTTTTCTTCCAGATTCCAAATTTCAAATAAAATTCTGATCATCGTATACAAAAACATACCGAAAATATGCACTTTTGCGGTCGTTCAAAACTCAACATTTTTTGGCCGAGTGGTGAGTGCGTCGGATTTTTGGCGCCGGGGGTCGAAAGTTCGATCCCGCTCGCTGACATTTGATTGTGCACAGTGAGGGAATTAATTGTTTGGTTTTATTCTATTCGATTCTTACAGCATATTACAGTGTACATATCGCTACTTTTTTACGGTTCATAATTTGAATTCTCATATTTTTTTTAGATACGATTCATTTCGTTTTTTTGCGCTTAAAATTCGTATACTCGGAAACCGTTCGATAGTTTTGACGCACAAGTGAGATTGTTTGATGAGTCTTCGTATGTTGCGCGGTTGATTATTTTTTATGACTTCTTGCTCACTTATGAAACGTCTGGCGATTTGGTTTTTATCTGCTTTCATCACTTCCATCCATTTGATCCCCACTATCGTTCGTTTTTCGTTCATCAGTTGTGTCGTTCGTATGTTGCGCAATAATTATTTCCCCACTTCTTGCTCACTTATGAACGTCTGGCGATTTGATCCTAATCTACGAGTCATTTTGCTTTCATTTTCATCCCTTTAATCTCGCTATCGTTTTCAAGTACTACATATTGCGTTTGTTTTTTCTTCAATTGTGTCGTTCGATTGCCAACGAATCGGTGGTTTTTCTCTCCGCCCAATTCGTCCTAAAGTTAAATCGTGTCCATCTATATAATTAAACGACACCAACACCAAATACTTTTCGGTGTTGGTGTCGTTTAAAAATTATATAGATGGACACGATTTTAACTTTAGGACGAATTGGGCGGAGAGAAAAACCACCGATTCGTTGGCAATCGAACGACACAATTGAAGAAAAAACAAACGCAATATGTAGTACTTGAAAACGATAGCGAGATTAAAGGGATGAAAATGAAAGCAAAATGACTCGTAGATTAGGATCAAATCGCCAGACGTTCATAAGTGAGCAAGAAGTGGGGAAATAATTATTGCGCAACATACGAACGACACAACTGATGAACGAAAAACGAACGATAGTGGGGATCAAATGGATGGAAGTGATGAAAGCAGATAAAAACCAAATCGCCAGACGTTTCATAAGTGAGCAAGAAGTCATAAAAAATAATCAACCGCGCAACATACGAAGACTCATCAAACAATCTCACTTGTGCGTCAAAACTATCGAACGGTTTCCGAGTATACGAATTTTAAGCGCAAAAAAACGAAATGAATCGTATCTAAAAAAAATATGAGAATTCAAATTATGAACCGTAAAAAAGTAGCGATATGTACACTGTAATATGCTGTAAGAATCGAATAGAATAAAACCAAACAATTAATTCCCTCACTGTGCACAATCAAATGTCAGCGAGCGGGATCGAACTTTCGACCCCCGGCGCCAAAAATCCGACGCACTCACCACTCGGCCAAAAAATGTTGAGTTTTGAACGACCGCAAAAGTGCATATTTTCGGTATGTTTTTGTATACGATGATCAGAATTTTATTTGAAATTTGGAATCTGGAAGAAAAGTTGCTGGGAGAGTTGTTTTTTTCGCAAACTCATTGTGGCGAGAAGTATTTTAATTGGGTGTGGTTTTAATTGGGCGTGGTTTAGTTATAGAGGTGATAGAGGTGACATAAAGAAGTGATCAGAAGAAAGTTCGGGAGTCTGCCAAAAAGATCTACAGACCACTTCCCAACCAGTTGTGTTCATCCTGTCAAGTGAATTAACGGAGTCCAACATTGTATAACTTGTAAGCTTCCTGAACCGAACTAGTTTTTGATTCAACTTGTGAAAAGAATCAACATAATCGACTGGAAGTTGTTTTCCGAATTGAACCGTCCGATTTGCATCATTTATGTAATTCTTCAAACAGGGTTTTTGTACAACCTCCGAGCATATAACTAAACAGAAAAGAACAATTGTGGCCCAATCTTCTAGCTTGTAAAAATGAATACCCACAAATCATTGTTTTTCGACGGTTAGTAGCTACCAAGAGCCGTTTCATTTCAGTTTTTTCTTGTTATTGTTCAATGTCTACCTTGTGTCAATTAACCTTTCAATAACTCGTCTTTTAATCTCGGCTTTTCTTGTTCTAACTGACTTTCAATTGGTCATTGATTGTAGGTCCAGATCTCTAATTTCCTTTTACACTCTTGCTTTTAGACAATATTGGATATCTGTGCTCGCAGAATTCTACTAATTGAACTCTCGGGTAATCGACTCGCTAATGCGAAAGGAGATTCTAATCATTGGCGAATTCGATTATTCTTAGCTTCGCGTTTATCTGCTGCAATCAGTTGACCGATTTATGTAGCAAATAATCTACTTGAAAACATTAGTCAGCAACTGATTTGTTTGATTTCTAACTTTAACATCAGTCTCTTTCTCGCGCAGTTGGTTTATAGATAATTACATAAGATTTACATTACTAGAAAGAAAGTGCAAATTCTAGTCATCATCTATAGAAACCACCAATGGAAAAAAAGGTGTCGCTAGAAATTAATTTTCTAATGAGTTTATTAGTACTAAGCTTCTGAAGAATCTCATCTTTATGTAGTACAAGTCTCCAGAAGATATCCTGTATCTAAGATAGAGTGTTGCTGTTTTTGTTTGTGGTGAATTCGACCTTTTAAGTGCGATGCTGCTGATACTTTTGTCGTTAACTGACAAGCAAAGACAACGAGTTCATTTATGATTACCGATTACTTTCCATATCGATTGTATTTGTTTATTCGGAGTTTCGTAACATACTCTTGTAAATGATTTTTACTAATTTTGTCATGGAAAAGGTTGTTTAATTTGGTTATAGAACGTTTTAAGATGGTTACTAAATTGAGCAATCCTACGGCAGGTTACTATAAACGTCCCATTTTGCCTTTTGAATTCTTATTGTAGGAGAATACACAAAGCTCATGCAAACGGATATCGATGCCCAGCCAGAAGATGTGGAGATAGTGAAACCACCAATTCATTTGATTCAGAACATTCAAACATTACGAGCAATAGCCATTTGGTTTGTTTTGCTTTTTCATGTAAATTTCCGCTTGTGATTGCTGACAGTCTCTCTTGAGTTCAGATGTGGCCAACTCGAATCAAACAAGGATATCTGGGAGTGGACATGTGAGTCCATTTCGCAGTCCATTAGACCTGCTTTCCAGTTTCTTTGTGATCTCCGGCTATTTGATGTGCTTGATTTTGTCTCGAAAACGTCCAATCAACCTCTTGATTTGTGTCGAGTTCTACTATCGACGAGTCAAGAGGATAGTCCCACTCTACTTCACAGTCATTCTCATTGTACTGGTGACTCTTCGACATTTGATCTCTCCGATTGAGTTCACTCAACTCTACGAAGAAGCGATTCCTGCTCTGGGATTCTACTCGAACATTCCGAACATGAGAGAAGCAGCGTACTTTGATATCGTGAGTTGTTTTGATGGTCACTAGTAGATGTGCAGATTGCAGTCCTCGGAGCTCTACTACTTCTTGCACAGCTGGAGTTTGTCGGTTGAACTTCAATTCTACTTGATAGTCCCGTTGATCTTCGTGTTCTTGGATCGAATCGAGGAGTTTCATTTGTCGCTTAGATTGACGCTGATTGCCGTCATTCCAATTGCTTCGTTCTTATTCCAATGCTATGCGAGTAAGGACTTTGCTCACATGCTCTTGCCGGCCAGAATATGGCAGTTCTTCGTGGGCTTCGGTTAGTTCGTGAGTGTCTGATGAGTGATCCTTGTTTCCAGGGGTCTTCTATTTACGAGCACAACGATTCTTTGATCTTTCAAAAGAAAGTGAGTTGTGTTCTGAATCCATTTAATGAGCTTCTTTCGATGCCAACAAGTGGATTGACAGCGTTAAGATCGTTGTTGTCCATATGCTTCTGATTGTGCTTCTCGTCTTTTCCTTACCCATAGTTCCACAGCTGCAACGGTTGTTCGTTGTTCTGCTCACTGGACTGATTGTTGGGAGTCACTGTGAGGCGTCCGTTCTCTTTAATCTCCGGCCAGTTATTACTCTCGGCGACATCTCTTATTCGGTCTATCTAATCCATTGGCCGCTGTTCACTTGGCACCGATACGCACACTCAGAGATCTACACTGATGGTGGAGAATCGAGTTTGATTAGTGAGTTGATATCGAGCTTCTCACAGACCGCTCTCTTCAGCTGGTCTTCAATTGATTGGCATCTCTATTGGAGTCGGTTACGTAGTCGAGAATGCGTTCAAGTGGTTGATGAAGAGAGTTAGTGGCTGGAGTGCATTAACATTATTGCTTTATTCTTCTGTGTCTGAACGGGATTCAACTTCACGATTTGTACAAATCGGCTGTTGATCTCGATGCAGGCTTGAAGAGCAATAAGGCAACTGTAGACTGGAAACAGCAACTTCGTCGCGATATTGAAACGTTGTGGTTGACTCGAGAAAAACCAGTCAGGTTGACTAACGACCAAATAAGTTCATACAATTCCAAGCAGTTTCAAGCGTTTCACGGAGAGTTTTATTGCGATGATCTGAATCATACGATGCCAACAACTTACCCTCTTAATATGATCTCATACCATCAGAAAACTCACACTTGCCATGCAAAAGGCAACGGGACTAAGAATATCGTTCTCATCGGTAACTCTCACGCTTTGCACAATTTCCCTGGTATCTCTTTCATTTTTCGGTAGAAGCCATTTGTTTTCATTAAAATGACTGCAGTTTTAGCCACACGTACAAGCAGCTAACATTGTTTTCGCGAGATAATTGTCTTCCAACTACCCGTAAATTTCAAGCATCTGATCTATCATCGGTTTGGTTCCATAATAAAGAAACTAACCCGCAAGTATTCAGCCTCACACCGATGAATGCATGGAGCTTATAAATGCAACAGCTCCTGCTTTGCGCGCCTGGAAACAACCCATTGACATTGTGATAGCATTCTATGCAATGGCTGGAGATCGACCTCTTGAAACGACATTCGAAAAAGACGAGTATTACACTACGATGCAAAAGTTCTATACCGAACTTGGTGAAATCCCTCGAGAAGTTCTTATCATAATGGAGAGCTTCCCCCATCTTTCCAAACGTCCCAATTCGCGAAGTGGAGTTTCAAATGAAAATCGGAAAACCGTTGAATACTATTGGAAATCAACCACAGGTAAACTTCAATGCGAGAAAAGTGTCAGTCGGATTTCCAGTTCTTACGTCAACGAACACCAGGTATAATAAGACGAATGGAACACATCGAATGTCCCAAATGTTTGAAACTAGACCTGGTCTCATTCTGGTGCAATCGAACTCACGACAACTTTTGTCATTCCACTGATCCACAAGGAATCATTCTTTTTGTTGGTAATTTGTTTTGTACAACAAACACTTTAAATTTGTTTAGATTATCACCATCCCAGTGGTCTGTTTTGTTCCTCTTTACACCGCTGATTGATTTGTATTTAGCTTTAGGTTCATTCTATAATGCTGATTTTATCTACGGGTTGTATCAGAAGTTTGTTGCTTAGGTTGTTGTTGAAATGTTAAGAACCTACTTCTAATAAAAGTTTAATAAACCTTCTGGCCTTCTTCTTTGTTATTAAAACGATCAGATAAAGTCAATTAACTTTTACAGGTTACGTGAATGTACAAACGGTTTATATTGTTCTTCTCTAAACTGACAAATAGATCGATTTGTTAATATCCGCGATGTTCAATTCAACGCCTCTTTCACGATCATTGTATTAGAACTCAATTGTCTAGTATTTAGAAGTGAAAGTAATTTAACCTATAAGTTGGTTATTAGACATGTTTGCTACTTTTTGTAGGTAACTTCAAGTATTTCACGAAACTCTTGATTATTCAGTTATTAGTTAAGATCGACAATTTTCAACATATGGTCTTGTTATTATGACCATTAAGCTCAGTTAAAATACCAAGAATTTTGATACTGCACATAAAATAAACGATTGATTACCATCGACCTCTTCTATCGCTATTTACTTTCGTCCAACAAACGTTGTGTCTCAGAGGTGTCGCTGCTCGTCAGTGTATGAGTTTTGGTATTGTATGGAAAGATCGAATATACAACCACAGCACCGATAACGAGTGTAGCGCCAAGAAGGAACAGAGGCTCGGGGATAATGCCGAAAAAGAAGATCGATACAACGGTGCTAACAATAATAGCAACTGATGTAGCGAATGCTTTCAGGATGTTGTCCGCGTATTTAACGACCACAGCAATTAGCAGACCGCCTAAAGACTGAAGCAGAGTGCCCAACCAAACAACCCAATCGAATCCGTGCATCCAACCGTTCTGTTGGACTGTCGCGTAATCTTTGCTCTGAAGTCCAAGTTCAAAGCCCTTGTAAGCAGAAACTCACGACGATCATTACAAGAGCAATTGGAATTGCAAAGGTCGCCAACTGAACGTTCCGAAGCCAAATCGAAACATCCGATTCTTTCAGAATCTTTTCAAAGTAAACACCAGCAAAACCGGACATCAGAGCAGCAGCAAGAACGGCAGCAAGTCCAATCAACGGTCGTTGATTAGTTGGAGCAAAATCGACCGTTCCCGGAATTGTCTTTGTAATTGATAAGTTTCGCGCCGAATCGAGTTGGACCATTTTGGCTACGTGTTTAGCTCCCTCATCAGCACTCTGAACAAGTTAGTGATATCAGCATGTCAATCACTTGCCAATTGAACAAGTGCAATGCCGACAGTCAAAATTGCAAGTGCCATCCATTGCCAAAGGGATAGTCGACGATTGAGCAGCAGGACAGTGAAAATTGCGGTAGTTAGAATCTTCAACTGATAGGTGACCATGAACGTTCCCGCATCTAAGTGATCAATTGCAACGTACAACAGGAAGTTCTGAATAGTGTAGATGAGAGCTGGAACCCCGACTTTCAACGTCTCCAACCACTTGACAAAGTACTGTCGTTTTAGTGATTGGACAGTCCTTGAACATATTCAATGCTATAGTGGCATTCAACTCACCACTTAACAGAACCGGTTGTGATGGTGAGGAGAATCAGTGAGGTGATCAATTTGATCACTTCGTTGAATAAAACTGCCACTGTTTTGATAAACTGCGGTTGATTGCGTTGAGCTGCGTATCGAAGAACGAGAACTTGACTTGCATTCTGTATCACAAGAACAACGAGACTCAAATATCTCAGGTATTGATCACTGCGATTCATACTCCACATCTGCACCTATAAATTGTGCAATCAAACATGGGAGCAATCGACGATATAAAACAACGGCAGTTTGCGATAAGAACAAAGCGGAGATACGAACTGAATGGAACAGAAAACCAAACAAGTTCACTTGGAACTTGTTTGTCTACGAGTAGGAAAAGGCGGGACTGAAATCACTACCGATGAACAGGAAGCCGAAGCTGATTTCCATTTCAACAAAACCGTTCACTTAACCACCAATTGGTTATAATCAGATGTTAAGAGCAAAGGTTGTTTTTGCCTAATGCGGTTTTCAAAAAGATCTCAATTTGCTACCAATTAATCGAAAGCAGGCAAATTTGCTGACGATTAGAATCTCCATTTGCATAGACGAGATGATTACTCCAGAGCTTAATGAGAAGTATTCTTTGAACAAGAATCAACGGAAACATCTTAACAAAGTTGTTGTGCAAGTGGCAATCGGAATGAATAACGATCAATAATCAAATTGAAGAGCTACATACACAGTGATGTGTGTATCCACTTTCAACGTCTGCGCTTTTTTCTATGTCGTTTACTCATGTGATCGAACATCGTACAGAAAAGTCATCTGTAGAGTGATCGAATAGGACCCCACGTAATTGATGCAAATCGGGACGTTCAATTTAGTCCGAATTTCTAGTCGATTGTCATGCTAATCTTCGCTTCCAACAGCGAAGTTGTCATTTAACATAATCGTAGATTCACTGGTCAAAGCAGCTCGGGTTAACGTTCCACGAGTCGAGACTGTTGTCCTAAATAGAAGTATCTTGTGTGTCAATTGTTCAAACACACTGGTGATTTCTATCAAGTTGTCAAGGAGAATGTCGGATCCCAACAACGATACCAAGGTTCTCCGTCGAAAAAGTTAGTTAAGAACAACCTAATCGATGACTGTTCTCGTTTCAGATCGATCCTACACCTGTGGTCGCTGTCATCTTCACGGCCACTCAGTTCTGATCAAAGACCACCAACTGAACTGTCCCTACATTTCTTGCACTTGTCGACAATGTCAATGTCTGTTAGAGTATCGACTGTCAGTCAAGAAACGAAAACAAACCAAACTCGCGAGTGTTCATAAGCAGATGACCGCCAAGTTCTCATCTCGAAATCCTCAATTTTCGTTCAGTTCAGAAGAAGCCAACGAGAAAAACGGCAGCAATCAAATCAACTCTTCTGTTCAACCGTCAACTTCTGTTCCATTGCCTTCAACACAATTAACTCTTCCGGATGCTTTAAAGACGACAGATACCAGCTATCCATTTGGTTCTTCTTGGACCACAAATCTATCTCTTAGTTGTGGCCCCCAGATGTACTCAGACCTCTCTATTCTGAACTGTAGTCAATGTTATGCTCTAGCTCTTCAATTAGTTCATTTCTCTGCTTCTTCTTCTTCAGATCACGTGCTCTTGGCCCGCGGACTGTTAGAGTTCACGGCTGAACGTTATGGTATTTAATGTCGATAATAAACAGGTGCAGTCACTTGTAAACTAAAATAAATGTTTTGGAAATGACGTGAAGGACAGTTTCTATCGTCACAGAAAAGTACAAAGAGACCGAGGGCTTAGACCCACTACTCGCCGCTCGTTGAGTGAAATCGGCGGACTGTTCAACGTAGAAACAAATTGCAAACTACAAACGAAATCAAACTGATCTCGAGCCATCTATTCGACTAGAACAACCGGTTATTTCAAACTGTTTGTAGTCAGAACTTCCAGTAAACACTATTGTTATGCTCTGACAACTGTTTGGATATTAGGTAACAAGTAATTCTTCAACGTCAAAAGCCGCTGGGTACAAAGATGCAAGTAGATTTAGTGGAGATAGCACAACAAACTACTTTCAGCCATTAAGATGTCCATAAACGTTTGAATATCGTGCTGAAACTACTTATCACAGAAGCTGTCTAGATATTCATTACCTTTCTGAATGATCTTATATGCAGAGTTATTGGCGTCTTGCATGTACAAAACTTGTTGTATGAACAACCTTGAGCAGTTTATGTCTATGACTGGAGATTAATATCACACTCCAACCGATGATGTCACTCGACACGCTACGACCACGTATCTTGTTGAATGGTTTTCACTCATTTGATTTCAGTCAACGAACTTCAGAAACTACAATCCGGGTGTTCTTTTCAACTTAAGATTTCAGTCGCCGTTTCCATTCGCCCGTTTTATTCACGCAATTGACCTCCGAGAAATGTCGTCGTCTTGAGTTCACCAGACGTTTTCTTAATCGTTTCGCCTTTTTGCTGCGTGTCAAATCAGGGAGTAGAATTGGCAGCTTTTGCTGAAGATTGGTTTGCACAACCCGATTTTGTTTTCTTGTCAACTTCGAAACCAATTGTCACGTGAAGTTGGAATGAAAGTTGGAAAACCAAGTAGTTCAAACAAAGGTAAGGGCCGACAGTGCAGTTGTTTACTTTTATTTCTATTAATGCAGCCAATCCGTACAATTGTTCTCGTTGTCGAATTCACGGCGAACACATTCCAGTCAAGAATCATCGTCGAGTTTGTCCCTACTTGAGTTGCGAGTGTTCGAAATGCAAGAACCTTCTTGAATATCGTCAAATCTCCAACCAACAAAAGTTGCCACGATCATCGACAAATTCTACGACGCCTTTAAATGGATCGTTAAATTCTGATCCATTACAAGCTAGCGGCTCCAACTCAACGAATGGCGAAGAACCAGAAATCATTTCTGCGCTTCGTCCGTTGTCAACTTCATCTCAAAGCTCATCGTCGCCGAGTTTCACTCTACTTGACATCAACACCGCTCAACCTCCGATGCGCCCCATGACACAACCTCTTTCTGCTTCAATACAGAAGCCGGAACCATTGATTTCTCAGCCATCACCTTCTTCAGTTCAATTTCCTTCCTCAACGTTTCGACTCGTGTCAAATGAACCAAAAACAAATCCAACTAGCGATGTGTCTTTATCCACTAGTTTTCAACTTCTATCCGATTCCAACACTTCAACACCCTGTACTGACACTGTCCAGTCGCGGGAATATGAAGCCAACAGCATCATGAACTGTCAGGAATGTCGAGAACACGCTCTACTGTTAGTCCAGTCAATTCCAACGCCGACACCAACCGGAGTCACTGATTATAGTCGTTTGGCCGAAGGTCTTCTGGAGTTTGTTGCCCGAGTCTACAACATGTGACTTTTTTTGGAACACATTTCTCAAAATCTCTAACAGAATATCTGATACTGATTTTCCTTTTGTTCTGTAACTCAAGTCTCTACGATTACTTACACTTCTTTGTTTAACTGCAAACTAGATTTTATAACATTATTTAGTTTATAGCAAAACAAGTTAATACACTCTTCAATAAACATTAGCTCTTTATGTGTTCGTCGTAGAACTTCCTCATCTCATATCCGACTTTCAAGCTTCCAAGCGCGTTCTAAACATTCGGATAACAAAACCGTAACTCTCACAACTTACAACATGATGGGAATCAAAGAAATAAGAAACGTGCGAACGAAAGTCGATCGTATCACAAACTTCATCGGATTGTCGACACCAAACATCGTTGAAGTCAAAGAGCCTGCATTTCGAACACTTCAACGCGTCGATTCGCTTTCTTGTTCTTGGCAGACGTTTCAGTTGTTTCTAACAAAGACAATGATCTCGAAGTTGAGTTGCTTCTTACTGTCACTGTTGTCCGAAAGATGTTCAGATTTTTTCCGTAGAGTAACTTTCTATTTAGAATTTGAAGATGCGGCGATACACCTGTAAACAATAGAACGCGTTTAGTGGAAGATTGTCCACCTGTTTTGAAGTGTATTTGTGGGACAATCACTAGTTTTTGTGCGATCTCGCTCAGTTCACCATAAAAAGAAGACAGCTCTTGGAAATACGAATCTTCAGTTAGGTTCCCGTGAAGTGGTGGGTCACTTTCATCGGGATACCTAAGAGGACAATACAGTCAGCAGCCATGTACTTACGTCATTGCCACGATAATCACGTCAATCGAAGACTTCCATTGACGTAAAGTTGGGATAATTGAGTCGCCGTACAAACGACATTCTTCGTATTTCTCCTGAAATTGAATTGCACTAAATTGGGAAATCGATTCAGTACTTTTGTCATTTGTCGCGGTGGACCTTTTCGTTCAATCAGTCGCAGTAACGGACATCCGGTAGAAATCAAACTCAAACGTTTGTAGACATCTTTGAAGTGATGTTCGATTCCGAAGTAATAACTGAAAACTGAAATTGGAGATAGCAGAACTTCAGACTTGAAACCTTCGAGCATGCGAATTGCCCACAACGACAATCTCTTCTTTTCCGTTTTTCTTCTCATCAACACACGTCCAAAGAATGTTGATGTTCGTTAGGTTGTTTGTAGTCGGAAGATTCTCTTTGCCGGCTTTGTGGCAGGTCAGCAGATTCCAGGATAGATACTGGAACTTGTCGTTGTAATTCACGACCTCTCGAGTGTTCAGTTGACTCTGTGGATTCTCCCAAATTCTTATCGCATCTTTGGCGAGTTGATCGGGATTTTTAATCACCGTATTGTCGTTCAATTGGAACTGAAAGTGTCGTTTGATAGTATTGAAATGACACTTACGTTTGATTTAATCGAATTTAAGTTCAAATAAAACAAAGAAGCACCAATCAAAATATATAAGCATCCAATCACACTCAACAACGTTTTCCAGTTGATAATCTGCGGTGCTATTCTCTTGTACGTTTCTTCAATGATCATCCCAAATATCAATGAGATCAAGAACAAAGCAACTCCTTCTAAACAAATCCAATTGATGGAACAGATTTTCTGAACGAACCTTTGATTTCCAACTCGGTATCATCGTTCATGTAAACTGCAGCATTCCAGTATTTGTACCACGCTATAAACGGCCAATGAATCAGATAAGCTGAGTAGCTGAAAGCATGAAGTCACAGAGGTTTTCTAAACGTCGCACCTGATATCACCAATGTAGGATAAAATTGGAGAAGATAAAATCGAATTGGCCGAAGGTTGAGAAACCAGAAAAGTTGTGACGAAGAGCAAAAGTAAACGGTCAAATTGCTTGTTGGAGGTTATTGAAATGGACAGAAATGCAATCAAAATCAACGTTGCTATCAAACTAATCGGAATGCCACGACGAGAAGATTTGGCTGCAACTGGACATCAACATCTCGTACTCATCTCTTACTTTGATCTTGTCTTTTACAAGCTGTTATTTCCTGAACGTAGAAAGCAATGAAACCGCACATGAACTGCCAGAAGCGATTACTGAGCGACATGTGTTGATCGTTGCTCTTCGAGTAGAATTGTAAAGCAAAAGACACGATGGCCATAAGGCTAACTATTGCCAGTCGAATTGGAACTCGAAATCGACCAGTCAAAAAGATCAGAGTAGGAACACATGTGTAAAATTGTATCTCAACTGCAATATCTAGATCAAGCCCAAAGAAAAACCGCCCTTTTAAAGCTTCAAAAGAAATTAATCCGCTCACAGTTTTATTCTATCTCAACCGCTATGAAGTAAAACTTTATTCCTCCATTTCTCTTGTCCAATGACTTCAGTATTCTGCAAAACGCCTCAAACTGTTTACCTGACAAAGACCACATATGTATAAAGAATTTGTAACCTTCCAGACTCTGAAACACAAATTCACGTATTCATTGCTGTTTGGAGCACCTGGATGAAGTAATCGGCATCTTCATCACTTGCAATATTGCTCATGAAAACCAGCGGTTTCATTGTTTCTTCAATCAAATCGCCAAAATCCAACGGGTAGACAAACCACAAAGCAGAAAGAACCAACACCGTTAAGATGACAAACAGGTAAATTGGCATAATACGTTTAAGACGTCGAAAATAGAAGTCCAAAACCTTCTCTCTGTCCAATGGCAACTTTTTTGACATTAACATGCACATCAAGAAGCCAGAAATCACAAAAAATCTGAAGCTTTTATTAATTCTTCTCTAATCTCAACTCACATGTCGACACCAAGAAATCCACTGGTAATAGTTCGACCCCACAAGTGAAAGAGCAGAACAAAAACAATTGCAACTCCACGTAATCCTTGGATTTTATCAATTCGACGAGCTAAAGACAAAATCCAAAAAACTTGTTCCTAGAACTAACCATGTCGTTGCTGTTGAGGAACAGCAATTGCCTTAGACACTTTCATGTTTGTTGTCAAACTGACGGGAAAATATCGATGGTTTTCGATAACTTTTCCCGGTAATTTGTGTAAATCTGCGATTTAGACGGGCGTTCTTATTTCAAACAAACCCATTGGTTGTTTCACAAGAACGTGGGTTGACTGAAAGGTTTGACGTCTAATCGGCAAAATGCGATCAACGTGGGAAACAAATCGGATTCAGAAAACTTTGTTTTTGATGGTGCTTATAGCCACTACTTTGTTTGGAGCAACTGTCAAAGGTGCTGATGGATTGATTGCTTAGACTCTGTTCTGTTTAGCTACACAGTTCCTGGATCACAAACATAGTCCCTAGTAGTCGTTGTTGTGATCAAATGAACGTGAACGACGATCAGACGGCGAGCTTTTCGCTCTGCAGTTGCTTCCACTCGGAAGTTGATTGAAGCCGTTGGCTTGGTGGTCTAATGGCATGATTCTCGCTTTGGGTGCGAGAGGCTCCGGGTTCGATTCCCGGCCGAGCCCAATACCTTTTTTTTGACGAAATTTACAATTCCACGTGACTGATGAATTTGTTTTGGACGCTCATTTGAAGGACGTCATTTGTCTTATGAACTGGAATTCCTTTCGTCTTGAAGCATCAAACAAAAGTCTGCGTTGAAGTGAATAACCAAACTGATTTCACATTCCGAAGGAAAGTATTTTCGTTTAGTCAAATCGAATCACTTCGTTGATCGACGTTCAATTGCAATGATTAAGCGACGATCGGGAATATAAAACAAATGAAATTAAGTCGAACAACTTGAATTGACTTCGTTGCAATGGCTGCCGTTCATCCACTCTTCGAGAGTCGAAAAGTTCATGTGAGATCAATTGTCAGAATACTCATCAAGCGTTTAGATCGCCGCTGTTGCAGTTGGAATCATTTGGACGGTTGTGGAGTTATTGTTTGCTGTTCCATTGGCTACTCGGGAGATTTCACGCGATGTTCGTTTTTTTGATGTTCGAGACTTTTGGACCATTTACGTGCAATACAACTCCAAATCGCTTTTGGATAGGAAGCCGTTTTTGATCATGCTTATTGTCTCGTCGATCAGCGGTCTCATTCTTGCGGTCGGAGCATTCAAACGTCTCCATTGGTTGCACCTGCCGTTTCTTATTTTTGCAGTAAAAAATCAAAACAAACCTTCCACTAATCTTCAATTTCAGGTGGGTTCTGCTTTTCAAGTTCAACGCTCTTTGAATAATACAATACTGCAAATTGCCGACGGAAAAAGATTCGTCAAAGATGAAGATGGAGATCGACTTCCGTTGGCTATCGTCGCTTTGTTTTCACTTCTAACTCACATTGTTTTCATTGTTGTCTCATTCAGCAGCTTTCTTCTGATCCATCGACACAAAGTTGCTGAGACTGTTCGTCGCGCCTATCAATCATCTCGTACTGCTGCCGTTCAACTCGTTCACGTGGAGCATCGACCACTGAGTCATACTCCGACTGTACTTTCAACTCAACCATTGCACCCAACTTCTCATCGTTAATCCATTTCTTTTTTCAATAAACTGAGTGGTTAAATGACTCGAAAAGCTAATAGCCATCCAAATTTTAACCCGAAATTTGTGTCATTGACGAGTATCACATCTGAAGGTGTACAAACAAAGTGCTCGTTAAGTGCAAACAAAACATTTCGTCTGAACACTAATTAGTCTGCTGAAAACTGGTCGTGACTGTGGGAGTAATATCGACCGGTTTAAACTCTCGGCTGTATAATTTCAACCGCATAGCCGATTTCATTACACTTTCCACACTCCAGGTTATTTCCGTTGAAAAGCCAAACGCTGTTCGGAACGAGAGAGCAGTGGATGAACACTCGGATTATATTCTCAATTCAACTCGTAGCAATCAATTTTGTCGGTCGTTTTTGTTTACGTGTCATTTCAACAACAAGCTTTTCGATTTATAAAAAACTGAACGATCGTTGAATCATTGCGATCGTCATAACTTGTGATCGAAAGATCGTTGCAATTTCAAAAACAAACGTTTTTGCATCCTTTTAACATTCGGAATACACGCGTTTCATTGAACCAACGTTTGTTCTATTGATTTCAGAGGTCAAATAGCGAATCCAACTCACGATATAAAAACCCAGAGGTCCATTTCGACAGTCAACAGTCATTCGAAATGAAGTTTCTTATTCCCGCTCTTTTTCTTGTTGTCTTCTTCGTCGTCGGTGAAGCGTGCAAATGTGCTCCAATCACCCAGAAACAAGCTTGGGATCAAGCGGATTTCGGTTTGTTTTCGATTTCAATCACTTGTTATGAGTCGCTTCAGTCGGTCGTATGAGAATTGTTTCGAAAACAACCGATGGCAATGTTCTGACCTACACAGCCGATTATGTCGATCCGATTTTCAAACCTGCAAACGAAGTTCACATCTTTGTTCCCGTTCCAATTAGCACTCCGGCCTCAAGTGCTGCATGTGGAGTCACGCAGTTGGAGATTGGCAAGGACTATCTCATCGCTGGTATTGTACGTTTACTGAAATGAAATACAGAGTTGTTTCAGGAACTCGTAACAGCTCGACTATTCGCATCAGCTCGTGCTCAGGTATGCCAGCAGTCGACAACGAGTTCTCGTCACCTCCCGGTGCACTGTCTTGGGAATCAGTCAACACTGAGTTAAAAAAGAAATTGGAGAGCGGCAAATTCTAAGTTCCACAACATACCCTAGTTCTTATTTATGTTTATCGATAAAGTATAATCTGGCAACAAGCAATGTTTGAATCGAATGTTCAAAAACTTGTTTTTAACAAGAATAAAAGGAAATTCAATAGCTAAATAATCTTGCAGTCACGCTCCACTAGTTAAAATCTTTCAGTTGCTGAACGGCTATCGCTCAAGTGTTTAACGTTCAAATATTCAATTTAGAAATCCCTTTATTGCATCTAAACTTCTGAACTGTACATGAAAGTCAATAAATTAAACACAATCAAAACATATTACCGGTGTACATCGCTGACTGTTTGATTTCCCACAATCGGCGTATTTTTCTGTTTCCATTCATCGTAGAGCTTTCGCATGTATTCGCCAGCTTTCAGACTTCCGTAAGCATTGACCTGAAAATGAGTTTGTATTCGTGTCGTTGATCTAGTCGTTACATGATGGGAATCAAAGAAGTAGCTGAACTTGGTCTTGAAGTCAATGGAATCGCAGGTTGAAGTGTCGTAGTCACAATAGAGATCGAACCAATTAATTTTGATACAATTCCCGCATTTCACCAACTGCAAACGTTTTTGAGCCAACGACAAGTGACTAAGTTCCACCTGAAATCGACAATGAAAGTGCGCAGCTGGAAACTAACCTCTAAAGGTACTCGAAACACACTCAGATCTTTTTCGTTGCCGTAGAGAATCTTTCGTTGAAGTGTCGGTGTGTGAATCCCAAGTCCCGAATTGAATTGCACTCCGGGCATAAAAAGAACTTCCTTAGCCAATTTCGCCAAGTTACCGTAGAAGTAGTTCAAGTCGTGTAGTGCTCGATCGCGTTTTAAGTTCTCATTCAAATTGAAGTTGATGTAACGGTGGTAACTAGAAATCAATTATCCTTCCACTTGTTAAGAGCTTACTTTGTGCCGACGATTATTATGTCGATCCTTTCGTTCCAATTTCGAAGCATTTTGAAAACGTTTTTACGAAATTGCGTACAACGTTCGTACCCGTATCCACTGCCTCCACGTTTCTCCAGGTCCATTGCAACTAACGGACAGTTAGTGCCAACCATTGCCATCGTTTTGTAGACTCCACGAAAAGCGTACTCCAAACCAAAATAGTAACTATAATCGAAGCATAAGGCAGTCTACCGAACAAACTTACGAGCGAGCGTGACTGTTTCCGAGCACAACGATATTTTTGTCTCCCCTTCCTTTCTGCAAACGAGAAGTCAAAAGGAAAAGAACCACGAACGAACATCAACACAACTCCACTTTATGACGACATCACTCATATCCACTTTTGTTGGCAATCGCATCTTGTCGGGTTGTTTGCAAGTGACCAGATTCCACGTCAGATACTGAAATTGGTTGTTTTTGTCCACAATCTCCTTCGGGTTGGTGATGCGAGGTGTCGAGTTGCGTGCTCGCCACAATTCAAGCGTTTCGGCCGCTAATTCTTCTGCATTCTCAATCTTCTTATCACGATCAAGTTGGAACTAGAAAACACATGCATTCGGATGCTCGTTGTGAACTTACAGTTTGTGGAACGGCGGTTTCAATCAAATAAAAACAAGTGATCAAAATGACCACATAGCTCAGAGCAACAACACAAAAAAGCCGATACCAAGATTTAATCCAACCGCTCAAAGATTCGTAAGACTTTTCAATTACGAAGCCCAACAGAATGGAAACAGCAATCAACAAGATACCCGCTAAACAAAATAACATCATGATCATTCAAGCGAACCAACCAGTGAGTGTGGTCGTCTTTCCGAACGTGTACATTTTGACATCCAAATATTTTTGCAGCTCAAAGATGGGCCAGTGAACGAGGTACACAGAGTAAGAGATATTTCCTAACCATACGAGAGCATTGCAACTGAGCAGAAGATTCCTATAAGGTCGGACGATCAGAAGCGAAGTAGCGGCCAACAAAATCAAGCGGTTTTGCTGCTTATCTCCGGTCAAATTGATCGTGACTCCGGCAATAAGAATTGCAGTCAAAACGATTTGAAACAACTTCGAACACCATGGCGTTAAATTTCTAACAAACAAAATCTGTGAAGCTAAAATCGAATCGACTTCACTCCCAAATCTCCAACTCACATTTCGACTTTGGCAAGTAATCTCCTGGTTGAGATTGTTGAAGATAGTAAGCGAGGAATCCGAACATGAACTGAACTCGAATTCAGTTTCTTGCTGCTCTCACTCACCTGCCACACTCTCGAGCCCAAACTCATGTGCTCGTCATTTGCCTCTGAATAAGATTGTTTCCAATAAGAAGCGATGGCAATCAACGCGACTATAAGACTCTTAATTGGAATAGAAACCCAACTAAGAAGCCAAATCAATCCGGGAACAAACACGTAAAATTGAATTTCAACACTCAAACTCCAAAGATGTTTCTCGAATGAATACGAACCCATTGACTAAACAACATTATTAATCGTAGTCGTCGTCGTTCTGTTACCTGAATAAAATAATCGTCTGCAGTTGAATCGGGTATATTCGCAATAAACATGAGCGGTTTCACTGTTTCACCGAACAGTGTCGAGTAATCGATGGGGTAAATGAAACGAAAAACGGCGGCCATCAAAATCAACCAAATTACAAACAAATAGATGGGTACAATTCTTTTAACTCTACGGTAATAAAAGTCACCGATTTTGTTAACAGTCAAATTCGGATGCCGAGACAACAACATGCACATTAAATAGCCGGAGATCACGAAGAAGATGTCCACACCCAAATAGCCGACTTCGAAAGTTTTGTCCCATAAATGAAACAAAAGGACTGCCATGATGGCGACACCTCGAAGTCCCTGAATCTCAATCACCGTTGGTCCTGCAAGTCGGTTTCATTCGATTCAACTGTCCAGCAACTTACTGTGGACTTTCGTTGTCTCTTGCACCGTCTTGACGGTCATTTTGCTCGCCGTTGTGTTGACCCACTGGAATGTTGAAAAGTTTATTACGGTCGGTTGTTGAACAAGTGAGTCGGCGATGAATCGGGATTTCAGCGGCGGAAGATCAACCAGTAGATAAAATGAATTCCGAACTTTCAACCTCAGAAATTGATGAAAAGATTGGTAGATAAGCGAACTCGCAATCAGAGTTCAAAAGTTTTCGACTAAATAAAGAAAAAAACAAGTTATTCAGCGACCTATTTTTCAACTTTTGATGCCGTTCAGTAGTGTTATTCGAATACCTTGAATACAAAGAATGAAATGGAAGTGAATAGAAAGTTAACGACTTACAGTCAGAAATGAAACAACGGACTACGAACAATTCCGAGGGTTAACGTAAAACGAAATGAATGCAAAACCCAAATATTGAAAGTAGACATGATTCCAGGTATTTGATTATGCTAAGAATGCAGATCTGAGGGCCATAGAAATATTCAGCAGCGTTGAAGTAGCCATGAATTTAGTTGAGATGGACAACAATCATTCAACTTATTAGATAAGTTTTGATGGTTATATAAAAGATACAACAAGATGTCTGTAAGAAAGTTTTGGTTTGACAGAATGTCAAAGAAACAATTTGAAGCTTATTCTATTGTTTCCGACCAACTGGTCAAATGATTTCGTTCTTCTAAATGTGAACGTATATCAATTAGAAATAACTTTGTAATATCCGTGTAAGAGGTGATCCATTGCTAACAATCAAGATGTTCAGCCCACGAGTACAGTCAACATAAAAAGATCAAGAGCAACTCCGTTTCGACGAATTCCATTCAACCCACGCGATTTTTACGTGACCACAAACGGACCATCGGCCGCTGCTTGCCCTGTTCAAGTCGGATAACACCAAAGGGCTCGACGGAAGAACAACCAATCGCTTGGCTCGTTGGGCGCTCCGACTCATTGGATACTCGTTCAAGATCGAGTATATCAGAACGGAGTCGTTTGGTTACGCTGATGCGTTGTCGCGTCTAATTGAAGAACGCCAACGAACAAAGGACGAAGAAATGGAAGAGGTGATCAACCAAATCGAAGACGAAGAACAAGACCTCGAGATGAGTATCAACGAAACGTTTTCTGTGTTGCAACGGTCAGTTACGCGATCCGATATTAATGTTGCTACTTCCAGCGACCCCGTTCTTTCACGTGTTCTTCAGAAAATCCGAACCAAATGGAACGACGACGACCGCACAGACCCGCTGATTGGACCGTTCTACCCGAAACGCAACCAACTGTACGAACTCCATGGAACGCTGATGATGGAAAACCGAGTCATCATCCCAAAAACCGTACAACCGAACGTCTTAAAAATGCTCCACGAAGGACATCCAGGAATCGAAAGATCAAAACGATTGGCCCGACAGAACGTTTATTGGCCGGGAATCGACAAGGACATTGAAAAACTGGTACGGACATGCGACTCATGCGCGCGAAACGCCGACAACCCTCGCAAATCAACGCTCAAGCCGTGGCCTCAAACGACCGAACCGATGGAACGCCTACACGCCGATTTCGCTGGTCCGATAAATGGAAATCACATTTTGGTTATCGTCGACTCGCACACCAACTTCATTTGGGCCAAGAAAATGACCAAAATTACGTCCGAAAAGACAATCGAAATGCTCAGCTCAATCTTCTTAGAATTTGGACCACCAACCACGCTCGTCACGGATAACGGAACTCAGTTTACAAGTGAAATGTTTGCTAACTTTTGTTCCCATTTTAGTATTGTCCATCTCCGATCTCCGCCATATGTTCCTCAATCGAATGGCCGCGCCGAACGTGCAGTTGGAATGGTGAAAGCGACTTTGGCGAAAGAGGAGAAAGGTCTGAGTCAACTCCACGAAATCGTCAGCAAAATCAACGCACTGCCCTCTGAAACGGCAAGCGGACATCCGAATTCAGCAAGTGCATTCTACAAGCGAAATTTTCGCACTCAACTCAATCAACTGAAGCCCAATGAATGGCAACTGAAAACAAAGACTACAACATCAGCGACCGACGAAGAGAAACCAACGGCCCCTGACGATCGCACGCTCAAGCGTATCCAAAAGTTCAATCGACGACACGGAGCAAAAGACAGAAAGTTCATTATCAACGAACACGTCTATGTCAACCTGAATGCAAAGACGAAAATTCCCGGCAAACTGGTGAAATTCAATGGTGCTAAAGTCGCAGTTCTCGATACCGCCGCCGGAAGAATCGTGCGCCACGTCAATCAATTGCATAAACGACAGTCAATGGAGGCTGAAGTGCAACACCTCGACCAGACAACAGCGACCAGACCCTCGACTCCGAGCTGAACAAGCTGAAGCCAGGACAAGTCACTGAGGTAAAGCCTGAAGATAACTCTCAATCCACTTTCGTTGTATCCGCTAAAATTGCACATTGTTCCTGGTTATCTTACAGATCGTTTCCTCTTTGTTGCTAATTCCGTTACTTAAATTGTCGCCTTTTTCCCGAACCCACCAACAGGGGTCCAATCTTATTGGGGGAGGGATTGTACTGTTTGTTCCCAATTGTCCTCCCGCCCAGAATATCTTAACACAGAAAGCCAAGACGCCACGATCCCTCGGCCTCTTGTGTTGTCTGATTGTTTTTGCTTTGTATTCATACTTTATTGGGCTCCGACCCTAGTTAATAAAGTGTTAGTGTAACTACCCAAGAACAGGACACCTTTCGTCTTGAAGCATCAAGTCCATGGAAACAAAACTGAAACAACATTTTATTCGACAAACTTGAACTCACATTCCCTCTGTTACAGTGTCAATCCTCAGTTATCTGTCTTAACATCACATTTAGTTGATTATTGCCGTTATACTCTAATACCAGCGTCTCGGCAATCAACAAAAACGAACAGAAGATGCCGGATTTAACATCAAAGAGGGTTTCCTGTCGATCATCCTCAAGAACTAACAGTCGAGTGAACTTTGTCAATCGAAAGTCATAAACAGCAAGTGTTTGAAATTAAGCACGTTCAGATTCTTAGCTTCAAAACAGTCAAAAATTGTTGTTTGAAGGCGTAGTGAAGCACACAAAGAGCTGTCGAGCGAATGCAACGTTTGAACAAACAATTATTACCTTACTGTTGAATAAGCCGTTTAGTCAAAATACAGGGTGTCTCAAAAAAAAGGGCAATCGTGCTGTAACTTTTTAACCAGCCATTGTATGAAGATTCTGTAAAAAGCAACTAAGGTTTTTTTTGGCCGCGGAGTCGATTGGTCTAATTTTTTGCCAGATCGGACAAGTCCGCAGGCTGCTATGGACAATTTTGTACTCCCAAGCGAGTTCAACGCTGCGAGTTTTTGCATAAATTTACAAACGATGCTTCCCATTCTTCATTTTTGTCTTCCTTTTTTTTTAAGCGCTGGCGGTATCAATAATCGAAGCGAGGCGAAATGGCGTGACGTCGTTATGTCACTTGATGGATGGGCTTGATTACAGATTATTTATAACAATTTAAGATTAAAAATTACAGTTTGTTAACAAGATGTTCAATGTGGCCTCCATGTTCCCGGACGACCAAAGCAATGCGCTTAAGAAACTTATTAATCCACAAATTGCACAATGGAATGTTGTGCCCGAGTTCTTCCCATGCTTCCAAAATCCGGTATTTCAGCAAGTCTATCGTCTCTGGCTTGGGTCTGCTACGGACATGCACTTTCTCTTCCATCCACGCAAAAAGGCGGTAGTCGCAAAGGTTGAGATCAGGAGATTTGGCAGGCCATTCATCCTTGCGTGTGAAATCGACTCCTTCGGCAATCAAGAGCGCTTCTGTGTCCGCAGCAGTATGAGGTTTTGCACCGTCGTGTGCGAGTGTGAAGCCGTTGGGATGTGCTACTCGACACGCTGGCAAAATTTTTTCGATTAGCAGTTGACGGTATTTGGCGCCGTCCATGCTGTTGTCAAGGAACTCCAGCACCAATGGACCTTTGCTGCTGATTGCGACAATAACCATGATCTTGCGGCAAAAAGAATCTCGCTGTTTGAGCATTCTGTTAAAAATGACGTATGAACAGATAGTGTTTAAATGATGTCTCACTTGGTAGGATGGATGTCACGTTTTTTTGTCTCATTTGAGACGTAAAGGCGGTCATTTTGGCTATTTAAAAAGGGGTCCAGCTGGAACCACTTTTCATCCACAAACACTATTGAATCCACTGCGGCTTGATTGTGAAATCGTTGTTGAAACGCTTCGCACAGTCGCTTACGCTTCTCTTTGTGCCGATCATTCAAATCATGAACCTGTAAGCCGTATTTTAAGAGCATTCAGTTCGTGAAATGTTTTCTGAGTGAAAAACTCACTTTTGATTTCCGAGGACACCAAAGTTTCTCCCTTACAATGCGATGAGCTGAAGAACGAGAAACATCCTCTAACTTCGCATTTTGGCGTATGCTGAGGTGAGTTCTCGGCGCATGAGGTGGGCTTTGCGCATTCGCCACAATGCGTTGTCTTATTGCGTTGGAGATGGTGCGCGGGCGGCCGCTACCAGGAGCACGGTCAACAGCGTTACGGTCAGCCTTTAATTTTCAATCAGCACTATAGTCACGAAATCCGCTTCCTACCTGAATTCGACGTATGGCTTTGTACAGCGCTCGGGCTTTCCAAAGCGGTTGAAGTGATAACATGCGGCTAACCGGTAGATCGGCATCCAAATACGCGCGGATCGTAACCAGATCGTCATGAGTAAATTGATAACGACTGACCGACATAACGAAGACAAAAATGAAGAATGGGAAGCATCGTTTGTAAATTTATGCAAAAACTCGCAGCGTTGAACTCGCTTGGGAGTACAAAATTGTCCATAGCAGCCTGCGGACTTGTCCGATCTGGCAAAAAATTAGACCAATCGACTCCGCGGCCAAAAAAAACCTTAGTTGCTTTTTACAGAATCTTCATACAATGGCTGGTTAAAAAGTTACAGCACGATTGCCCTTTTTTTTGAGACACCCTGTAGTTTTCATCGCTGATGTTTTGACGGTTGTCAACGTTACACTAAAAAACAACTTTTGGTCTTTATACGATGGATAGAGTTCCGGACTTGTAAATGAACTCAGTGATTTTATTTGAACAAACAACATCCGCGAGTGAAATTTTGAGATTAGAGATCATCAATTAAACTCTTGTCTCGTATATTCCTTATCGAGCACCTGTAAAGTTGTCGGCTACGTTCAATCCACTTTCTACGTTGGCTGGACATCCGTCCAATTGCTCTCTGACAACCTACTTGTTGTGGAATGCTCCGGCCGTGTGGAAATATACGAAGCCGTTTGTTGGGGATCTCGGGATTACAACGGACAATGAAAACAACAGGAAAGGAGAGGAACAAAACAGTAAGAACTAAACGCAACTTGAGCCGCAGACGACTCAATGAATGCAAATTCTGATTTCGGCCTGTAAAATGGAGCGTGAACGAATCGATTAACTAAGTTGATTGAATTGCTTTCGACTAATGAACGCTTTATAGCTCAACAGTCAGATTAACAATTAACTTTGCAGCAAAATGGATGACCAATGGAAATGGATTGTAGAAATTTCCTAATACACTGCCCGACAACTACAAGTGTAGTCTAACATCTTTGCACATGTGCACTATGTTGTTGATGTTTTCTGACTTTTGTTCATTATGTTCCACTCTTTCTATTTCCAGGCTTCAGCATGTTAAGCGAAGAAGAACAAAAGCGGATTCATGATTTGCACACCGTAGAAGGAAATGCAACAAAGTGGCCCAAATGGCCTGTTATTCGATTCACACAGTTCTGAAATATCTCCACAATATTCCCAGAAAGACTCAAAAAGCACCACCAGTGAAAAAGAAGTTGGATAAACGCTACCGTTCTCAGATTCGTCAACAGTAGTTTATTACGTAGTGTTCGTAAGAAAAAGTATTTCGAAATCGCGAAAACTCATCAATCATCCACCTGTCACTTTTTTATTACCTTTGCGCACCAAAAACAGTTGTTCATTTTGTAAGAAAAATTTCGCGAGAGCATAAGCCCTGTGGTTAGAACACAAACGGCGATGATTGAAATTTCACTGAAATCAATTGTGATTCTTCAATTAAACATTTGTCCTCACGTCCACATATTTTGAGCAGTACTGGGATCTGCCGAACAGTCGTAAAAGAAATAAAAGAAATTTATATCTTAATCATTTCGGCACATTGAGCTCAAAAACCAACACATTAATCCTAAGTTTAAAGGTTGGTTTTACATAGCTCTTACATACCAATACATTGAGTCCATCCCAACATGCATAACAAACTTTCGTTTGCACTCAAATGGTATACCAATTTACTGCCGTTTGAAACGAAGGGAGCGATTTAAGTAAGAATTTGAAGGAAAACGAAGATCAGTGTCGAGAAACGTGTGTACAGTACTGGACAAAAGTTTGGAAGACACCTGTATCTCGCGAATGGCTGAAGGGAACAGGTCGGTTTTCGTACATTAGAGGTTTTATTTGAAGAGCATTTGAATGAACATAAAAAAAGTTGAAAAAATTTACGCAATAAAAAAAAAAGTTAACAAAAATTGAAAATGGGGGTGGACAAAAATTTGGAAGACACTTTGTTTTGTTAAGATATCTGCGCGCCTCGCTTTTCGATCACGTCCACAAGACGTTTATTCATAGAAGAGAAAAGAGCCTTAATCGTTTGAGCCTTAATCTTCGGGACGGATCGATGGATTGCGGCCACAAGTTCAGATTTTGTCCGAAATTGACCATTCTTGTATATTTCGTCTTCCATCAGCTTCCAAATGTTCTCCATCGGGTTCAAATCCGGGCTACGGGATGGCCAATCGCTCGTAGCTACTTCCTGGTCGAGTAAGAAGTCAGTGGTGGCCTTCGCCGTATGAATTGGCGCTAGGTCTTGTTGCCACACCCAGGACCGGCGTCTCATTTGCATTCGAATCCACGGGAAAAACTTCGAATTGAGATCGGAAACGTAGTCGATCGCCTTGTAGTGATTGTTGCAAACCTATAACATATGAAATTGCCATCAAAAGTTGAAGAGATAGACGAAGAACGCACGTTAATCAGCAATTTCCCGGTTGAACAGATAGCGCCGAGGATCATGATTGATCCGCCGCCCATTTGCCGCTTGTATCGCTCCAAATGAACGTTTTCGGTTCCATAAGAACCTGCACTTTCCGGCCCGTCCAGACAAAAGCGCTTTTCGTCGCTGAAAACCCATGTTGTAAAGTCGGTCCCAGCGATCAAGTGGTGTCGTGCAAAGTTGAGGCGGTTCAGGCGGTGTGTGTCCGTGAGAGGAAGCCGCTTCTTAACAAACTCGTAGAAGACATTGTCACGATTCAGACAGCGGCGAATCGATCGTCGACCGACCTCCAACTCCAAGTTATCCTGGATTGAACGCGAGGTAACGCGGTTACCGCCTTGAAGTTCGGTGACTACATGGCGTTTAATACGACGACGAAGGCGCAAATTCACTTTTTTTGGACGACCGAGAGTCTTGCACGTCTTTCTGCTCGAATTTTTGAGTACGCGCTCAACACTTGACTTCGAAACTTTACATTGCTTCGCCGTTCCTCTAATACTTCGTAAAATCGCGTACTGTTCCTTAATTTCTTTTTTCTTTTCGTCCGAAAGCATCTAAAATGAAAGAGTATTCATCAACAAAACTAAAAATCTCAAAAAAACCACGCTATCATTACTACAGCGTCCAAAAAACGCAATAAACCAAGTGTCTTCCAAACTTTTGTCCACCCAATTTTCGAGTTACGCCAACTTTTTCTATAATTGAGCGTCACGCGCCGACTTTTTTTATGTTCATTCAAATGCTCTTCAAATAAAACCTCTAATGTACGAAAACCGACCTGTTCCCTTCAGCCATTCGCGAGATACAGGTGTCTTCCAAACTTTTGTCCAGTACTGTATCAATAAATTTATGTATGAGATCTATGATAAGAGGACAAATCGGCTTTGCAGACTTAATGAAACATTGAAAATTTACTCTTCTTTTTAACTGTTCTCGCGACGAGCTTTGGCGGCGGCTTTGGTCTTGTCATCGTGTCTCTTTCGTCTAAAGTTGAATTAGAAGGTTAGTTCTGGATCGGATAACTTACTCTTCGGCTGTCATGTTGGCACGACGAGCTCTGGCGGCGGCATTCCGCTTGTCATTGTGTGCCTTTTTTCTAAAGTCGATATAGAAGGTTGGTTCTGGATCTGATAACTTACTCTTCGGCTGTCATGTTGGCATAACGAACTCTGGCGGCGGCTTTCTGCTTGTCATTGTATGCACGTCGCCTAAAGTTGAATTAGAAGGTTGGTTCTGGATCTGATAAATTACTCTTCGGTTGTCATGTTGGCATGACGAGCTCTGGCGGCGGCATTCTTCTTGTCATTGTGTGCCTTTTTTCTAAAGTTGAATTAGAAGGTTGGTTCTGGATCTGATAACTTACTCTTCGGCTGTCATGTTGGCATAACGAGCTCTGCGGGCGGCACTGTGTGCCTTTTTTCTAAAGTCGATATAGAAGGTTGGTTCTGGATCGGATAACTTACTTTTCGGCTGTCATGTTGGCACGACGAACTCTGGCGGCGTCCCTGCATTTGTCATTGAATGCACGTAGCCTAAAGTTGAATTAGAAGGTTAGTTCTGGATCTGATAACTTACTCTTCGGTTGTCATGTTGGCATAACGAGCTCTGGCGGCGGCATTCTGCTTTTCATTGTATGCACGCCGCCTAAAGTTGAATTAGAAGGTTAGTTTTGGATCTAATAACTTACTCTTCGGTTGTCATGTTAGCACGACGAGCTTTGCGGGCGGCAATATACTTGTCATAGTATGCACGCCGCCTAAAGTTGAATTAGAAGGTTGGTTCTGGATCTGATAACTTACTTTTCGGCTGTCATGTTGGCATAACGAGCTCTGGCAGCGGCATTGTATGCCTCTTTCCTAAAGTCGATATAGAAGGTTTGTTTTGAATGAAAAGATTGATGTTGAGATTGAGGAAATTATGTGAACTCACGCTGCCAATGTTGACGGTTCGCAGTAGCAGTGATGAACTGCGTGCATATGGTACGCGAAACGACGTAATTCTTTTGAACTATATGAGCATTTCATGCCATTCAATTTTGCGGGACATTCATATCGCTGAAAACAACTGTTTATCTTTTATCACTATTTGATAAATTACGGGTACTGATTGCGGCAGATCCAATGCAGTTTCGTTCAACAACGCCGTTTCCCATTGTGCAACCACATCATCCTTCATTTGTTGCGTGATGTTTGGGATCGTGTTGCGCACGTGACGGTATCCAGTGTTTAATGGTGCATTGTGATGAGCCGCCGCTTCACTACCGTTGCGGTAGAACTCGCTCTTGTGCTCCTGCAGCACTCCCTCTCCGAATACCGCTTGCTCAGTCGTATTTACGAACAGTTCCCGCTTTGTATCGGTGGAGACGTGGTAGACTTTAAGCATTCGATAGTCGTTGGCAGAAAACGTCTTTTGCCCTTGCCGACTTGCGGTCTTCGGTAGTTGATGTTGGTACCCACGGTGACTAATTTCTCGTCCTGCGCATGTTCCGACGTAAGCGGTTGCCCGTTTCAAACGGGTCAATTTGAGCGGATCGGAGTCGTTCATTGCACGTGCCTTCATGAATTTGTCGTTGCGAACTATGATGTACAGGTAGGCGCCGAAAAATCGAGTTGAGAAACGTTCCTTGTCGTCCGCCTTCGGAAAACAACGTTGAA
This sequence comes from Aphelenchoides besseyi, assembly GCA_024699855.1. NCBI lineage: Eukaryota > Metazoa > Nematoda > Chromadorea > Rhabditida > Aphelenchoididae > Aphelenchoides > Aphelenchoides besseyi. The sequence continues at coordinate 1,874,393 of JAMPIQ010000002.1, read as the reverse complement.
CGAGAGCCGACTGAAAATTGGAGCTGCGATTGGAAGATAATGCGGAACATACGTTTTGAAGACCATCTGGAAGTCGGAAGTGAGCTTCGATTTGAGCCTGATCGATCTCTTCGTCTTGACCAACTTCATCGTCTTGACCGACTTCATCGTCGGAATCTTCAGATGTATAGTATTCGTCATCGTTGTTAGAAGCCGTTGTTTCGTTCGCCATTTCGAAGAGATGGACCAAGAACGAAGAATCTGTTTCGCTGAAGTCATTGGTGTCGATGAATTCGAATAGCGACTTGTCGTCCATGCTGTAGAAGTCGTGCGCGTCGAGGAACAAGGTCAGCTCGTCGTTGGACATTTCTGAGATGACGTTTAATTCGGAATCTTCAGCTGGATCGATGTCGTTGGACGTCTGCGTCGAATCATCGGTTGTCGTGGAACTCGAAAAGTTGCTGGCGTTATTCGGAGGAACAGAGCAAACGGACGGCGTGTTGGCGAGATCTCGGCCGAAAGGTCGAAGTCTTTTAGCCGGCGGTTCGTTGGAAGAATCGATGTTGATGGTGACTTCAGTCTTCGATGAATGGGCTCGAGGAATTGCTGTCGTTGTTGCTGAGCGACTGGACGACTGATTCTCGATGTCGTGTTGCTGACTGTTAACCAAAATGATGTTTCCTTCTGAAAAAAAGCTTCGAACGGGATAAACATTTGAATGGATTACCTTCATCTTCTTCGAACAGTTCCGGTGTTGGCTTCGGAAGATCGAGCGGCTTGAGTTTTTTGAAGCACTCGTCAATCTTCGGCTGGTTGATCTCAGCTCGCTTCTGTGCTGCTGATTTCCGGCGCGGTGCCATCTGTAACATGATTAGGGAGGACGGGACAAGATTGGAAATACAAAGAGGAGGTTCCAACTCCCGCAATACAATGTAAGAGATCGATTATATAACGGACATTATTAAATTTTAATTAAATAAACGAAAGAGAAAATAGTCGGAGTGTTCTGTGAACCAAAAGCATCGCGCGTTCTGTCGTTGGTTAACGTCGATGTCCATGATCGAATCTCGTCTGAAATAGTCGACAATTAAAATCGAGAAGCAGGATAACTCACAATCAATCGCTCACATCCAAGCTGCCAGGCAATGAAGAACACCTCCGTGTCTTTGTAGTCGTGTAGTTGAGCGCGGTACATCCACTCAATGACCTTGTTCAACGCTTCGATGTTGACTCCAAACGAGTGGGACTGAACGTCATCAGGTTTCAAAGTTGCCGCGAAGAAAGTCGAGTAGATAACCGGAACCCTTTTCGAAAGCTGAAAACAAGTCATGCGTTTGAGTTGGTGTGTTCATCAAGACTCACACGAATTGTCACATTTTCGATGTACAATGTAAAATTGTCGCCAATGACTTCCAAATGTTCGAACCACAACATGTCGCGGGAGTCCTGCGGCACAGACGTCGCAACACTCGACTCAACGTACGAGTCGGCGAGCGGAATCGGAGGAAGTAACTTTGTCGATGCATAAATCAACGATGCTGAAATTGCTGTTAGAGAATACATGTAAACACTCGCTTACCATCAAGACTCTTGCGAAAGTCGACAACGGTGTTTGACTTCGGAACGACCTCTTTGATTGAGCGAAGCGGTCCCGTTGCCGGAGAAGTCGTCACTTGGGAGTCGCTGGGAAGAAGCGAGTTTGGGTTTGTTGCGTCGATTGTCGTGTTGAAAAGAATCAGATCAATGGGCATAAGTCCACCGACCGGATGGAAACGATTGATCGAAGAACCTTTTGGGCTCAGCGACCAAGAAAGGTAACCCACGAACTTTTTGTTGGGGTCACCTACGGCCACGCGTTCTTTTGGGAACCGCGACCGTTTACGACCGCTGGTTTGCAAGAAACCAGCGGTCCAAGGGGGTGCAACCTAGGTTCAACCGGTGTTAACCGGTGAGCGCTGAGGTGCACATGTCGAATTTGCGATTGATCGTTGAAATATATGCACCCTTTGTTAGCAAACAAACGGATAAGTCGCGACTGAAGCGAGAGAGAGAAAGTCGCGTTATCTCTCTTTTGGCGTCTCGTTCTCTCACCTTTGGCATTCTGTTCAACGGAAAAGTGAGGGAATTTCGCCGATTTTTTTCATTGGTAATTGTTTTTTTGCAGAAGATGAGTTTCCCGACATCTGCGGATGTCGAAGACGGCGAGATTGTTTCAAGCGAACAGGAGGAATCTTCGGGGGCCGAAGAGGAACCGGCTCGTAAACGTCGAGTTCCAAGCAAGCGAGTAAGTTCATCTTCTTGTAGTTCTTTATTTTTGGTTTAGCGTCGTACAGTCCACGATTTCATTCAAGATGATGTGGAAGTGGATGACAATAAAGAAGACGTCGACTACACCGACGATGCTATCCAAACCTCATAGCTGTGTCGATGGGTCGCGTGAAGAATTTCGTTCAGAATTTCTTTCAATTCACAAGTAAGAGGCCAAATCGTCGACTAAACTGACTGTTCTTCAGGTGATTCCCGAGTTCTGAACGACGCCCTCGATAGTTTGGACTACGCGGCCTACACCGACGATTTTTCGCTTCAAACATCGTTGAATTTGGCGTTGCAAGATTTACAGTGAGTTCCGTTGAAGATTGTTGTGTGAATGGCTGATTTAAGAGGACAACCGGGCTACGCAAGTCGCGAGATCATCTGTGTCATGGGTAGTTTGGCGTCGATTGATCCGGAGAACATCTTTTCGACTATTCAGGTTTGGAGTCCCTTTTCTTTTGTTTGGCTGTTTTCTAGGTGCTGAAACGACATTCGATTCGATGTTCAGTCATTGGTCTGACAGCTGAGATGTACGCCTGCAAGAAGCTCTGCGATTCCACGGGCGGACGATACGATGTGGTTATGAATGACAATCATTCTCGGGAGATTTTGACGAGCACATGAAGCCAGTGATTATGCCCGGAGACACGGGAAGCGATATGATTCCCGTGTGTTTTCCAACTCGAGAAGCTGTTTTTGCACCACCTGCGTGCACATGGTGAGTCTCGACGTCTGCATTCAGAAGGAATTCGATTTCAGTCACAAAGACGATTTCTCTCAATTGGACCAGACTTTTGTTTGTCAACAATGTGGAGCCAACTTTTGCTCGACACCGGCCGAATGCACCGTCTGTGGGATTCTGTTCTCAGATTGTTCCTCATTCCAATTTCTCTGTATATATCGGTTGTTAATAAAATAATTCAATATCCCCGGGTCCATTGGTCAAATTGTTTCTACAGAAGAGGTAGTCGAGATAATCGAACTGGCTCCACTCGTATTACACGGCCTATAAAACCGATATTTCTACTCTGCTTCTTTGAAATGGAAGTTCAGAGCTCAACAACAAAACGTTTAAAATCGACGTAGAAGTGTCGTTCAATATTAATTGAATTGTCAGTAGCGCATGATATTCCAAATGGGTTGAGCGAAATGACGACCACTGTGCAGATTGTGATTGAAGTTGACCAGAGAAGACAACAGGAAATTGCTTCGACGTTTAACTTCGACATAAGATCGTCGTAGCCTTTCTGAAAGTTTCTACGTTCAATACGCACTTTCATTAGTGTAATTTTGTGTAATGTCAACGCCTTCTGAAGACCAAATCGACATTCAAATTACGTAAACAAAACATTTTTGACTTTTGTTATCTCGCCAACGCTCTGAACACTTGTAATGTCACGAATTAAGGTCACCACTACGTGTATTGTTGTTGATCTTAACTGAATCCAATAAAAAGAAATAGAGTGATGGAACAAATACCAATACTGCGATTCGGAAGATGAGTCCTTCTTTGTATTTGTTGTTAGCAATTGGAGCGGCGAGCATCTCGGCAGCTCCGTGGAATTCGGAAGTTATTGAAGGAGCTGATCCTTCCAAAACGCATGTGGTACTCGTCTCGGCTATTTCGTGTTATCCAAACTGCATGTTGACTTATCCGGTTGAGGTATATCGAACGCAACAATGCAATCTAGAAACCTTGATTTTAGGCAGAGATTGCACATTTATACCATTTGCTGATTGAAAAAGGTATTCCAACGGACAACATTATTACATTCTTTGTCGATGAATCCCGTCAAGCCAACTACACTCAACCACAAGATTCACTCTACGACGACAAAAACTTTACGACCAATTGGCATCCGGGACTCAAGATAGACTACCGCGGTGACGACGTGAATTCAACAAACTTCTTGGCTGTGATCAAAGGAGACGAAGAAGCCTTGAATTGCACGAGCTGTACGAGACGAGTTCTGAAAACGTAAAGTTAGTTAGAGATTGCTATAAACACAGAATATGCAGGACAAAATCGGATCGCATTTTCATATATCATGGAGGGCACGGCGATGACGGAGTGTTGGTGATGCCTAAAGACTTGCTAACAGCGAAAGAGTTGAATTCCACTTTAGTCTCAATGCAACATGATAAGAAGTTCAATCAGCTTTCCTACTACATTATGGCTTGTTTGAGCGGTTCGATGTTCGAAAATTTTCTGAAGGAAGATGGAAACAGTGAGTTTGTTTGTATGATTTTGTTAATCTTGAAGAATAGTTTTTGGAATAACAGCTGCAAGTCCCCATGAAACTGCAAAAGCCAACGATTGTATAGATTACAATGACAATTTCTTTTGTTTAAACACAGAAATGGGTGCTGCTATCGTTAATGACGACACTCATGTTAGTTCTTAGATCTTATTTTGAAGTCAAACTGTTTTAGAATAATCCTCAACTTGAAACAATGGAAGAACAATACGAGCATATGCGTTCAATGGTTTTGCACAGCAAAGTTTCGAAGTACGGAAGTATTGCAGTTTCATCGGAACCCACAGCTTACTTCCAAGGTCCGAACAAACTTTTGAACAAATCGAAAAACGCGGAATCGGTTGAAATCGATAGTTCTAATGACGAAGAACCAATTCCCATTGCTCCAATCGCTTCGTATTTGTTACTAAAACAACGATTGGCCAAAGCCGACTCATTGGAAGTGATCGCCGAGTTGGAAAAACAATTGAAAGCCATGGAATTAGTAAGATGAAAATCATAACCTTAACAACAATATTTCCAGGAACGAGATGAAATGCGAGCAATGAGACTGAAGATGTTAAATCGCCTAGTGAACTCCAACGACAATAAGATACACGAGAAACTGAGCAACAGCCCTCCATTGGGAATCACAGCTGTGGATTGCCATCACGAGGTTATGAAGACATTTGCTCGTGAATGTCCACGTTACATCAGATCGCCGTTCGTTCACGAGTTCACTCGTCCACTCGTCAATTTATGCGAGCACGGAATCAGCAGCGATGAGATCATTTTGGAGATGAAAGAACGTTGTCATTGAATTTGATCGAATGTGCGGTTGAGAATTTTATTCGTTCAAATTATAATTGCGATTAAATAATATTGTGATTTCATGCATTAAAACGAGTTTCACGAAGATTCTTGTCCGAATAAGTTAATTTGTGCAGATTGTCCGAGACTTGGTTCTTGTCTCCTTCCAGTAGTTTGGTATCGTTTCTGAAAATCATTCGTTAATCGAGTGAAAGCCATGAATGGACTTACAATGACTGACGTAGCATCATGTGCCCGCGCTTGGCCATTTCGGATGAAACAAAGACCGGAGACGGCAACCGGGTTCCTTTGTTGATGAGCTGATGACAATGAGAAAGAGCGAACATCTTCCACGGCAAACACTCAATGTTGTCCCACTCACAGTCATCCATTTGTGTCTTGAAGTTCACGGGTGTTCTTCTCGGTTTCCCGTCTTCAGACTGTGTGGATTCTGAATCTAAACAACAAATGTGGTTAAGGAACAAAAACTAAAGAACCTACCGCCGTCTCCATCTACTTTCTTCGAAATGAATTTGCGTGCACCTTAAACACGTTCACGATCACTAATATTTTATTGCAACGAACCTCCAAACGGCCGAGTTCCGAATTTTCTTGTCGGTTGGACGGATTTTTGTTCAGTCGTTGAATCAGAAGCTGGAAAACGAACATGTGAGTAATATAAGTTGTAAACTTACATTTTTCGTCCACTGGTTTAGCAGCTGAAATAAGTTGGTGGTGGTTAGTTTATGAAAACGCTTTCTAACCTCCGACCGATTTGCCACCAAACATAAGACCACTGACAGCCTTTGGTTTCTCGGCAGCTTCGCACTGATCTTCGATGATAGCTGCGTGGGAAGCTGAAATGTCGAGGTCAACTTAATGTCGATAACTTCTGAACTGACCTAGAATCAATTTGTTTCTGTTCAGTCCAAAACCACGTGGTACATTCTGATTCTCGTCTTTTTCTAAAAACAACATCAATCTATGAAGACACTTGTGAACTCACCGTCTAAATCGAGTCTACCAACGGGAATAAAATTGGTTCCAGTCTTCTTCGGTTGTTGGCGTGGGGTTTCTTCTTGATCGTCCTTGTTGCGTTTGGTTTGCATGTAGAAGCGATAGGAGACTTTCCGGGCGGCCCTTCTCTTTGTCTTCTGAACTTTAACCAAGTGGCTGATCATCGACAGTTCGTAGATTGCCGGATTGATCGACTCGAACGAGAGAACCGTCCCAACATCCGGCTTCCCATCAACCATCTCAATGCAATCCAAAGATCGCTCGACGGAAACAAAGTGAGTTGGAGCATTCACCTGCAACGTGTCTCTGACATACCGTCGCAGTTCCCAATTTTCGGATGATCGCAACTGAAACTCAAAATTCCAATCAAATTCAATAGTAGGCGAACTCACTGCATAGAATTTTTGGATGTTGTAAACAGAAGTGAACACGTAAACGGCCGTTGGATTGTTTCGTCGTTCCTCCCGAAAACGACTAACAACGTCTCGAAGGATCCCCATGATTGCATTCAGAATCTGTTTGGGCTCTTTGTTCGCGTACTTGTAGTTGCCGGTGAATGCACTCGATTCGAAGGTATCGTTGGCTGCATAACCGAGGACCGCAATCGTGTCGCCGAGCGAACACCTTCCGCCGTTTATTTGTTCCGGTTTGATTGCGTAGAACTTCAAATTGATTCCAACGTACAGCTCACGACCTCCGAATGAACTGAAACTCAAAACCAACTTACGAATAGCGATCAACCTACCGATTCGAGTCTTTGTCGCAGACAACACGATAGTTGAGACCTCCGAGTTTCGCGTTGATCTTCCGAACCACCGAGCGAACGAACCGATTTGGGGCTTTGAGTGCTGCTTCCGGATCGTCTTCATCGACGTCATCTTCTTCCATAAAATATTCATCGAATGAATGCGCATCATCCGGAGTTTGACTGTGCGACGGTTTCTCGAACTCGAACATTCGCATTACTGTTGCGAATGTGATGTGAACGGTCACAACGTCGTACTTCTGCTCCATTTTTTTGATCCAACCTGCAAATCGGTTCAGTTGTTTTTCCATTTAACATACCGTGATACGAGTCGAAGCCACTGGACAAAATGAAGACCAGTTCGCATCTTTTGTCTTCTTTTGCCGCGACGAAGATGGCCTCCACCGCCGACCGATCTTCTTTCGACACTCGAAAGTGCGTAAATCCAGGCGGCAGGCCCATTCCCTTCTGGCAGAATCTCTGCTGCATCACCACCTGGAACTTCCTAAAAGACAAAAAAATCAAATGGAAAACTTGATACTTACTCCAGCATCGATTCGCAGGTCTCATCGATCTGTTCTTTGGGATTGGGAAGCGGCGGGACTGGTCCCACCGTGACGCAGTAGGCGTTCTTGAGCCGATGAGGGATGTAGAAGTATCCCTCGTTGTTTCCATAATAAATATGGGGCTCTTTCACTTGCCCCAATCCGATGCTCTCGGCCGCTTGGCCAGTCATTTTTTCTGAAACGATCAAAAATGTTTCAAAGAAACAAAAACACGCTGAAAAGGTTGGGAAAGCCAATCGAGACGGTGAGAAACCAACCGACCGATTAGAAGCCGAACTGTTAGGGAAAATGCGCGAGTTGAGTGGAAGACCACGCCCCATCAATTAGGAAACACGCGAACCGAACGCGAAAGTGCACGAGCTACTTGGGAAGACGGGCGCACTGATCGGAAAATGTGCGAGCTGTGGGAAAATAGACCGCGTTGATTAGGAAACCCGCACAGTGAATGGGAAAACGCATCCTCGCAGACTGGTGTCTTGGTCTTTCCACGCTGTTGCGTTCGGGGCGGCGAAGAGATCGTCATAACGCCAAAATCGTCTGGTCTTCTGTGTTAACCAAACAACAACCAAGCTTTTGGGATCATCTAAAAGGAATGAGGTAAACGAATCTTTAAGAAAGACACTAATCACTAAATTCAAAACAAGATAACAATGAACTACAAAAATTGATAGCCAACTACGGGGATCGAACCCGCGACCAATGGATTAAAAGTCCAACGCTCTACCGCTGAGCTAAGTTGGCTCACTCTTAACGATTGCCGGTGTAGATCTTTGCTGTAACGATCAATTGACCGTGATGGTTAGTTCGAATGATGGTCTTCAAAGCACATAACCAACGAACAAGTCGTGTAACGGGCTTTTGTTTTTCCTTCTTACAACGAAGTCTTAACTGTTTCCGGGAGTTCTATAGATGCAGTTCGCGTTCCGAACTGCTACTCCAGTTTTAGTTCAAAGAATTGAAAGCACAAACAAGTTTAGATTTTGTTCTGCAAATTCAACTTATCTGCTGACGAAGATTTCAAGATAAAGCTCTGGCTTTCTAGTTCTGGTCTGCGTTTTATAGGTTCTCACGTTAATTTGAACTCGAGTTTTGAGTGATGATTCGTTCTCTTGTGCTTGGAACTATTTGTTTGTTCGCCATCTTCTCGTTGTTTCTTCTCTTCTGGTTCCCGGCTGAAACTCACCGCTCCGTTGAATGTTCGAGAATGACCAGTGGATTGGACCAAATGCGTCGTTTACAACGCGAAAGTTTGAATGAGTGGTGGAAAAGAAGCAAAAACGACGACCACAAAAGTTGGGTAGGTTCTTTGTTTAATTTAACGTTAGTCTTTGATATTAGAGCTTCACGTCAATTCAAGAGAATCTGTTGGTCGAGGTGGTTTCTCACAACAAAAGTGATCCGCTTCTGCACTTCCATTCACTCAATTCTGCCACTGAATGTCAAATTTACATGCTTGGAACGAAGAACAAAACTGTTTGGTCCGAGTACTCGCAATGCAACGTCATCGCCTTGAATTCCACTTCTATTGCGAACAATCAATGGACTCAAATCGACGATCGAAAGGAGCTGATCAATATTCTTCTTGTCGACATTGAGGGATTGGAAATTGATCAATACGCCTTGTTGATTCGTGAGTTCAAACAACGATTCCGATTGTAAGTTCTGATTTAGAACTCGAACATCAACTTTCACCGCTGTGTCAAATCGACATTCGAATTCGAAATCCACCGGTCATAAATGGCCAACCAGTGAACGTAATCGATGTTGTCGCCGGCTTTCTAACCACCGATTCATACTCGATACTCGTTGTGGAACAACGACCCGATTTGATACACTTCTTTCTCTTCAATTCCGCCACATCCGAATGCATACGAGAGTTCATTTGCCAATGGTAGGCTCTGCATTAATTATATGAATTCTCTTGAAAACTATTAAATGAACCAAAAACAAAGTTGTAAACTGTTTATTTAGCAAATTGTTGCTTAGAGCAACCAATAAAATTGACCACATTTCGGTTAACGAACATTTGAAGAGGAAAGTTTTAAAAATTAGCACCAATGAAGCTGGTGCCCGCCTACAGAACCTCATACCAGTGAAGTGATTGTCTTAATCGCCCAATCGATTTCATCATTTGTGACATTTTGTTAGACTTTCGATTCGGGAAAGAAGCGGAAATAAGTCGTGCGAAATTGAACGAATTTGACCAGTTAGGTTCGCAATCTTTCGCTCTTGTTCAAGTAACGGGTCAGTTTCCGACTCCTCGACTGGAAGCTCAGCGTCCGGATGTCCTGTCCAGAAATGGTGCAGCAGACTTACACCATTGTTGCGACTCTCCGGACACAAATGACAATGATACTGAAACGAAATAGTGAACAGCGAGTAGACAAAATGAGAGATTACCGAGTACATATCACGAGTATGCTTATCTGTTGGCAGAACAGATCGATGGCTCGTAGAAAGATGTATAAAACGTTGCTGGGGTGAAAACGAACGGAAGTTGCAAAAGCCGCAGAGAAAAACTAGACGTCCAAGAACCGTTCGGTAGGTTCCGTGCTCATGAACGATGTGGAACAGTAGGTCTTGATTAGTTCTCTTGTTGCAAAAAGCACAGAAGTCCTAAAAGACGAAACAATGGACGGAATGAAGCGCTCGACCTACCACTGGTTGTTCTTCTGAATTCGGTTTTGTTGGCTTCTTCTGTTGAACGGTTCCTTCATTTTCTTTGTTTGATTCGGACGAGATAAAATCGGCAATCGAGAAATCCTGATGTTTGTCGTTCGACATGCCGATTGAGAGAATTTGCGGTCAATGTGACGAGAACGAAGTTAAAAGCAAATGGAAACGAGTTCTTGTGGCCATCAGAGAGGTGAATTGACGAACTTACTCAGTTGAATTGGAGATCTCATTGAGTGATTGCGACGATTTGGGACTTTGGATAAACGATCGACGAGCAGAGAAAGTTTGTTGTCAAAAAAGCAACACGAAGTTCAACGGAGGTCGCCAGAACGACGAGAGATGAGCGAGCTGATCGCGATTTTTGTTTCGGTTGCAAACGAAAAGAAGCGCAAAAGGAAGCGGGAAATCGTGTAAAAACAACAAGATCGCTGGACAGACTGCACCGAATGATCGGCTGCCGGACGAACAGAGTTCAATGCAAAGGAATGTGAACGAAGCTGTTGGTCGTGAATGGCTTCCGAGTACTCGGTTCCTTGCGCTCAATCGACAGCTTTTGAGTTTGTTCAGCAATCCGCTAAACAGACTACGAGTGTTGATCTGCGATCTGAGCTGTTGGATGGCTTCTAGCTCCTGTGCTCGCATTCTGTCCATCGGTCAATCCGAAGTACCGGAAGGTTGTTCTTCGAAAGTTTCGAATAGGAGCGCCTGTGATCAGTGAGTTGAACAAAGAGGCTGAAGTGTACAGAACTGAGCAAAACAAGTCGGCAATTCCCATTCAAGACAATGAGTGATTGAGAAAAGAATGTAAAGAAAAGACAAAATTGAAGTGATAACCGGAGGAATAGACAGAGCAACTAGTGCTCTTCGACTGTCTCGGTTAAAAGAGTTCGAACCAGACTCTGTAGTCACCGATTGGACGTGTTTCAAATGCCGTCAAATTGACCGTGGTCTGTTAGAGTTGTTGGATTCGAATTCTTCAAAAGAGTTGGGTTGAAGGCAAAACCCAAGTAAACTCACCTGTTCGAAAAAGTAGTGGTCTTCTGAATCCAATTGAGTTCAGCTGCTGTTTCATAGTTGTTTCTTTGACTTGTTAATAGTCGTATTGAATATTACAAGAACGCACGCTCAATGGTTGAGGTCTGTACTTATTTCAACCGTATGTTTGAAATGCTGGTCCCAATTTTGAAGCTTGCAATGCTCTTGCCAACCAACCTGCTTCTCAGTTCACTTACCGCCTTTGAGTCGTTGGTGTTGGAGTAGTTGAAAGCCACTCGAACTCTGCGCATCAACCACACATCTTCCAGAATGCTCTTCGAGATCGTTGCTGGTCTCCAAACTGTGCAGTCGGGTATTCAACTCGCGTCTTCGTTCCACCAAGAAACACTCCGCACAACGACAATGAGCGTATGAACAGTTCGATTTGTGGTTTCTACGCAGTTCTGCTCGACCGTGATTCAAACAACGTTGACAGAAATAAACACGTTTCTGGGCCCCATCAACTAAACAGCATAAGAATGGATAGAAGTTCAACTCACTGACAGCGAACTCAAAGCTCCTGAACATCGTGGCTGAAGATCGTAAAGAAATGAGTTCAAAGGCTTCTTGTAAGCACACGACCGTCATTCTTGCGATTAATCATCTTTCTATCGGACACAAAAAGTGACTAAGACTTACAAATCAAAAGTGCAACCTCCTGGAAAGAGCAGTCTAATTTCACTTCTGATTCAATTTCTTTGTTAAGACAACCTCAGATTCCGTGTCAAGGTCTCTGAGCAATCAAACACTCGACAACCTCCGATCTTGTCAAATGCAGCGACTTACACACAATCAAGTTCTTATCAGCGAAAATGCTCAGGAAATAGCGGAATGAAATGACAAGTTTATCGCTGAGCATCCGAATGTTTGAGCAGAAGTTTGTTCGCAGACAAACTCATTTTCACTCAAAGAATCGTATGGTCAATCTAAACATCTTCATCATTCCAACTGTCGATCAGAATGACGAGTTCAACTTCTGCTCTTGATTTGATAAACACGACTACTAAGTAAACGAACGGTTCTGATAGGCCGGATGTTGCGAGAACTTCAACACTTCTCCATAACCGTTGATTCCCGGTTGTCTGCTGTGGGTGTGGTCCCTCGACGTGTCTTTTAGTTGTTTGGTTTGAACAAACAGAAAACATCGATTCGAGCATCAATTTTCATTGCGATCGTGAGAATTGTCGAGTAATTTGACGGACACTTTCAGACTGCTGATGCATGGACTTCGACCCAAAATCGTTGCTTTTCTTGTCGTGATTCTTCTGCTCTTCGGTTTCTTTGTTCTTGACAGCAACTACAACTCGGGACTTGTTTCTTCTCTGATGACCAGAACCTCCGCATTTCAACTGCTTGCTCGTAATGACACTCCGAAAGCAGGAAACACTCTTGTAGCCACAAACCAAGGCTCTTCTATTGCTCAACGATATCGGGACCTAAAAGAACAGACCTTGAAAGTCCAAAACCCGCAATCTGAATCACCGTCTTCATCCAACACAATCAAACGAATGCTCGTGATGACAAGAGCAACTCGAGACAAAGACCCCAAGAGACACGATCAAACACTCAACCAAACGATCAACTCCAACTGTCCATTTCGCTGTGACTACACAATGGACCGGAAGCTTCTACCTCAATCCGATGGTGTTTTTCTGCAACCGAGTGAAATACAGAAAAGTGAGGACTACAAACAAGACTCTCAACCTGTTGATTTCAGATCAACCAAAACGCTATTCATCCAATCAGACAATCTTCCTGCTCTTCAGAGAAGCTCCCGGTCAAGCGTACATGCAGAACTTCAAATGGTCAGTCGGAACAGTCAGTCCTCACATTAGACTTCAGGTTGCCACCATTTCAAATAAACTATACAATCGGTTGGTTTCCTGGTGCTGATATTCAATCGGGATACGATGAGTTGGTTCCGAAAGAAATGGGTTATTTCGGTCGTCCTAATCGATCTGAGCATCAGGTAAAACTGTTCATTGACTATCTTCACAGGTTTCAGACAAACGAAGAAGCCGAGTGGGAGAAAGTGAAGTCAACGGTCATGTCGAAAACAAAACCAGCATTTGCATTGATCTCACACTGCAACACAAACAGCAAACGAGAAGTCTATTTGAGTGCTCTCCAGAAGTGAGTTCCATCTGATCACATTCACCTTCTTTTCAGACGTCATCCGAAGCTGGTCGATTTGTTCGGAAAGTGTTACAAGGAGTGTAATAAAGAGAACTGCGAGGTCAACAAGACTCGTGACTATCACTTCTATTTTGCTTTCGAGAACGCCGTTTGTGATGGCTATGTGACTGAGAAGTTCTATCGTTTCAAGAAACTCATCGTCCCAATAGTTCTACGCAAATCCGATTATGTCAATTTAGTGCCCGAAGGATCGTTTATTGCAGTCGATCAATTCGAGTAAGTGACCTCAAACAGCCATTCAATGATCGTTCTTGTAGTTCAATGGACGCTCTGACAGAACACTTGGAGTTTCTGATGAACAACAAAGACGAGTATCTGAAATACTTCGAATGGACTCGACACTACGAACGGCAATCTCCGAACCCCATCTATAGAGCTCTTTGCAGAGCCTGTGGCAAGTTGTATGAACCGGAACGCGTATCAGCGTACAAGAACATGGCTGATTTCTATTCACCGAAACGCCTCTGTGACTTCGATTTTGTTCCACGCCTCATCAAACGACAAACTAACTCGTGACTTATTCGCAGCTCTTCAGTGCCATAACAAATAAACGGGTTCACAATAACAACTGACTACCTTCGAGTTCAATGATCTCGTCCGAGTTCTCATTTAAAGTGCAATTCACTTCCATCGATAACAATCGCCGTTTAGCAAACTTATTCCGCGAAAACAATCAGCTAATAACATCGTAGCTAAACACCCGAATTAGCTTTTGAAACTGCACGGTTATAAATCAGATTGGATGTGTGTGTCTTCACTTCTCACTCAAATGGACTCCAACTCCTCTGTTTCTTGCACTCGCAAAGAAACAGCTGTGTCTTATCACACCCGAAGATCTTCAGATACTACTCGAGTATCCTTCGGCTGAGAACTCAAATTCTACCGGACCTCCGTAGCTTTCTGCACAATCCATCTCTCGCACTTCCAACCACGTATTCATTGAATTGAATGTCGGAGATGCTGAACAAATGTGAGAACTCACATCAACAAGTTCACTCGCTGATTTCAGATCGTCGAATCAAATTCTGCACTTTGTGTCGTCAACACAACCTCCACGTCAACTTCATTCGTCACGACTGTCCATTCTCTAAGTGTGATTGTCCGAAAGTGAGTTCAATCTCCGACATCTGATGTCCGTTTTTAGTGCACATTGATTCGTCATCGTCGTCGAATCATGTCCCGACAAATCCAACTGACTCGTCAACAACAACGCATGGATTCGGACAAACCCACGGCTTATCACTGTCAACGCTGCAGAAACCACGGCGTTTTCGTGTTTCGAAAGGCAGATTAACATAAACGTAAACCCCGCAATCTAAACCACTCATTTTCAGGCTCACAGCGGCTCTTGTCCTCATCGATCTTGTTGTTGCGATCTCTGCAATCTGATTGCTGATCGACGACTTGTGGACCGAGAGATCGTTTCAACATGCGAACGAGACGTGAAACCAATTGAACTCAACGGTAATTGACCTCTCAGTCGTTATATTCAAGTGCTTTCAGACTCAAAAACTCCTCCTCCTCACTTCTTTTTAGTCTCAAATCCCGAACCTTCAAACAAACCAATTGATCATCCGGTCGAGTTCGCTAAGCAATCGGAGTCATTCAAGACGTTCTGTTTGGTCCAAAATAAATCTCCTCAATCAACACAACAACTAACCACTATGCCGTCAAGATCCTTTGAAGCTCCAAACTTACTCGTCCAGAACTTCACTCCTTTTGTTTTCCCCGCAACTCCAGATCTCGAAACAGCTAATTACCCGACAGTCAACGTTTTCTTTGTGTACAACGATCAATAAACTAAGCAGTCAATAACAAGCTTATGGGAACTTGTCTATCTTCCACTACACATTCACGACTTCACAGCCCACAATTGAAAGTCTCATGACTGAACGCTGATTGTTGAGATGACCAAATAAAACTCCCTAATTTACGTTAATCTTTTTGGGATCTAATTTGACTTAACGGTTGTGCAGACGTTTTGTCTTTGAACTTTTACCAACCAAGTTCAACTGATGATCTTCGAGCTTCTCCTAAACGACAACTTTGGACTTCAATTTCGAATTCAATGCTTCATAGCCAAGAACTTCACTTCTCGCGACTTTTTTAATTCGACCAAAAGGTCTGTTATACTTGATTAGAATGCGTACCTCTCAGCTCGTTACCATTTCACCACGCTCTTTTGACGTCTCTTGGCTATAGAAGCTTGACTCTACTTTTTCAACTTGGCCAACCATAGAAACTTTTGTGAAGTAATTGACTGATTTTCATGTCTCTCGCTTCTCAAGTTTAACTCCTGTTTGATCGTTATGAGATACTAGGCAAACAGTACATAACAACACACGATTAACACTCTTTGATATGTCTAGGGAGTTTAACAAGAACAGCATTTTACTGATCACTCGTTTGTTCATTCCTTGAGCTTCTCCTATTGAAAGATGTGGATCTTAAGTAGCAAAATAAATCAATACTTCAATAAATTTAACTCCGTATGTTGAATTGTTTTCAGCGATTTTAGCGGTTTACTTTATCTTTTAGTCAGTCGCCGTTCTCCACTGGTTTCCGGTTTTGAAACCTCGACTTTCAACTCCGAATATCAGTTCCAGAAATCGCCGAATACACGCATTGCTATCACTTGTTAAATGTTGAAAAGAGGGCGAATACCGTAGTGTTTCTCGTGAAGTCAGCAATCTATTCGCCGACTTCTTTTGGTCACTCAGTAGGAACGTGGTTGAAAAACGAATTCTCGGATGTTGTGTTGCTGTTCAGCGCATTGAAAACGAAAATGATTTACTTCTTCTAAACTAAGGGTAGATTTCTCGTGACTGTTAATCTTTTTGCCCAAAACTAAGTGGGTGTTCTAGTTTGAACATATGTTAAACCCTCTAGTAAAACAGTGTGATTGAGCTTCAAACGTTTTCATTTGCAGTTTAATGGTCGGAGATGAGACGTAGAATTATAATTCTGTGGCTAGTTCTCAGCATCGTTTTTGTTACATTTGTTGTTTACAATTTGGATGGAATTGGAAGCTCGGTTCGATATTTTGATGTTTACAAATCCGAAGTAGAGTTTGTTGATTCTGAGGTTGAAAAAGACTTGTTTCAGTTCCAGCACAGTCACGGTTAGTTTTTTATGACCACTAGTCAACTTTAAAAAACCAAGAGATTAGTTCTTTCTACAACAATTCGGTTTTTACCTTTAGAAGACAGTAACGTTGTCAGAGAACTGAAAGAGAATGTTCGCATATTTTGTTGGATTATGAGTGGACCCAATAACACGCGTAAAGCGATGGTATGTAGAGCTGGTTATCAGTAATGAGTAGTTGAAGGCGGTAAATGCGACGTGGGCGCCGAAGTGTAACAAATATGTTTTTGTGACCGCGAAAGACGATAGTGGATTACCGACCGTTAATCTAAACGTGACTGATGGTAGAAATCATCTCTTTGAAAAAAGTAAACGAGCTTTCAAGTATCTCTATGACGTTGGTTTTGAATCTTAATGTACAGGGTGTCCCAGCGAATTTCGAACATTTGAAGGGCTTATAACTTTCTTCATAGCCAACCGATTTTGATGCGCTTTTTTGTGCCCGATCGCAAATTTTATGCCATTTTGTTTCATGTCAACAAATCTTTGAATTTCATTTTGGAAGGTGCCGTAAATTTGATTTTGGCGAAATGAACGCTTTTTTCCGCTCACTTTTCCTTCTCACTCTTTTTCCGTCCGCTTTTTTCACGACTTGGTCAAGACAAAAATGTGGAATTTTCATTCAAATTTCAACACTCAAACCGTCAGACGAGGGGAATGGAGTGGTTTTTCTCGAAACCTGTGATTCTTTCTGGTATTGCAGTTCAACCGAACTTCTTACCAGCTGGGGTTTCGATCACTCCAGTATCGAAAATTTTGGTTGTTTACTTGGCCATGCATTTCAAAGTGAGCTTCATCGGTGAATATGAGATTTTTCAAGAAGTCTTCGTTTTCGTCGATGAGTCCAAGGCAATGAATTGCATGCTCTATACGAATTTGAGGAGTTTCGGGCGGAATTTCATGCAGAAGACGCATTTTGTATGGATGGAATTTTTGAGCCTAGACAAAGAATGAAAAAAACGAAAACTGGGGTACCTGTAGGATTCTGTGTACCGTACTTTTTGAGACGTTGTCGAAAAGATTTGCGATTTCACGAACTGATCGATTGGGGTCTTCTTGAACAGCGCACAGAACATTCAAAACGATGTCGTCAAACCCTGATGAACTGAACAGCAATTTGAGAAACGTTTCATGAAACAAACCCTCCCACTTCTTTCTTTTTCCGCAACAAGTGTCCACGTTCAAGCAATTGCTTCATCCACAGATTAAACATGCTTTTCGATGGTACAGCAGCATGACGAGTTAATTGAAAATGTTGCCGAAATCGTCGTTGAACTGTAGTCGGACTTTTGGTTTGAGCGTAAACGATTGCGCAAAACGCTTTTTCTTGAGCCGACCACTCCATTTTGACAAAACAAAAAGAAAGGAAAAAGCGTTCATTTCGCCAAAATCAAATTTACGGCACCTTCCAAAATGAAATTCAAAGATTTGTTGACATGAAACAAAATGGCATAAAATTTGCGATCGGGCACAAAAAAGCGCATCAAAATCGGTCGGCTATGAAGAAAGTTATAAGCCCTTCAAATGTTCGAAATTCGCTGGGACACCCTGTACTTCACTAAGATGTTTAGACAGATCTCAACGATTACGATTGGTTTTTGAAATTGAGTCTGTTGATTATGTTCGGGACATCAAAGCGCGTTAGTTGGCGTTTTACACGAACTCCCGGTGCCATTTCAGGTGAAATGGCTGTTTGTTATCTCGGCTTTCTGTTGGTAGTTACCGTAAGTGGACGGCGATTTGATCGAGTAAAACGATTTGCAGTTGCTGTTCGAGGACTTTGCGGTCAATGGCATGTTTGTTGAAGAGGAACCGTTGATGCGCTCAGTCAACTTGGGGCTAGTGAACGTGTTTGGTGGACGGTAAACATGAACAAGAGTCGCAACACAAACTGTTGCTATCACTTGCGTTCATGTTTCAACCTCTTTATCTACTTAGCAGCCAGTTTTGTGATTGTCAGTTTATGCTCATTGTTTTAGTTTCTGTGATTAATTTGTGCTAACTGAAGCAATCCAATGGATAGTCGTACAGTTTTTGGTGTTGTTGTCCGGCGAATACGTTGAGAAAATAAAGATGGTGTTTGTCGTTAAACTAAAAATTTCGACTCAAATCGCAAATCTCACAGCGAAAATAGTGCCCTCACTTCTTCTTCGAATTTCAACTGGTTACTAATGGACTCTTTCGTCGTCATCAAACAGCAAATTTTATTTGTAATTTCGTCATCCGCAGTTATTCATCATTGTGATGATACAATCGAAGTATGTCGAAGAAACGTCCGGTTTTGGTTGAATTGGTAAGCAGTTTTAGTGGAGTTGAACGACCTTTGCATTTGAGGTACCGGCACTATCGAAAAAGGAGCGCAGACAACGAGCGGTAAATATTCACAAGTTGTATGTGTGAAATGACTTTTCAGGTCAAAAGCAAAGTTACCGATCTGTTTCATTGTTCGGCGAATGCTATCAAACCGGAAAACTGACAATGTAGTTTAACGTTTACGACAGCCGAGGAGCTGAGAAAACACCAACAGTCTAACACGTCAACCTGCGTTCCATTTGATGTAAGCGATAGATTACATCAACTTTTAGTATTGAATTTCAGAACGATACAAATCCGTTTTCTGTCAGTCAGCCTTCAGTCAGTAACTTTAACAATCAGGCTTCAATCGACGATCAGGCTTCTGTCGACGACAACGACGATCGTAATTCAATGGAAATTTCTGAGCCGAAAACTGATGTTGAGCACGCAACGACTAATCCGACAACTTCCGGTTTGCCTTTATCTTTAATAGACGTTGCGATCGAACCAACAAACAAGTGGGAGGCAGTGGTTGATGTTCAAACGACGGTATTTGAAATCACAGAAGAAATAGAGACAGCCAAGAAAAAACATCGAAACTATTTGGATTTGACGAAAACATCCCGAGCGCACGATTTCTTTGTAAATCACAATTTTAACTGTTTTTATTGGTCTGGGTTTAGCGTCCGAGAACGTCAACTGGTCGTTATCACTGCGCCGACTATCCGATAAACTATACAATCGGAAATTGCGTGAAAAGTTTTGCCAACCAAGAAGGACTCCGAAAACATCAAGATACCATCAGACAGTGTTCGTTAACAGTTCCGAGTTCAGTAGTTGAAGCCGAAAAGAAAAAGCATAAAAACTACATTGACTTGACGACAACCAAACGTCCACAGAACTTTTATGTAAGTTACACATTTTAGTATTCAGATCATTTCTTTTTCAGCGTGCTAATGACACGACCGGTCGTTATCACTGTTCTGAATTTCCAACCAACACCACATTCGGCGATTGTGTACTATCGTTTTTAAATCAACGCAGCTTACGAAAAAATCAGGACCGTAAACACAACTGCATCAATGCGACCGATGTTAAGCAACATTGGGTTCCAACTGTCGTTAACGTCACTAAACATCCGGCAAAGAAATACCCATGACAACTTTTGAACGGTTGGAAGCGGAACGACAGGCAGCTGAGGTTGACGCGGCGAAAGTGAATCATCCAAAATACGTCGATGTCGGTACCGGCAAACGAAGACCGAACGGTTATTACGTGAGTTTACTTCTTGCAATTGTTTGCTGGAATTGAATTTAGGTTAAGAATGAAATCACGGGAAGATACCATTGCGCTGAACATCCTTCAAACCTGACTATCGGTAATTGCGTTTCTTGGTTTACTATGGCCTGCAGTCTTATAACTCATCAACGTTATGGTGGTCGATGTAAAACCCCGCACGACAACATCAACGTACGTTTGAAACTTTTGCAAATAAGAACATTGAATTCAGGACGTTTGTGATGACTTCTTTGCGCATATATTTGGGAAAGATTTGGTTAGTTCTTACGGGCAACAGTTGAATTAACTTCGTTTATTTAGGTGCAAAATTCCCTCGACAGAAAATGGCATTGCAAAGAGCAAAAGCCGAAGTTCGATCAACTACCAGATTGCAAACATGCGTTCAAGAAAATTGATGATCTAAAACTGCACTTACACAAATCTCCGTCATCGTGTAAAAGCCACGTTCCGGTAAAAATGGTAAGTAGTTCAATAATTTCATATTTTATCTTTACTTTATAGATTCAACGAACCGACAACCGCTATTATTGCAAAGACAATGCAGCACTTCGAGGTTTCGATGTTTCATGCAATAGCAGTTTCAAACACTCAGGCAATCTTCGTCATCATTATCGTCAACAGCGATGCTACCCACCGGAAGTTCGATTAGAAAAGGTAAGTTGAATGTTCAGTAATAAATAATGAAGAGTTTCAGTACATTGCCCATTTCCGTCAACAAATTGACGACTCTGGTTTTTCGGATTCCTCTGAATTGCTTGATCAGTACATGGCAGTTTACAAGAAATACAAGCAAGTGTCGACTGCAGATCGAAGAAGCAGCAACCTTGTTAACGGTAACAACCTTTCTTATTCAGTTGTTTATGAATGGTCGTTTTTAGATGATGACATTAGATTGAAACTTCTGATGGACAACTTAAATAATCAAAAAATTATTGACGGAAGTCACTCACTCGTTCAGAAATGTCGACTCGATGCACAGCAATTTGACGAAAACATCAGCGATGACTTAATCAAGCTGTCGATCATTCTGTCGTCTCCGAAACCTTCATGGTCAAACTACAAGTTCGCAAACGAGATCAGATCCACAGACACATCGCTGATGTTTACGTTTCTGGCGAAATTGAAGTCGAACAGCAAAAACGGTCAAATTTACACGATGCTTGTGGCTTCACCAAACTTATCTTCGATGTCGAAAACGGACTTTTTCTTCGCGTTCAAGACGGGTTATGTCGGATTGAGTATACAAAGCAATTTGAATCGTTTTTGGGATTATCACAAGTGTCTTTCACTCGCCGTCAACAGCAAACCTACAAATCCGGTAAAGTTTCACATTTTACACTCAATTATGTGAATATTTTAGTGTTCGCGAACATTCAAAAATCTATGTGGAATTAGGTCGTCAACTTAAAGCTGGTAACCGGATTATCCACGTTCAGCTCGACAACATTGACTTAGCAACAATGACTGCGGCCGAATATTGCTTGATCGGACTAATTGGTAAAAAGTAAAACGACAACCTAACACGATTTTGTTTTACAGGAACGGCAAATTCGTTGAACACACATTTGGGAAGTCTATTGGGAATACACGGCGCTTTGAACCAAGGAGAACGCCGATTGGTGGCCAAATTCTTCATAGATCGTTTCTATGACGTGTACGCGAGCAAGAACTATCGTATAATAGACAACAACTTGTCGGTAACCTGTTGTTTTGAAGTTTCTAATTAGGACTTTTCTTTTTAGGTCCTCAATGGAAACGGCAACTCTGTTAGTCGCTCGAGCTATATTCTGTCGACGCTTTTCCTGGCTCCACAATCACCTAACTCGAAAACCGCCAAAGTCCAACCCAATTACGAAAACGTTGATATAGAGTTGAACATCGACGATCTTGCTACCTTGGACGTTGATGAGGACGACTGTGAATCTGATTACTTGGATGACGACAAGATGACTGGAAAAACAAGACGAAGAAGACAAGGATCGAGAGGACCTGCATTTAGCGTAGTCGAATGAGCGAAATGTTCTCTTCATCTACAGGTATTTAACTCAGATCGAGACAATGACAATCTTTGTGGAAGAACATCGAGTTCGGTCAAAAACTTTACATTTTAAGTTTGTAGCAAAATAGCCGTTGTATTTGAGATGCAACATACTCATTGGTAATTAAAAATCATGCAGAGCAATTGGTCTACGGTTATGGAAATTCAACGGTATTGTGCAAACGCAAACTGTCGCGGAGTATATAGTTGAATACTCCGTTTCAGTTCTTTACAAGAATTGACTCAAAGTGAGTGGATTACAAAATGTTTGCATCTACCGACCTTCGAGCAGAAGACCAAGAACATTCGAAATCTTCGGTTTTGGGTTTTGATTACTATTTCTGAATACACTAGATGAGCAGAGTTCACGTGCATTCAATTTCTTGTCGAAACCTCAAATATCCAATGCAAGTTTTAGAAGGTAATGCTTAGTTTCTTCGCTGTAAATGTAGCAATTCAGATAAATCAAAACATCTAAATAAACGATTAAGCGTGTTTTGGGTCCGATAATAATTTCGGTTGATTGGGTTTGTTTAATTCGAACGTTATTTCAATCTCATTAAACTCGGTAGTATTAACAACAAAGTCAAAATCTTCCTCAAGCCTTCTCGCCATTTGATTTGTTTGACCATTTGATGAGTTGTTCAATATCTCAAATGTATAGGTCATCCACATGGTCATCAGAGAGCCAAACAAAATACTGAGGAACCACTCTATTTTGAGCAGATAACTGAGCATCACACAAGAAACAAGTGGTATCTAAACTTAATGTTAACAAGTTTTCTTCAAGTAATCAACCAAAAGAAAAGTCATATCACGCAAAACTGTGAAAGGAAGTTGGCGACTAGTTCATTTAACACTTAACAAGCAATAAAAGTAGTTCTTCTACATATCGATAAGCAGGATAATCAACAGTCTTAATAACCTCAAAAGGCAAGGTGACCACAATATCAATCAATTTTAGTTATAAGCACCTTTCAATTCCGTTTCATTCAACGGTTTTCAACATTCAACGGGAAGTTGAATTGTGTGAATTCGGCGATTCGTGAAACTGATAATCGCAGTGAACTTTTCAACATGAAAACACTCGAGAACGGCGATTAGTGGCTGGAGACGTGAATAAGTGAACTCAGGAATTGCAGTTTATCTTTTCATTTGTTCTGATAACAAGCAATCAAAATGCATAGTGTTGTGCGACGATCAGTTTTTGATGTACGATCCTTAACTCCCGACGAATCTGTTGGTAAGCAAACGGTACAATACTTCTGATTTGTATCTATTTCTTCTTGAAAACGCTTTTTGTGTGAAGTAAATGACCAAAGCAAAAATAGCAGCAAAGTTCATCACATTTCCTAGAATATGAATGACCAGACGTGAATGAGTATCATCAAATGGCTACTCAGTAAATGCCAATGTTTGTTGTAGCACTTAATTTCATTGACCGTTGAAGAGCTTTACAGCCAATTCTAACTGTGAATAAAAGTCTTCGATAAATCAACGTAGTGTAGTTTGAAAAGTTGGTAAACACAATTTGACATTATGGCTACAGCGAGCAACGTTGGTTATCTCTCATATCTGTGTTGAAAAACGGAGATAATCAGACATCTGCTAATTGGAATCAACTGGTCGAAAAAGTTTATGGGTCGAAGATTAGAATCAAACTTTTAGACAAAGGGCTTTGAGGTCGATATTTTCAACCTTGTCTTTGTAACACTTTTGACCCGGTAGTTTCTTGGACTCGTTATTCAATCATGATGAACTCACTATACGATTTTGAATGTTGTGCAAGGAAGAACCTTATAACTGTCGTTCTCATGTTGATTCCCACTTCTATCTACGTGACTTACTTTTATTCGGCGACCGAAACGATATTTCTGGGAAACGTCGAAACAAGTAAGAATGACCTTTAAGGCTTCACTGAATTCTAGGTAATAAAACATCGGTTTCCGTTACCACTTTTAACACCTCTCAAGGAAAAAATGAAGAAGTTAAACCGAAGAACAACAATCAGCATGTCAATCAGTGTGTTCTTCCGCAAATCGATCCATGGGATCCGTTGATGATTCCATATCTTAATCCCAAAAAGGACAAACTCCGAAATTGCACTCCAGTTTACCCACAACGAAGTCGCATATTTAAGAATGGAACGTTGGTCGTAGAGAACGCTGAAATCGGTGAACAATGTTACTTCCGGTAATCTCGCTGTTGATTGCCATTATTCCATGTTCAGGTGTCACAATCTCGTAACCGACAGTCAAATCAACTTGGGAGCATGGGAAGAGATGGACAGAGGAGCAGACGACATCTGGAGAAGTCAACCGAATTGTGATACTTTCGAGATCAAATGCGAACAACAATACGGTACTCTCTTCAAGTACATGCACAACCAGATCGTCAAGAAGTTTGTTTTAATCTGCATCTCTTAAATAGAGTTTAGAGCTCAGAGACCCGATCAAGTGGCTCGAAAGAAGCCAACTGATTATCCCGATCTGCACATTGTTGTTCTCGACTCTGTTTCAATGACACACGCTCATCGAGCCTTGCCCAAGACTTTCGATTTCCTGCGCAATGAAATGGGTGGATTGACTTTGGAGTATCTGAACAAAGTTGGAATCAACTCTCAACCCAATGCTTATGGCTTTCTGTTGGGTAAGTCAATTGACATGTTTGCTTATTTTGTCAACAGGCGAGAGAGCTGAGGATCTTCCGGCCAATCCCTGGGGCAGAGCAGTGGGCGGTGGTCGTCGAATGGAAATTTGCAACAGGTCTTTGAAAGACGAAAACTACATTGGCTATGATTTCTCGCATTATCGTTCAATGATTAACGAGGACTTTGGCAGAACCGTATTTCATCATCCCGATTGCGTTGGTTTTGAACATGTTCCGGCAGATCACTATATGCGGTAAATCGATCCCGATTGTAATGACGAATCTCTTTTCCAGAGCGATTATGATTCAAGCTGATAACATCCAAGCAGCCAACAACACTCCACCAGATTTTGACTTCAGCAGCATTCTTTTGTGGAAAACATGTGTTGAAAAACACAAATATATTCTACGAAGTTTGAACAACTTTCTTCGTGTTTATCCCAATGAACCAAAATTCTCGCTAAGTTGGATGACGATGTTGGCTCACCGAGAGCCCGATAACTTGTATCACGCCGACAAAGATCTTTACAAACTTTTCTCTTCCAATGTCAAAAATGTGAGTATACAAAACAAAGTATAATAAGTGTGGTCTAGCTTGAAAACTCTTTTGTGTTTTTCATGGCCGATCATGGTGAGTGCAGAAATTCATCGTTGGTACATTTGCTTTTAGGACCGTCTTTTGGTAGCATCAGAAATACACCAACAGGTCGGATCGAGGCCAACAATCCTTTTTTGCTCATGACTTTGCCAAAACATTTACGTCAGAATTCGGATCTTATTTCTCAATTGGACGTCAACAGAAAGCTCTTGATCTCACATTACGATCTTTATGCCACATTCCTGGAGATAGCTCAGGTATTCTCGAATCCTCACCCAAACTAGAAATTCGATTGTAGAAGTCGAATGAATGGACTGAACAGACCGAGTTCTCGACCACTTCATTTGTTCCGAAGAATCGAACTCTTTTGGGTTCTTCGCTCTTCCATCCACTACCACAACCTCGTGACTGCAATTCGCTCGGGATTCCGTTCCAGTACTGCATCTGCACCGCCTCTAACAGTGCCGTCAATGATTCTGAGTTGGCACAACGGATAGCTCAGAAAGTGGTTGGTCGAATGAATAAAGAGCTGAGGATCGCCAATTACACTCATTTGTGTCGTCATTTGTACGTGGACTCGAGTTGGAAGACCGAGATCTACGAGTTCGCTTCTTCACACAAGAAATCAAATGGCGAGCGTTTCTACAAAGTTGTCATTCGCGTGTTACCTCGACGAGCAATTCACGAAGCGTATGTGAAAGTTCGAAACGATAAGATCAACTTCATCATCGACAAGTTTCCTCAACTGACGACTTATGAAGCATATTCAATGTGCATTCCAAAACAGTTTCTACAGAACTATTGCTACTGCAGAAGATAGTCAGAAACATCTGATAAATGTTGTTAATGAGTGTGTTATTTCAACCATTTTACTCTCGGAAGATGCTGTCAACATACAGAAACCCCAAAGTTGTTTTCTTGTTTACAGTCATGTAATTACTCTAAAGTGCCAAATTGCTTCTCATAAATAAACGGTGTAATACAAAAATCAAAAGTTCAAAATCAAACGAAATTCAACCAAAAGCTTTTTGAGAATACTCGTCAACTACTTAAACGGTCGATTAGAAACATGTTAGTTATGTGTGAGTATCAATTATGCTCATTCAGTATTCGAATTATAGAAATTTGAGTTCTTCTTAAGGAATATCAATTAGAAGAAATGAGATGTTTAAGCGGACATGGGTCTCGGTGATTTTAATCTTTTGCGGCGAATTTAATTGAAACCTTCGAAGTGAACTTAAATTCCAGATTTCACCAAAGTTTCTTTTACTCAATCTCTAATGTTATTTTCAAGTAAAGACTATGAACCGCTAGAAATTCATGGATTGAAAAAGCGGATCGGATCATCTCGATCATTGGGCATTTTGCTAATCATGTTGCTGGGATGCATTTTTCTTTACGTTTTTGTTCATCAGTTTTATGGTCACGAGAATCACAGAGCCTCTGGAAGGTTATATCTTTCGTCGGCCTTTCGATTTCAAGATTACAGGCAAGTTCATTGTTTTTGTTGACTAAAAATCGTTGCAGTTCGAAACAACGTTTAGATCGAACTCATTCGCAGACGATTAGGATCAGTGGCCTAGTTGAGAAAGATGCTCAGATTCCACCGCTGATGTGCAGATCTAATCGAGGCGAAATTGTTAAAGCGATCGCCTTCCAATCGTCTGGTCCCGGTAAATGTTTGTGGTCGGATTACTATTTGGATTGTCCGTTCAATTTGTCTGCAAATCGAATTGCCATCTACAGTGAAGTCCCGGGACTAGGTCAAATAAACGTAAGTTCAGTGCTAGACAATATTTGTATGGAGTTTAGATGACTGTAACTCCAGCAGTTGAACGCTATCATCCACTTGTCGTCTGTTACTCTCCCATCTTCTATTTCGAGAATTGGCAAATTGCTTTAGCATCCTTGGAGTTGTATCGACATTTTGGTGTCAACCTTTTCAACATTCCAGTTATCAGTGTTATTAGCGATCTCTATGAAGTTTTAAAGTCATATGAAGACAAGGGATTAGTTCGATTAAGCCATGGAGTTGTGCTGCCCGAGAAAATGGACGGTCTGAACTACAGTTTGAATAGTGAAGTAAAGTTCTTCAATCAAGTGATCAGCAACTCGGAGTGTCTGTTTGAGTATCGAGATTATTCCGACTTTATGCTCTTCGTTGACTTTGAAGACATTTTGATTCCACGATTAACAAAGAAATTGGTGAGAGAAGTACTCTATCATCAGAGATTGCATCCACTTGGAGCCGCCTTTGAGTTCCTATGGGCGCGATCATCAGTCGTACAACTCGGTAGCTACTCACAAGCTTACCACTAATAAATTGTTGCAGATCGAGCTCCTGAGGAG
The DNA here is from genome assembly GCA_024699855.1 of Aphelenchoides besseyi. NCBI lineage: Eukaryota > Metazoa > Nematoda > Chromadorea > Rhabditida > Aphelenchoididae > Aphelenchoides > Aphelenchoides besseyi. The sequence goes on along the minus strand of JAMPIQ010000002.1, from coordinate 1,846,447 downwards.
TTTTCTATCGAAAGAATGATGGACCATGTTTACATCAACGACACAATGTCGAACGTTGGCAAAAGCATTGTTGTGGCAAAAAGAATGAATCTCGGGATTATGCATCACGCCTTGCAACCAGAAGATATGATCGAGGGCTACAGCTCGGTTCTGATGACCGAAAATGACATGTTGACTATTCATTTGGGCAATCAATTTTTCAATGGCGATAGGAAGTGGGTGAGAACAACAAAAGTCGAGATTTAAAAAACGAATTTGTCTGTGTCAGGATCATCCCGATAATCGTTACTTTTGGAATCAAAATTTTAAAGTCGTGCAAGTTGATCAAAATGTTACACAGGTTCATTAATTGTTTTAATTTAATCTAATTTCAATTCTTAGGCTTTCAAAAGACTGCCAACAAAACGTTTCTATTCCAACTTGATGGTCGACTGTATTAACAAAGGAGAAATGGGAGAAAACGATCTGACCGATTGCCCGAATTCACTTCACTATAAACCAAAAATAAACGAAGATCAGCCAGGACCTGAATGCATGATCTTGAAGTCGACGTATCAACACGTTCAACCCGTTGGCTCATTTTCTATTTACGCTCCGACACGGAAGTGGCTGAGTAATGAGAAGAATTGTTTGTTCTGATTTGTGCTAATAATCGGTAGTTTGTGCGATAAAACAGATTTGCTTCGCGTTGAAATCATCACTGATACAGCAATAGACTTCAGTTCAGATATTGCATTCGAGCTCTTATTTTCCAGCTAAACTCATGGACAACTAAAGAACAAGTTATTATGTTTTACTTGCTACTAGACCTCAGGATCATCACCGATCATATCCAACTTCTTTCCAGGCTTCAATCGTGCCTCAACTTCACGAATTGCAACATTCGAATATCTTGGGAAGGTTTCCATAATAATCAGAGCTTTTCATGGAATCTTTGCGATGTCTATATAAGACTTCTTCGATGCCAAGTATAACTCATCAGGTTCGTGTTCTTTGAAAGCGAACTCTTCGTAAAACTAACCAAAGTACATTCGCTTTTGCAAAAAGATTATTAGTGATTCACGCGTAAAGGGAAATTGCAAACTTGAAGACGAACTGGTACTCAAAACGCAAAAGATCAAAGGAAGATAAAACCAACTTTCAACTTTTGACCTTAAAGATTCGAAGATAAGCGAACTTGTGAAAAAATACGTCGAATAGTTTTTTGTTTTAAGGACAAACTGATTCATATTGTTCTTAATTGACAGCATGGCAGTTAACAAGCGTCGTTTGTTCATTGAATAATTTTGACTTCTGAGTCATCTTGATTGCTGTGCTTCAACGATTTCATCTCTTGTGAGACGTCGCAACGTTGTAGTCTTGTTCTCGACCTCGAATATCAGTTTTACAAATCGCCGAATTCCAAAACTTTGCAACAGCAATTTCACTGACCAGAACCAACTCTCGGAAGAAAAAAGTTGTTTGATTGAAAGAAATCCCAGAGATAAACTGTTTTGCTTGACCTTAGCGATGTTGAGCAGGAGAATGTGTTTGATTGGCAAAATCTGTAGTTTTGTTTCTTTACTTTCAATATCCGGCTATTTCTTTTGGAAGAAGAAAGAAAATGATCCGAGTGTGGAGCTCCTGACAACAACGACTGAAAAGTTATTGAACTACGATTATTGCAACTGCAATGGAGAGAACGTGGGTTGAAGTTTGTCAAACAATATGTTGTTTCAGTTTTGTTTTCATGGACTTGATGCCGAAGGAAAAGTAACGTTGGGAAAGCAGTTTGACTGTTCACTGTATTCCGGTCTGCAACAGTTTGCTTTAACACAAGAACACGTTGATAATGCCACTAACGACTATGAGCGTCTGAATCCCGAGACATGGCAACCGGTCTTTATTACTTCCGTCTCAGATGACCATTTTCCCGAAGCTCGAAGGCTGTTCCAATCACTCAATCAGTTCTATCCAAACTCTCGAATTATTATGTACGATTTGGGCCTATCAGATAAAAAGGTGAATTAACTAACTGACTTCTAAGCAGGCTGTTTAGATCAACGAGCTCATAACGTGGTGTAACGTTGAGTACAGGAAATTTGATTTCTCCAAATATCCGCAACATGTCAGCCAACTGCTCACTTACGCATTCAAACTTCTGATTCTCGTATGATATAATCCACAGTCTACTAAACAGTTTGTAGGAAGTTCTGCAAGAACACAAAACCTTCTTCTATTTGGATTCAAGTGCTCGTCTCACCGGTCGCAATTTGGATACTTTCCTACGTGCCGTCAAAGAAGGTCGATTGATGCCGTTATCGACCCACGGATTCACAACACACAGTGTATTTTCGACCACTCACTTCAGTAGGCAGTCTGACCAGCCCATTTACCCTATTGATTTCAGAAATGTACGACTACGTACCGATATCTTTCAATCTGTTGCAAATGACCGAAATCCAAAGCACAATGTTTCTCAGTGATTCATCGTATACCCGCAAAATCTTGAAATGGTCAGTTGCATTCGAATAACAAACTTACTTCCAGTTCCAGGTTCTATTTATGTGCAATGACCGAGGAGTGTATTGCTCCCAAGGGATCAATTCGACATTGTGCTTTGAACGAATACCCAACTTATTATTCAAACATTTATCTCAATTGTCATCGATTCGATCAGGTAGTCAAGTGTTCTGCAATTGAATTCGTTGTTTAGGCCTTCTGGAACCTGTATTCTTTGGCATTTATGTTCGGTGAATATCGTGGTGCTGTTAAACTCAATTACACCAATCCATGGATCGAATTGAACTCAACGGTCATCGAAGAAGTCGAACGAAATCGTGCAGCGTCGATGAATCCAATCTCTTCACTACTTGATATTAGACGCAAAGATGGACTTCGGCGTCGTCTAAAACTCGAGTGTCCAAAGTTCCAAACATAAACATCAAATAATACAGTAGTCATGTAGCTGAATGAAACACACGATATCATAGCTTTCTTCTACTTGTATAAATCTTTTTGACCTACATCAACTACTTTAAAAGACCTAATTTATTGGTTTATACCCGTATTTGTATTGATAATCCAAATTCATTTTAAAGTTTTAAGTATAGTTGTCGTGTTCACAACATCACTTTTGAAGTAATCCGTGAGGTTTGAGTGTTCATTTAACCATTGATCATAACGCTTTCGAAAGAACTGTCCAACGAACATCGATCCAAAATATGTCGGGTGATGCTGGTCGTAGAAATAGTTCAAATGGCTGACTGGATCGATTGAATTACACATTCCGGTCGTTCGATTGCACCACAGATCTTCCCAATTCATTTTTGCACATTTCGAACAATTTACTTTGGACAAGTGCTCACGAGATCGTGGACGGTTCTTAAGCGAAGCCTAAACATCAGTTAACAAACGTATTTACTCGTTCTTGTAATCACCTCGATAGGTAAATTGAATCCGTCCAAACTCTCTTTATTTGAAATCTTGTTTCTCCATTTCGATATATAAGAATCGATTCCAGTCATCAACTGAAATCGGCTTTTTGATTCTCTTGGCCAGAGAAGGGCGATTGATGTTTGAACTAAACTGTTTTACCTGAACATTCGGAAGCATCACAACATCACGAGCCACGGCACTCAAAGCAGCCAGATCTTTTTCTAGATTTCGATAAATTGGATCATTTTCAATTTGATCGTAAGGCTCTGTATCAGGAGCTCCGTAGGTTAATCCGATGATCAGTCTAAACGAACAGTGTAATGCTGAATAATCTTAAGAAGAACTTACATGTCAATTGGATATTTCCACTGTTCAAGTATCTTCAAATAACTAGCTCGTTCATTTGTGCAACGTTTGGCGTCCGCCTAAAACTAAAAATAAACAGTTTCGGAAATCCATTTACTTGATACGGCGCGGCGTCCAGTATGTAACACCCGTTTCGAAACAAAAGAGTGATGTTTGAGTAGACGTCTCGAAACGCATGCATGATGCCCTAAAGATCTCAGTAATCATTACACTAACATTGAACATTACAGGCATATAAGTACGAGCGTGAGAGTTTCCAAAAACTACGATTGTTTTCGTTCCATTGCCGTCGGTTACAGTACACGAGTTGTTGGCGAGATGGCCCATTTTCGAGAATTCCTTGTAGTTTGATTGCCATCCTATTGATTTGTTACAATACCAGAAATGAAGAGCCGCTTCTGAGAAGTCTCGACTATATTTGAGCAAATGTGATGGATCAGTTTCAATCGGTTTTTTTCGATTTTCAAAGAATTCGATCGCTTTCATTCGAATCTCCATTTCAGGCCCATTTTCTCGCTGAGTAGCATTGATCTAATCAGATAGTTAGCATGTTGGATGATAATGTAAACTCACACTGAAGCCGATTTCATTCGATTTCAAGTACCACAAGGTCACTCCATTAGCCAGATACAGAACACAAACAACTGCGAGAAGTCGAAACCAATTGCTTAGCCATTTGCTCAGACTTTTAAACATCTCTTCGATCAAATAACCGATAGCAATTGAAATAGCAATTAAAAAGAAACCCACTGAAATCAAAAATACAAAACAACGCGATGGTTTCTACCCACTTGTCCACGTTAAACTCTTAACATCGTTTTCGTTCTCGACAAATTCGTAGCGTCTCCATTCGAACAGCGGCCAATGAACGAGGTACACGGAATAGGAGATATTGCCAATCCATACCAACAATCGATTACTCCAAATTCCCGCATCAGCAGACAGGCCGATGTTCAGGGTTGCAGCCAAAATAACTAGAAACCTGTTCAATTGGCGTATTGAAGTCGTCGGTCTCCAGAGAAGAAAAAGAAGAACAAATGGTAAGCAGAATTGAAGTCCCGATATTATTCCCTTGACTACTGAATTGGTCTTTGAATCAGCTGGAACAGTCGATCAATTTATCAGAAATGTGAACCAACCAAATTCGTTATGTGAAGTTTCTTCGGATTCCAAGTCGTCGCTGATCAGTTTCTCTGTTTCAATATTTTTAACTTCCAGTTGTTTCTGCATTTGTTGTTGCAAATACCACGCCAGAAATCTATCAGGATTACCCTCTTAGCTCTAAATCCAACTTACCCGAACATAAACTGCCAAATTCTGCCAACTAACGACATGTGTTCACTGTCTTTTGAAGCCGTGGATTGAAAGTAGAAAGAAGCGAAAGAAAGTGCCAAGATAATCGGCAAGTGAACTACTGTGGATAGTCGATGCAAAGCAAGAACGACAAATGGAATGAAAAGGTAGAATTGTAGCTCGACTGATAGAGACCATAAATGCAGGAAATAGAAGTAACCCTCGGCTGTCTAAACTAAAAACGGTCAATGATTCTCACACAATTCAACCTCATCAAAGTAGTCATCTTCTGGAGTGTCAGGCCAATTCGAAATGTACAACAACGGCTTCTTGGCTTCAGAAACCAAGTCCCGATAATCCGTGGAGCTGATCAAGAAAATGGCCGCAAACAAACAGCAGTAGATGACGAACAAGTAAGTCGGGATAATTCGTTTGATGCGTCGGAAATAGAAGTCGACTATGTTTGCTAATGAAAGTGGTGCTTTTGCATTCAACAACATGCACATTAGATAGCCGGAGATCACGAAGAAGATGTCCACACCCAAATAGCCGACTTCGAAAGTTTTGTCCCATAAATGAAACAAAAGGACTGACGTGATGGCGACACCTCGAAGTCCCTGAATCTCAATCACCGTTGGTCCTGCAAGTCGGTTTCATTCGATTCAACTGGTCAGCAACTTACTGTGAACTTTCGTTGTCTCTTGCACCGTCTTGACGGTCATTTTGCTCGCCGTTGTGTTGACCCACTGGAATGTTGAAAAGTTTATTACGGTCGGTGGCTGAACAAGTGAGTCGGCGATGAATCGGGATCCGAGCGGCGGAAGATCAACCAGTAGATAAAATGAATTCCGAACTTTCAACCTCAGAAATTGATGGAAAGATTGGAAGATAAACAAACGCGCAATCAAAGTTCAAAAGTTTTCGGCCAAATGAAGAAAAAACAAGTTATTCAGCGACCTATTTCTTATAACTAAACATATTTAATACTAAACATCCAAACAAATATCAATGTATAACTTGGAAACGCAATGAAGTTGTTGAAAGCTCCTGATTCAAGGCGTGTCAATGTTCACAACGTTAAAACTGTTCGCATACATATTGTAGACCTTTCGATTGCTGTCAAACTGAGCATTTGACTTGTTTTAAAACTCCATAATCCCCAGATTGTAATTAACATTTAAAGTCAAAATGGCGCTGTCAACTATCGGCTCATTAACATGAACACAATCGCTCGGTTTTGCTGCCACGTGTCCACAGATCTATTGATCCAAGAACATGGTTTCTGCAAATATAGTCGCTATCTTATCCGACATCATCAAAATTCAAGTTTCTAAGTGTCTTCAAAGTTTCAATCAAAATTGAATGCTGAAAACCACTTGGTGGAAATTTTGGTCGAATCTGCGCAAATCAAACGGCAATCACGTTGCAACTGTCGATCAAATGTTATGCAATGAAATTATCTTTTGCTGACGCATTTACTTTTACGACTTCTTGATCATCACTCTCGATTCTCTCATATAAAATTTGAACGTAACTCCCAAACAACCAACGTAGTGGATTAGAATTCAAAACAAGTTTGCTTTTCATTCGACGAGATGGAAAGTCAGTCAACCAATCGCTAGTGCAGTAGATTTGCATTCAAATTTTAACATGTGGCTTTTAATGCGCAGCTCTGTAACGGCAGTTTAATGTGAAAAGAATCACAGTAACATCTCCTCCACTAGATCATCTGTTAGCTTCTTATATCTCTTTATATCAAACTAAAACTCCTTAAACTCCTTGGTTCAATTAAAAGCTCACAGCTGTTGAGTATCTTCGTCTCAAATTAGACTAATTTTTCAATGAACCAGTGAATTAGATCAAATGAGCAATTTTTTCGTCGTGTCCGAAAACTTTTCAACGTGCTGATCTAATCACTAAACTAATTGGTTAAAGAAACTTAAATCAATTGACTTTGAGATTGTTGTTCTGATCGTTTAAGCGTCCTAGTTCCTACCAGAGTTAATATTTTCTGGTTCATACAACCTGCGCGTTTGGTCGTGTCTTAACCGTAGCATAACTGATGACCGACTTGTGTTTAGATGTTGTTTTCGAGTGTCAAACCGGAGATTGTTTTGATCTGCGGATTAGTCGTCGGCTTCTTTTTTGGCACTTACAACACGAGAACAACCGATCCAGTGAAGCAAATTATAATGGACAGCAGGTGGTGTGAACAGAACGACACACAGATTCAGCAAAATGGCACCACAGCCTCCATTAGTAAGAACGATTGTGATGAAGAGAAGTGCAAACTTGAAGTTTCTGGACCAATTGTTGTTTTTGACTGAAAAGCAGATGGTTTTATCGACTTGATAACTTCGGTTAGCACTTCTCCTCACTGGAATGCTTATAATCAAACTGGCTGCTTAGTTCGACCGGAATGTCCACCTAACGGGTTCACTGAAGAAAAGATTCGAGAATTGAACAGCGACGTGAATTCGTGACTTTTATTCACTTACATAGTTATTCTTGTAGAAGCTTCCAGTCCGCAATTGGGCTTACGGATCAGATGGGATTTGTGAAGGCGGAGATGCCAAAAACTGTTTGCAATCGTTCATCAAACTCAAGGAAGAACCAAACATTTACGTGGAGATCGTTATTCCTGAATGTATTCATTGTTTGTTTTCAGACTGCAACCCCAGCTAAATTTGCGTCTTGTACGGTCCGGAAATCGATGTCCAGAATCCTGAAGCAACTTTCATGCATGTTGACCAATCCATAGAACTATCTGTTAGCCGGACATGATTTGGTCGACAGTACATTGACCCCGTAAGAATAAGCTACTCGAAATGCATTTTGGAGTTTTAAGCGGTTGTTTGCACTTCCCGAACACAACCATCCACCACGTGTCGGAAGGTGAAAAGTTGGGTTGGACAAAGGAAAACGGATGGTCTACATTTTGGTTTGTTCATCGACTGAATAATTAAATCGAGTCTTTAGATCACTCGAGAGCCAATCGATCGTTTCATTTCGGGTTATCTGCATCAATGTGTCTTTTAAGTGAAAGATCTTCTTAACATATTGCTGTTTATTTTTAGAGGTACACCAAGAGACTGCAAACACAATTGCTATGGCTGCGGAGCGAACATGACGTGCTTCTTGGAGGAAGTAACAAAGAGCTTACGAAAAATGTCTCAAATTCGTGATTGGATCAGCACGGAGACTAATCATATGATCCCACTAATTGGTTTTGCGACTTGTATGAAACATATGACAAGTTCATTTTTCTCAAATACGACGATGATTCGGGCGTGTTCTTCAAACGTGAACTGGAACCGATATTGAAGGCCCAAAATGTTTCAGTCGAAATCTTAACGTACATCAAGAAAAAGATGACGAGCACAAGAACAGTGCACTCGACTAATGGCTTCAAACTCCGATCGTTTCTCAAAGATCGGATACTCAAATCATCGTATCTAACTGAAATGATTGTTCGGCTCTTCTATCACGACTTTAATCCTTTAACTTCACTTTGCCAACACCACGAGATGAATAAACTCAATTGAGATGTTTCAGTGTTATACAAACGAAAACTTTCCATTAAACAACAAGCACTAGGATTTGAAGTGACAAATAACATTTGAAAGGTTCTGAACACGTCTATGCCTCAGGTTTATTTGTACTTATTTTGTACAAGCAAACTACGTTGACAATCGTGAACTTATCGAATCGTTTACTTAGAAGTCACGTTCGCAGTCGTAGACACCCACTAGACGATATCCGAGAGGACAACGGCGACGTTCATAATCGTAAGCAAAACGACGGTGACCAAACAAGCGATGAGGATGATTGCTACGAGTATCATCATAGAGATCGCCGTTGAGATATCGCGGATAGTACGAACGAAAAGCGCGACGATGCGGATGATACAACGGATGTTCGTAGGAGTCGTCATCGTCTTCGAAATTCCGTTTAATTTCTACATCTCTACGCCGGTAATCTTCATGTCGATGCCCTCGACGACCGTGATGTCCGTACGGCACGTAGTAGGCGGAGACGATCTGAACGAGAAGAAGCGAGAGGACGAGAAGATTCAACTGAAAACTCATGACTTGATTGGCACTACAACAGACGAGTAGGATGAAAAGACTGACGAAGCGAGGTCTTTAAATAGGGTTATTTCTACTTCAATCGTATAATTTGAGAGTCATGACTGTGATTTCACGTCCACTGCAAACGGTGAATTCAAAATTTCAATTTTATTATCGATTATCATTTTTATTCGATCAAAATGCACCTATTGAGGTCATAAATTATGGTACCAGGAGTTATCGTTTGCAGTGTTTACGATCGTTAGCGAGATTTAACGGAAAACTACTTTTTAACCATCGTTTGAATCTCTATATTCATCAACAACAAGGAGATTGATTGCTAAGCTCGTTGATTATCATAAGCTGGTGGTAAATCTTCATAGGGCGGTGGAGCTGACGGAGCAAAGTTGCTGGTTGTTCGATTATACGGTTCTGGTGGTCGAGCGATTGGATTCCCATTTCGTTGATTTCTGTCAACGAACAGCTGTTGGGCCTCTTCTTCACTCATCAACTGGCCATCTCGTTCGCTCTCAGCACGCAACTTGGCGATCTGACGTTCTTGCTACAAACCATCGGCAATTCAAACGTCTGAATTTGAGACTTACATTCGCTCTTCCAAGAGTCAATGAGAACAAAACCAAGAATGTGCTGAATATGTTTAGAAGTAAAACCAAATGAACAAGGGAAATCGAGCTGAAGAGCCAAGTCGTGATCAGCAAAATCATCCACACGAGCAGAATGAGAGAAAACAGTGATCGTACCTTGAAATACAAACTTTTGTTTTCGATCCGAAAAAGCGAGTGAGTTGATTTTTGCCATCGGAAGAGAAGAACACAAAGCACAATGCTGTAGATGGGAGAGAGAATGAAGATAGCATTCAGCTTCCCGAGTATCTAAAAGTGTTTCCTTAATGAACGAACTGATCAACAAACCTCTTGGTTGGTATTGGGAGACAAAAACAAAACGAAGACGGTGATAACTGACTGAAGAAGAGAAAACAAAACGGCAATTGGGAACCCGACTTTCAAGTTCATTTCTGAACTTTGGCTTCGAACTGTAAAGGGTTTTGACGAACAGTTTGCACAACCTGCCGATTCAATTTATAGCAAAAACGGCATTCAAGTTCTCATTTAAACGACCCAACAGTTGTTGTCGCGGTTTCAAATTTCGTTTCTCTTTCGGCCGAAAACAATTTTAGAGCGAAAAAGGTGAGTCAGTTGATGGAACGAATCGAAGTGCACTCTCGACTAAAAAGGAACAACAGATTTGCGCAATCGAAGCGGAAGAACAGTTCGATTCAATGGAACGGGTGGGCGAGTTTGTTTGGGTTCTGAAAAGACGTTTGAAATCACATCAAATTGCTAAGGTATTTACTCTCGACAGCATTAGGTTTATTACAGCAATGTACAAACATTTCCATGGGAAATAAGCCAATTCATTCACGACTCGACTTGAAGTTTGTCTTCTGATTTGGTCTCGAGCATTGCCGTTTGATTCGACGTTCCGTTGAGCGTTTGGTTGGCTGTGGCTTTTTGATCAACAACATTCGCTGCTCCGACTTGTTCTTCAGCGTTGATTTGTTGATGCCAACGGTGCTCGTAGACGATCGTGTCTTCGGCGATCAGTCGCAAGCGATTCCATTCAGACGGATATGAATCAAAATCGTAGAGATCTTTTCCGAAGGTTTTGTTTTTTGACGCCTGATAGTTATAGAAGATGAAGTTTTGTCGTTCTTCAGGCAATAAATCTGAAAATACGTGAGTTCTTTGAAGTATCAGATTCACTTACAAGCAATCCAGAAACCAAAAGTGGAACCCGACGCGGTCAACAGCAGAGAATCACAGTATGTTGAACCGAAATGAATTTCGCCAGCACGATTCAAGTTCTCGACTTTGTATTTCTTGTAGAAAAGCTAAACTTTGTGTTTAAGTGGACGCTCATTCAATTCACTTCTTTTGGTGTTTTGATCTTCTTCAGAAAGTCGTTGTCTTGACCGAGCAAAACGACGGAAATTGAGGAATTTTGAAGTCGTTCCTGAAATTGGTTGTTGCAAAGAAAGATCTTCTTGTTTCGACCTTCAGCTCACGACCAACAAATGAAACTGCGGGATTTGTGAAGTCGAGTCGTGATTCCAATAGAAAGTGGTTTTTGAAATCACCCAACCTGTAATCAAAATGGTCAGTTTATTCGCAAAAACCCGAAAGTCAACTGTCGCTCGGCTTCTTTTATCACCTTGTATGAACGCAAAATCGATGCGATGTGTCGTTTCTAAAAACTTGTAATTAAACTCAAAAACGAAGATCAGTTACCCAAACAGTATCTTCGTGTATTGTTTTACGTAGTCTTTAAGTGACGGTGAGAACTCGAAAAGAGCGCGAATCTCGGGTTTGTATTGATGAAAGTACTTGTAGGACTAAAGAAGCTTGTGATCGGTGTTGAATTTGCTGCTTACTTGTAGAATATTTCCTGTTACTTTGAGATACGAGTGAGAGTCGTATTTGGTTAATCTGATCTTATCAAACGGATGTGGCTAAGAATGTGACTTACTGTTTAACATCGTCATATTGACAGCAATCTCGACCGTAGTTTGCTTTCCATTGCCAAGCTGGTTGCTGTAACAAACTGTTATAACACGATTAATCCAATAATCTTACAATGAAATTGGTCGCATTGTAAAGACCTAAAGTCTTTGGATTAATCTGATTGTTAGTACAGCGAACCTGGAATGGAGGAGTAGAATTCCGGCATCGTGTTCTTCCAACATGAACGACGACTTTCAATATAAGGACGACGATTCAGTTGACGACCGATCCCATAGATCGAAGCAAAGCGCCAAATCTTTGAAGAAATAAAATCGAAAGCATAGGAACTTACTTACCATGTTAGCCAATCCACCGCAGCTATTGAACGACAAGGTTATGAATTTTGAGTTTGTTTCATTGTTGAGAAATCTTGTTACGTTGATCATGGCTTCTTGTATCATGAGATCTAAACGCTAACAGTTGTGAAGTGCCCGGCCGTTTACAAACCTTTTTGTAAAGAAGGATTGCAGTATCGAGAATAGTAAGAAGGCATTACAACTAAAAGAAATGAACGCGATTCTTAGTCAAAACTTACAGTCATTAGTGTTGACAATAATGAAAAGTAGAACGAGAAATGAGAAGAAAACTGTGTAAGCGCCAAGTCTTCTGAATCGCAAGACTTGAATTTCATTCAACCGAAGAACAAACCTTTTGCTCATCCCCATTGTAAGATTACTGAACTTCTGTGAAGGCATTGGACTTATCGAACTATTAACGACAATGTTCGACTGAAAACTACTCGATGGGTGAGACTTTAAAAGTTGAAATGTTTGTGACGATTAGAATTCAATTCTCATCGCACGAAATATCAGACTTGTTGTTTCGAACCGCCGCTGTTCAGTTTGCAAAAACATCGCTGATCGGCTTATTAACCACTATGTAAATTGCCATCGTTTTGCTGCAGCCTCTTTAAACGGCAGTTTGTCCAATCTGCTTCACGTGGATCGCTTCAACACTGTGGACCGATCATATTCGTGTACACAACCAGTTGACCTTTGAACTGATGCGATTAAGTGATGAAAAGCATCGACTAAAATTTTGAATTCACTTTCAACGCCTCCGCTTATAATCAAATGCTTTAACATATGATTCTCGACCAAATTAACGTTTTTACTTCTGTCAAATACAGAGATTACTGTTATCAACAAAACGTCATTTCTATGGCAAATGATGTTGGATAAGCATCAGTGTGTTCTTATCACGAGTTGGTTGTGACCATCACAGGCGAGACGTTTGTTTTGGACTACCTTCGGCGAATAAGAAACGAGTAAACTAAAGAAGTGGTCAGACTGTCGATAGAGAACATTACCGGTCCATAGACGCCTTTAAGAAACATTAGTGATCGTATACCAAAAGTTATCAAGGACATTCCATTGACATAGGCAGCCATCTTTCACATAAACAAAAGTGCTAAAATCGCGTTGATTATCCCGCAAACAATCTTTGCTGTGAGATTGAAGAGCCCGTTGGTTCTTTTGAGCATACAGCCATAAGATGGACAATCTAATGAAAAGGTTAGTCGACTGATAGCTAAACTGACCAGTAACTTCAGGTAACGGAAACTCAATGACTGGAACAGCAATGAGGATAACAACCACGACCGTCGACGCACATCCAATTTGCCTAAAAGAACAATCGACGTTGATTGCAGTAGTTGGCAAAGAAGTTTAAGAACCGTAAACCTTTCAACAGCAAGAAAGTCACAGTCGGGCTAACAAGATAAAAACGCGCGAAATGGCATTGCAGTTCAGAACAAGATGCGACTTGAATAGGAGCTTGCACCTTATCCGAAGTTTGTCATGTGGACAGTGTGAATGATTCCGAATGCACTGGTGAGAATCCAGAAGGTGATGTTGACAAGTAGACATTCTGGCAGTTCTTTTCGCAACGCTGTCGTGTAAATTCAATGGAACAGAGAACAGTGCAACACTGTAGGCAAACATTTGAAAGTGATATTGGCCGAATATTAAGTTCTGATTTGCAATCATTTTGGCGACTGAATGAAGCGAATTGAATGGAACACCAAAAGACGTTCGCATATTTCAACTAGTCGGTCGAAGATAAACTTTGGGTATTTGAAGTATCAGAATACAAAAATCTTCGGATTTCAAAGAAAACTGGAAGCGTCTTGGGGTAATTAGCAAACAACAATTGTACTCCAATTGCTCTGTTTACTATTAATGTACAAGTGTTCAGTTGTTAAATGCCCTTCAACTATATAGCTACAATTCTTGAAGTCAGATGTAATATTCAAATATCAGCTTCGTAACTTGCCATGTAAATTGAAAGAAACTGTTCAATTTGGAAGTACAAATGTGTGGTTAACCTAAACTTTTAATGAACGTAAGAATCGAAAACTAAACACAGTATTCATGACTCTAAAGTTTCTCATCAATTAATCTGATAGCAACTGATGTACTACACAAATACAACTATGCGACCAAAACAACTTACGATTGACTTTGAAAATCAATACAACGTCTTTGATAGTCGTAAATTCAAACGTTTTTCTTATCATTATGCTCAGCGAGTTTGCATTTTCATTGCATTAAAATTTTTCGTGTGAATGGTCGTTCCATAAAATGAACTTCGATGCGGACAGTTGGTTTGATCAGAACGATGCGAACGCCAACGATCACTATTTTGACTGCACGAATCTCGCAAACACACGAATGTGCGATTACAACGGAATCAGCGAGGCCACAGCGTTGATGAATGCAGACGACATGGTGAGTTCGAGAAGAAAAAGAATTGAAAAAGAAATGCTTTAGGACTTTGTTGATCCGCTTCAAGACTATCAAACCGACGGCCACCAGTCGGATATCCAACCGTACGATCAATTGGATCCCAATAATCAGACGTGCCAATACTTCTGGCCGAGTGCTATACCATTGCATGAAACTCAGTACTTGCAAGCGGACGTTGCGAATTCCTTTCCTGTTGCCGCAACAAATTCGGTGGATCCGTGCGGCTCGTCGACCAATGCGCAACATTATGGACATAACGTAGACGGCAATTTCTATTCGTCTCCCTACTATTCGTTTGAACATCAACAGCCATTTGTTGCGTCAATACACCCATTCAATAACTCGGAAATTGTTCCTCTTGTCAACATACCATATGATGAATGCGCGACGTTGATGACCACCAATGAAGTCGCAAAGCAGTCGGAGATCGAACAGACGAGTGAAGTTGCCGATGGGTGGAAACGCAAAGGTCGTCCGCGGGGCTGCAAGCATGCAATCAGTATAAAACGAAAGAGCAAGGGCCGTGAGTTTAAACATCCGATTCCAAAATCACTTTGCTTTCAGATGCTCTCAAACGGAAAAAAAGATTTGACGCTTCTGCGAAAACTTCCAAACAATCAAGCGAACAAACCGAGCTTTTCGAAGCGAATGAACGTTTTCGTTTGCGTCGAATTGAATTAAGTAAGTTTAAATCCGACATACGAACATTAAAGGAAACTCAGATGTTTCACAATACCAACTTTCCATCTCATTGATTCCGCTCTTCGGTGTTCATTTGTCGCAAACTACGATCTCACGTTACGAAAACTCTCGCTTGTCAATTGACAATCTGAAGAAGTTACGCGATGTTCTGGACGCGTGGATGCAAAAGGCCGATGAAGCGCTTGCAGAGGGAAAGACGATCGAAGAGTTCGTGAATGAGTCAATGGAGATGGTTAGTCATCAGTCTGTCGAAAAATTTCGGCTTCCAGGTCCCCAATCAGTCTGTTTGTCTCGAAATGGACGAGTCGCTGGAGCCTTCGTCTGACGTCGAAGAGACCTCCGATTCGTTGCCATTTGCGTTCAGGCGACGTCGTAAACGAACCCGTTTGACGGAAGAACAGTTAAATTCGATGGTTGCCGAGTTCGATTACCATTCGAAACCGAGTAGTGAGCGTATTTCTGAGTTGGCCAAGAGTTTGGATTTGTTGCCATCTGTAAGTTCACACCAGAAAACAACCGTGACTGTAAACTTTGGGTCGTGAAAATTTGGTTCGCAAATCGTCGTTCATCGCTCAAGAAAAAGAAGCAACGCGATGATGAAGACGACATTATTGCGCAGTCGCTGAAGATTTGCAACGACGGTGATTGCCCATCGAGCAGTGGACTTTGCGGTGGTATTTAACGGGTATCTTTGTGTAAATGTCTACTATCTAACTTAACTAGATGATGTACAATGTTTGTAACGAATAAACTTCTAACTTTTATTTTCGTTTTCTTAATACAATTGCTACTAAACAACCTTCAACAACACGATGCTGTTCATTGCTTTTCAATGTTTTTTGAGGGTCATTAGAACAGGTTGCTATGGAGACCTAGATTAAACAACCGTCTGGATTCTGTTGCGTCATTTGAATTTGAACAAAATAACTTCTCAGTAACAGCAATCAAACATAAAGTCTATCGTTTAGGAACACCCCACGATGCACGTAGTTGATCGAAATAAACATTTCCCTCATCAGTCGCATTGTGTGGATGAACGATATGTGGTCTCCAACATTCGATTCCGAACAACGACTTCAAGTCTCTGTACATCGCCCGACGCATTGGTCGAAATTTCCAGAGCATGTAAACAGAAGAAAAGAAGCTGTAGGCAGGAATCGAATAATAAGCGGCCTGAAATCTGAGTTCTCCATCTAGCCAAATGCTTCACATACATTTGCCCAAACCCTGTACTCAGCACTTTCGGTTCCGAGTTCTTCAACGAAGTAAACATAGAGAACAATAAGCATACAGACACCTAGAAATATTCGATGAGTTTAATCGACTAATTAGTTTACCGGAATACAACACTGCAACGGCATAAGCGATCAGAAGTGGGATTATGACTTCGATCACTTGTCCAATTTGTTTCAATTGAAAACGTTCGCTCAACGTTTGACCAAGATATTTGTACTTTTTGACGTAGTTGGAAAGAAACGAAAATTGCAAAACTCCGAGGATCCACGTTAGTCCAGCAAAAAATGTGAGCGGAGTAAACAGAAATACACAGCGTTCCGGTTGAAACGTCCACGCCAATCGCTCATCCATCGAACCAGTTGACATCGTAAACATAACGATCGATTTGATGGCTGATAGAATGGTCACGATGGCAATCTGAACTAGAAATAAGATTCTCACAAGTCTCCAAACTCACGTAGTAGTACAAAACTTTTCGAGCTCCGCTTCCATCACGTTGCTCGTAGTCAACTCGGTTCTTAAAAGCAACCCATCTCTCGACGCTTAACATCAAGAATTTTGAATTCACAATCATTAATAGAACCATCATTGTGAAGTTGCTCAAGTAAACAAAGACAGCAGCCAAGTAATTCTGTCCTTTTTCTATTGAATACCATTCAATCGAAATCATCTGCAGAATCGGATGCAAAAGAGTACACAAAGAAGTAATGATGTTGCTAGTGACCTGACAGAAATACTCGTGCAGTGAGCATAACAACCAAGAAACTTACGAGCAGAATACGAAGATTGGAAGAAAAACATTCCGATTGACTGAATCGAATGGCAAAGTAAATGTTCACCAAAAGACAGAGTATTGAAAGAGTTAATTCGAAATAGGGTCCTACTTCGAGCACCATCATGGCTGTGGTTTCATTCATTTAGAACTTCGGTGGCTGAAACGGTAATCAATCTCGAAACAAGTTTATGACAACAATTCACGCGCGTCAACTGCACTCTATTACGATTAATGTTCCGTGTTAAAATTTCGGTCTACTTCGCTGTTTAGTAGTTTTAAGGCGAGTTTTCGAAAGGACACGAACGCATTCGCAGTTTTAATTGCAGCCACTAGTGATTAGTAATTCGAACAATAAACGCGAGAAAACGCTTCTAGATGAATAAGACCACCCACAACGTCGAAATTCTAATACCCGTCAAAGGACGTGCATCTTTACTGTCGCATCAACGGTAATTTGAAGAACTACGTCGCCCTTCTTCGACCCACTAATTTCAACACGTGTATCGCTCTAGAAGATTCATCATTAAAGCAGTTGCTTAGACGTACTTGGTGTGCGGCTTCTACCTGATGATTACTTGAAGCTAAAGATTGTTAGTCGAAATTTGCTTTTCCGGGTTTAATTGCTGACCACAGATGGAGATCGTAAATTCCGAAGGTCCACGCAACTTGACGTCTTTTTGGATTTCAATTTGCGGGGTCAAGTGGGCTGTCAATTCGAATTCATTTCGCCTGGAAATTTTTGTCTGTGAAATTTGTGGAATTGATGCGTGACTCGAACTAATCAAAGTGCAGAGCCGTCTAATCGAACACCTTGCAACGAAAAGACAAATTGGTTTCAGTGCTATGAAAGATCTGTTGAAATTTCTTGGTAAGATTGAAAAACAACCACCGTATTCAACGGAAACTTACGTTCGAATAAGAACTGCTGGTCATTTCGCTTGAAGATAGGGATCTGACAATGAAGAAGAATGACAGGGGAGTTAACTGACGTTAAGAACTTTGCACGGGAATGAACGATGCATCTGCCGTTGTGAGCTACGAACCATTGAGCACATCGAGTTGCATGTCGAGTTAACTACTGTGAAGAACAAGAAGTACGATTTGAAACTCAACGAACTTTTGCAATTCTCGACCTTTTCATGTCGACAGTTTGAAACGGAGATTTGAATGAATCTGAATGGCTATTTGCTTCAAACTTCACTTTTTGATAAACTCATTTAAGATGTTTTCAAGACCCACATTAAAGGTTCTTGAATCTTCTTGTGAATCATTTAACAACCGCAGAAGTATTCCTTTTTAGAATTTGTGCAATTCAAGACTGAATACTAACGAATCGAAATGTTTCTGATTTACTGGCAATTTAAACTCAAAATCGTCTTCTTGATATCACCTCTACGTATGTCTATCAAACTGAAAAACTTTTGCATCGCTTTTCTACGTTTTTGTTCCACTTCAGCGATCAGATTTTCGGTTAATGTGTCCCAGTGCTTGGTGTAATTGAGTTGAACGGCTCTACGTTCTGGACCGAACAAATACGCCAACGCCGCTATGTTCCAGTAAGTCTGATCGAAACGGTGACAGTTGATGTACGTACGATAAAGATCCGGGTATTTTCTGATTGCACAAGAAACATTAGCACCTGATGGATCAATGCAATCCTTAGTCGTCGCACACAAATACCACCTAAATGCAAAGAAAATGAGTAAATAAACTTAAGCTAACCATTTCAAAATGTAACGAGTGTAAGAAGAATCACTTATGAACTGAATTGTGGATTGAAGTTCTTGCATCTGAGTGATAATTAACGGTAAAGGCAAATAGGTGAACATGTCTAAAGGAGTGAGTTGTGGAATTAATGCTTGCAATACTTGGATGTGTAGTTGCATAAACACTGTGGATGGCAAACGTGTGAGTTGAAAACGGCAAGAGCACACCGCTCTGAACGCCCTGTAGAAATGTGACCAGGTTTTTGCTTTTAATTCGAACACTAGTATCGAAGTAGAAGAACGTTTTGTACGTTCGAAATGCCTCCTGCAAACACTGTTTTGATCTCGAATGCTTGAAACTTACAATAATTGCTAACTTAAACGAATAGTTCATGAGCTTTTTGACATGTGGCGGATATTTCGAGAAGTCAAATCTTCGATACTCAACCAAACACCATGACTTGAGTTCTTGGATCTGAATTTGAAGTCTAAAACAGTCATGTTCCAACTTTTACCTCCTTCGGTTGGAGACTAACATCGAAAATAACGATCTTCGACTTTGGATAGTGTGTTCGTATTGTTCTGACAAAATTCCGCAGCTCTCGAATGTGATTGGTGGACACTGAAGTCACGAACACGGGCGACCAGTTTTCATCGGCCACAATCTGCTTGTAGTCGGGCTTTGCGTTGGCAGCATCAGAGTCGAGCAGTTGAAGGGACTTGAGGTTCTCGTAAAGCGAACAATTGAACGGGAGACCTAATCGGACATTTCCAACTTCATCCAAGCCTCTGAAGCAGAACTAAATCAGATTAAAAGATTCATACTCGTAAACTCACGTTCTCGCCACTGCAATTGCACGTGTCCAACTCGACAGGTTGAGTCGAATTGATGTCGGCATTTGAAGTTTCGTTGGAGAAGATCGGAATTGACAGTTTTGGACTGATATTGGCATTTGTAGTCCAATCGCAACTGTTGATTAGTTGTGCGAGACCATAGGACATTAGCACAAACATGGAGACAAGTCCAATGAGCACAAGAAGATGTCGAAGAAACTCGATGAACCTCTTCGAATTCGCGCCTTTCGGCGCCGGTTTGAGCGCTAAAATCGCCGCCCAAATAATCGCATATAAAGGAAGAGCGATTCGAGGGAGACTCATTCCGGCTCTTTAGCCTAAATGAAAACGTTGATTTACGACAACTGGCTTCCCGGCCTATTGACTCCGAACCGCCGACAGACCGTAATCGCGAACAACTCATCCAGTGACCTACTAATCAGTCTTAAACACGAAGCGATTAGCTCCATCAAAAGACTCGTGAACGATAAATCAGGAGACCGATCTACCATCAATCCGGACAATCAATTCGAGGTACGCGGATTCGTTTTTTATTGTTTTTCGTGAGACAGTTCTACGCTAAGAGTCGAGGTACCACCAGAGGCAAACCGAGACTCGAAGCGACCAAAACACTGTAAATTCAGCAGCGCCATCGAACTTCAACTGTTCGGATTTAACTTACAATCAAGTAAATCCCCACCCACCCGCCAATTATGCTCACGACTATTCCATCGGCCAAAGCGCAGATAAAAATCGCGATAACGGGCATTGAGGCAGCGGGCAACACCATTGGAGCCTTATTGCCCAAAGTCCAAGACGCATTAATTACTGAGGACGAGCTGGACCAAATTCAAATGGCGGTAGAGAAAGTAAAGCGATCCATCGCAAGAGCAGAAAACACCTCAAGTCGTGGGGCGAACTCGTAATCGAAGAACATCAGTTAGCTTACAACAAAGCAATTGAAACATTGTAATACGCGTGCAAACATGCAGACGAGCCAAAACCCCGCTCACTCTCCACCTAAACCAACTCAAACGAGCGGAACAAACAAAATCAGCTAATCAAATAGCCATGAACACGATCGAAACAACACGTCAATTGTTTGTCGCACTCCCAAAATAAGACAACGCAGCCACGCATCATCATCGCAACAGCAGCAGAGCAAATCGAGATATCCGCGTTCAACGGAAATTAGCCGTGAACTTCTTTATCAGTGGTCCCGACTCCATTCACCAAAACAATTGCAAAAGTAAAACAAGTATTAATTACGGCTACCCGAATTACCCGACAGCTGAATGAAGAAAACATCGCAACAAATACAGAAGTGTACGGGCACCAATTTGCCCAACGAATGCCACAATGGGTTATGCGACAGATATGGAAGCGTAATCGACAAACATCACTGCAACAGATGTTCACAGAAGTTGGTGAAATCGCGAAGGACGAAGAGTTTATAGCCACAAGATAAGCGAAGCAATAAAATGTCCGCTGAACAACAAAACAAGTCCACAACATCAATCACACCGAACGAGACGCTAACCAATTCAACTACAGTCAAGAAGCCGCAAACACCGTGCTTGCTCTGCAATGAAATGCACTGGACACAAGAGTCCAATAGCAACTGTTGATTAGTTGTGCAAGACCATAGGACATTAGCACAAACATAAAGACAAGTCCAATGAGCGCAAGAAGACGATAAAAACTCAAGTGCAAGCATTGAGTAACAACTTTAACTGTAAGTAATATAGTTCGAATAAATGTACGTTGACTCACTTATGCTCATAACGAGTTCAACAAACTTTGATGAAAGACAATGAACAAAAATTGTCCGATCATTTTGTGAGCCTTTTTTGTTTCCACCATCAACAGGAAACAAAAACTCCGTAGATTTACTTCTGTGCACCTCAACTTCAATACACGAATGGCGATATTTGGAATTGAAGACAATTGATTATGTATAGGAACATACTGGTGACAAGAAAGTAAGCTATAGCAGTGGACAAAGTTGAAGAGATGGGAGTTTAATGAAAAGTAGAAGTTCTAATTCTGGAATGTGAACAGCAACTTGTTTTCGTTTGATGCTTAACTGTAAAAGGTTTAGAATCGAAAATCAACCGACGAAATTTTTCGCTGAATTTCAATTAACGACCATATGCTGAGGCCAATGACTCCGTGGCCAAGGTTTTCTTTTTCTCTAATTCTAACGTAGAATTTCGAATTCAAGACACCAATCTTCTATTTTGAACACAAAGAAGCACCGTGAATCGCTAAGTTCGCTCACCTTCTCGCACCATAACGACTTTACTTTAACACAAAAGGAATGGTGACGTCTATTGTTGTTGCTACAAAGACCAAAACATCGTTTTGAAAGTGCGAAATGAACGTAAACTGAAGGGCTAGTGCTCGTACTCAAAATCCATTTGAACTCGGTTCGTTCTTGTAATCCCCGATCAAAGCGCAGTTTTCAATCTCTATTCACGAAACAAATTTATTTGCAATAAAAGACCTAAGAACGAGAATCACCATACTGCTCGTTGGACACCCGAAAGTTGACCGTGGTCGGCAAGACGACGGAAAATGTGCCGATTGACTCGATAGGGTTTGATTTTTCCGCGCTGTCGTCCGGTGAACTGACACATGTTGAGGATGAGGCTGGGATGAGAGTACTTGGGCATATTGAACAGTTTGTCCGCACACTCATCTCGAATCGCTTGTGGAAGAACGGTGTTCCACTGCAGAGCTTTCAGTCGCATTCGCTCGGGACCCAACTCGGCCAACAGCTTCCGACGTTTCACATCTCGCAGCTAAAAGACAATCAACGAGAAGTAAATGGCAACTAACCATTCGCCATGTCGCCCAGAAGGTCATTCGTTTTCCGTACTTCCACCACTCACGCTCCACGTAGAATGGATACTGATCCAGCCTGGAAAACAGTTCGAGAACTCGAAGAATCTAACTCACTTTAAAGTCGCCAGTGCTTTTTGGTTGTACGGCAATTTCAAGCGTTGCAGCTCTTGAGATTCGTTCTCCTCGTTCAGTTCTTCGGCGCTGGGCATCTGAACGACATCTGACTCTGCAACTCCTGCAGCGGCTTCGATTTCTTTTGGATCGGCGGTTTTTGTTGAGAGACAACGAAACGGTCGAAACGATCGAACAAAATCGCTGAATTGCGGTCCAAAACGATTCAAAATTAACATCTGGAATCAAATCTGAGTAGCTGATAGTAAAGGTGAATAAAAGAAGCAAACGAGATGTTTCTGGAGCCCAAAAAGCGAAAGGAACTCGAACGACGGGAACCAAATCGATAGCCCTCAACTCTGTGGACATCGAAATTGCCGGTTGTTGAGAACCTTTTTGACTTTTAGATGTTTATGAGTTAAAGAGCCTTCAGAAGTTTGTAAGACAAACAGAAGTCATAGCTGAAGTTCTCGAGCTCAGTTTAGAGTGTATTGGATGTTCGATTCGGTCGAGATTCCACCAAACGCAAAGTGAGTTTCGAGTGTTTTTGTCCACAGTTGTGCCTTCAGATATGAACCGCAGAGTCCAACATCAGTCACTGGAAACACGTTGTCTAAGGATTTCGAGAAGTGAGTTCTGAACTTTCGATTAAAATTCCTTGTTGTTTAGATCGCGAGTATTCGTTGCCTGTTTGAACACCAACTTGTGTACTCGCAAAGATGTAATCCAGTTGTTTTCCATGTACGGTCAAGTAGTGGGAGTCAGTCATTTCGCTCGAGAAGGGTATGCCTTCGTCCAGTTCGCTAACGAGTCTGATGCTGTGGATGCTGTGAAAAATCTTCATCATTGGATGTTCCAGGGATGTAAACTCGGCAAGTTTATAGTGAATGGGAAGTTCAATTCTCTGTTTTACAGGCGTCAAAATCGACACTCCACACGACCTTGTGAATAGAGAACCTGGTCAGAGGTGAGTTTTCTAGTTATTCTGAATTCTTGTAGTTTTCAGTGCAATCAAACGTCCCACGAATTACCCACAACATTTGCAAGGAGCTAAAGTCCCGCGATTAGATCCACAAAACGAGTTACAACAACAGTCGTACTTCCCAACTGCACATTCTTCGCGTGGTCGAGCTGAAGACCTGGGAAGTAGAGGAGTAAGCTCTGCGCCAATTCGTGGCAAATTTGGAGCTTACAATGTCGCTTCAAAGCGGTATTCTAACCTTGATAGTGGTGAGTTCAAACGTTACAAGTAGTATGATCTTTAAGTTTAGATGAGCATCCCAGTTACTTTGGACGATACAACAATGCAAATCCAAGAGAACAAACGAGGTATTCGGGTTACAAAGACGAATACAATTATCCGCAAACCGATGATTATAATCAACAATACGCGGAAGATTACGATCCCTATGCTTATTCCTCCTATCAATACGATCCAAACGAGCAATCTGCCGACTATCTCAATGGGATTCCAGATTTCGATTCTGCAGACCACTTGGAATACGAATCCTACGATTATGAACAGGAAGAACCACAGAGCCAACAACCGACATTCCAACCAAAGAAACGGGTTCCACTAACCGCTCCAAAAGCAGATTTTGTTCAGAAGAAATTGGATCCCACGAAGAGAGCTATTTCTACCGCTCAAAATGAAACGGGTGTCGTCCACGAAAACTATGGTGTGATTGGATATCACATATTAATCTGATGGTTATTTCAGCCATTCCGGACATGTTCATTTGCGGTGGTTGTCATATGATGACAGCGAACGTTCGCTATTTCATTCAACACCGATCGAAGCCCTGTCCAATTAAGCAGGTTGAAAAAGGCGGTTAGTGCCGATTTTACTATATGATTGAGAACTGTGCTTTCAGAAGAAGAACCACGAGTTCTGAAATGTCACATGTGCGCCGTGACGTGTCAAAACGGTTGGGATTTGGTTTCACACATGGGCAAGAAGCATTGCATCTACTTGTTCAATGAGACTCACTTGGCGACCAATTGAATTTGTAAAAAAACCTTTCGTTTTTATCATTGAGTTGCATAAACAAGTCACGAGACTTGACATTCAAAGCAAATGTTCAAGCCTTCTAATCGATGAGGTTATTGCCCTCAACATTGTTGACTAATTTCCCTTACTGCAGAGCGGTTATTTTCGTTCAAATGTTCATTTCGAACATCGATAGTCTCGTTTCCGTGTTACAATAGTCATTTGGTTGACAGTGAGATTAAAATCTTCATATTTAATGAAAACGCTTGATTGATTGTCCTCTAGATACAAATTGTACAGAAGCAAGAACAACAATTACTGATATGAAGGTGTTGGCAAAGTGAAGTTAAAGGACTTAAAGTCGTTATAATAAAGTCGAACGATCATCTCAATTAAATACGATGAGTTGAGTATCCGATCTTTCAAAAACGATCGGAGTTTGAAGCCATTGGTTGCGTGCAATGCCCTTTTACTTGTCATCCTTCTCTGGATGTACGTTAAGATCTCGGCTGAAACATTTTGGGCCTTCAATGTCGGTTCGAGTTCACGTTTGAAGAACACGCCCGAATCATCGTCGTATTTAAGAAACGTGTAATTGTCGTATGTTTTGTAGAGTTCACAAAACCTAAACATGTAACTATTAACAAACAGTGGAAGTAAAGTTACCAAGTCAACGGCATCAAGTGCGATGTTTCGGTATTAACCCACTTACGAGTTTCAGACATTTTTTGTAAATTCCTTGTCAATCCCTCCAGAAAACAAGTCATATTGGCTCCGCATTCGAAGCAATTGTGTTTGCAACCATAACCTGGAGTGCCACTGAAAATGAAAAATTAGGACTTGATTAAGTCTCCACTACTTCCAGAACACATTGATGTAAATATCCGGAGAGAAACCTATCGACTGGATCTCTTGTAACCTTAAGAAGACTTTCCATTGTTGTAAGCCCAAACAAACCATCGTGTAAACCCAACCGTTTTCTTTCGTCCATCCCAATTCCTCGCTTTTGGACAGGTTATAAATCTCAGTGTTCGGAAAGTGCAAACAACCGCTTAAAAAACAAAACATATTTTATAGTTAGAGGACACTTACGGTCTCAATGCACTGTCGACCAAATCGTGGCCAAGTAGCAAGTAGTTCAACGGATTCGTTAACATACAAGCGATTTGTCTCATGATTCTGGACATCGACTTTCGGACGGTACACGTAGCGAACTTCGCAGGTGTTGCGGTCTGAATGAATACAAATAAAGGTTAATCGCAGAGATGAAGTTTTACGTAGATTATCGGAATCTCCTCGACTTGAAGAAAAGAAGCTAAACAATTCTCGGCATCGTCGCCCTCACAAATTCCATTCGACCCGTAAGTCCAATTGCGTTCCGGAAGTTTCTAAAGTAAAAGTGAGGATTAGAACCTGTTCATTGCATTTACATTGCTGTTTTGTTCCAAAAAATCCTGTTCTGTAAATCCTTGTGCACATTCCGGACGACCTAAAGAACAGAGACTTTTGTATCCGTAACCGTTTGCTCACGCATGTAACCCGTCGTGGTGCTTTGAGAAGTCTTTGTATCCCCTTGCAGAATCTGTGTGTCGTTCTGTTCACACCATCTATCCATTATAATCTGTTTCACGGGCTCGATTGTCCTCGTGTTGTAAGTTCCGAGTAAGAAGCCGGCCACTATTCCGCAGATCAAAACAATCTCCGGTTTGACACTCGAAAACAACATCTAAGCACAAATCAGTTAAGTTACGATTGAAAATGTAAGTTGTGAAAGCAGTTAACTTTAAAAAATCTTTCCAAGAAGTTGAAGATCACTTCAATGTCTAACCAACATTTTAAACATACGGAAAATTGAGCGTTCAAATCGGCTGATTGCGATCTTATTCGCTGTTGAAAATCTCGGCAGTTTTCTGTTCAACTGAAGGAACTTCGATTCTTCAATAAGATATCAAATAAAACACGTGCTTTTTCAAGATGATCTCTTGCTTACGCAGCTCGTTCAAAGCAACATCTTAGTCAGTTTTTGAAACTTATGATTCAAGGAAACATCACTTCTTCTGAATTCAATGTGTTCGAAACTCACGACCTTAAAGACCAACTCAGAAACTAAGTCAAAAGCACCAACACGCTTTGGTTTTTCTACTGAATACCAATCTTCTAATGTGAGGATTGTTTAATTGATCACGCTTCTGAACATGTTCAACGGTCAATAACTGATTTCTACATTATCATGGAATCGATCGGAAGTCCAATGGAACAAAAGTACTGCTATAATGGCGACTCCTTGAAGTTCCTGGATGTTTGTTTGCCTTGAGTCATCGATGGCCAAAAGTTCACTATCGCATATAACTAAATTGAGTTTACCTGTTACCGCTTTTATTTACATCCTTAAGTAGCCATCTATTTTCAAAAAATACAGCAACTCAAAGAAGTTGTTTAGGTTTAAACGCGGAGATCATGAGTATATGTTTCTATGTAACAATCTCTAATAGCCAGTTTAAGTTCACTTATTCACGTCTCCAGCCACTAATTGCCGTTCTCGAGTGTTTTCCTTGTTGAAAATTTCACTGCGATTATCATTTGCACGAATCGCCGAATTCGCACAATTCAACTTTCCGTTGAATGTTGAAAACCGTTGAATGAAACGGAATTGAAAGGTGCTTATAACTAAAGTTGTTTGATATTGTGATTACTTATAGTAGTCCACTATGTTAAGGATAATATTCGAAGCTCAATCGTTGCATTTCAAACTAAAACAACAAATTCTAGTCAAAAACTTTATCGTATTACACTCATGATTAACAAATAAACTTTTGAACACATTCGCGGTCTCCAACATTGATGAAGAACTCTCGGCCCCAGTTTCCAACGAACGATTTCAAGAGAATGAAATGAGATTCCTCAAAGATGTCGGCGAGAGTGCCGTAGATTTTTTCCCATTCGAAGTCCTGTCCTTTGATGTTATAGTGTATCTCGACGTTAAACGAACAGATGATCGGCAGTTCAGATCGTTTATCTACAACTAATGATTGGAAGTTCGAGGTACAAACAACTCACTATGCAAGTCCTTCAATAGCGTGAATTCCGGGCCTTCAATATCAATGGTAAGAAAGTCAATCAATTTGCCTTTGTTTTCAGTAGCCAACAATTCTATGAAGGCTCGATGAGCAATTTCTCGATTGACATACTTTTTGGCTAAAAGCAAAAGTAAGTTTATGATGACTAGTTAAATGTACTTAAAACAGATGCCGTTTTATTCTCGATGGTGTTGCTAACCGCCGCAAGCACAAAACGCGAGTTCGATTCTGCTTCAACAATCTTTCGGTTTTCTTCAATTGGGTCGACGCCCAGAAACTGACACTGTGGGTATTTGCGTTGCATTTTCTTCTCGACACTCCAGTCCATACCGATGCCCAAAGTCACAGAGTTACATGAAGCATTGGGATCCAAGAAGTTCATGTAGTACTTCGCTTCGTCTCTATTTCGTAGTTCAAACGGTTGCAATACGTAACGAAAACCGCTCATAGCCGCCTGAACTGTTTGAGTTATTAGTTAGCTAACAACCTACATCAAACAACGGATGCAGAATTCTCCAACGTTTGAAAGGTTTCGGAAACTCTCGTTGGATTAGTGAGTTGAGGTGGCGTTGAGTGTTCTGCATCTGTTCAACCAGAAAACTTCCGTTTCCACGACAAAATTGATCTTTGGCATTAAAATACCTCTGGAACGCACAAACTGCTTTCAATAGTTGTTTGACATACTGAATACAAATTGTTTATGGTTTCAACTTGGTCTTCTTTGGTTGCAACGTTTTGTACTCGCAACTGAAGGTCGATAAGATCGTTGGAAAGGTTCGTAAAACGCCAATTAATAAACAAAATGAACAAAAACAAAGTTCCAGCACCGACCACAGCATAATGGCGAATTGGAATCATTGCGGTTGAGGACACGTTTATAATTCAAACCGTCAAAGCACTTAGAGAGATTCCAATCGCTAAAATTTCAGTTAGAAAGTTCGATAGTCAAGTTCTCCAAAGGTATTAGAAACAATCACAGGCATCTGAAGTTGCAATAGAGAGAGCCGGGTTGTTATCTGAAACTCGCGGAATTGCTTTCGCTTTCCGTCCGCTGATCTAAATCAGATAACCAGAAAAAATGAATCCAACCCAAAGATTTCAATTGGAATGTTAATACGCACAGTAATTCACAACTAAAACAATCCTTAGATTTCAGACATTATCAGTTGGAAGCAAGGTTGTGTTAACAGCATTCACTGCACATTGAAAGTTTGTTGCGCTTGTGCAAACGTTTTGTTTAGTTTGATTAAAAAAACTAATCCAATTTCATTGCTTTTTAATCAGATTTACAATTATTAGCGTTGCCATTAATCCTCTTTTTGCATCCATAAAACGATCTTTTATTGTTCGAGGGGCTTATAAGAACATCACTTGCTCAAATAAACTTCAAAGGTGACAACTTGAAAAATTTGCATAGGTGATGTCAAACACTGACGATCGACCAAACAAAATTCAATTTGTCTCGGTATTCGGAGCTTGATTTCGATTTTCGAGCGGTTGTACGCGAGTCAAGTTTGAAGTATTCTGAAGAATCACTCGACGATAACTGAGCGCCGTTAGAAGGGCATCGGTGGAGTAGAAAGTCTGAAATAAAGATGTAAATGACAGCGTAGCAAACTGAACCTGAAGCATTGG
This sequence comes from Aphelenchoides besseyi, assembly GCA_024699855.1. Taxonomy (NCBI): domain Eukaryota; kingdom Metazoa; phylum Nematoda; class Chromadorea; order Rhabditida; family Aphelenchoididae; genus Aphelenchoides; species Aphelenchoides besseyi. The sequence continues at coordinate 1,817,059 of JAMPIQ010000002.1, read as the reverse complement.
ACCGGCGGGCAAATACGCGAATTGAATTTTCAACGACGTAAGGATCGCGTACAAGACAATTGGAGTCATGTTGAAGAGCATTTCGGATATGATTGACCAGTTAGCCAAAAGATGATTCTGAAGGTTTAAGAGTTCGCTTATTTTTTAGTTCTCTTACCTTTCGTTGAGCTTCTTGTGCTCGATTTAAGTTCATGGTATTGAAGCGATGGAATTTTTGCCAGAAGACGGTTGCCAAGACGATGTTCACAGCGGTAATTACCATACGAGCACAAGTGAAGGGAAGCGATTTGGATGTTATAAAAACACAAGTCAATGAGCTACAAACTAAAAATAAGGTATTACAGAGGTTCTTCATAAATCCAAATTGTGAAGTTTTGAGGAACTTACTTGTGTAACCAGGAAGTGAAGGAACATCTAACGAGGCTTGAATTACAAAACAGAAGAGACCTACAAACTGTACTTAAGTTGTTAGCATACAACTCACCGAATCCCATGGTGACTGCGATTGTTGAAAGTACAAACAATTTACGACTTTTGACTGAACCAATCGGATTGCTCAAAACGATTATACGACTTAGAAGTAAAAAGGAAATCGACGATGTGGTTAAAACTCCGAACATGCCGCAGAAATTTCCAGTCCAAAACATAAAATGTCCCGAATATGCCTCTGAAATTTAATTCAACTGCTTTCAATGACCTCTTCTTACCTAAGACAAAACTTCCAATAACAAAATAAGTAAACGTTATGATCATTGCACTACTCCACAAACACAAGTAAAAGATGTTGATCTTCAGATTGGCTGATAACTCCTTGTGCAAATGTAAACTGTAAATACGAATAGACAAGTGAATTTGCGATGTCAGTGCAACTAGATGGTTTATGATTACAATCGTGTAAAGAAAACGGTAAATGAACGTCAACATTCTTTCTAGATGAATTGAAGAAGTGAAATGAATTTTCCTCAGAAAACTATCAACAAATGAAATATTTGTAGTGTTGGGATTATAGTTAAAATTTGTATCCTGATCGTTTGCAAGCTCCAAATTCCATTCAACAAGTTCTTTGAATGATGTCAAGTTCCAAAGAAGAACTCAAAAAATCACCTAGTTTATTGATATTTTTGTTTCTGATCAGCTGAGACTTTTTGTTTCAAACCAAGAACAATCTTTCTTGGTTAAGAAGATTCGTTATGCAAAGTTCTTTCGCTGGTATTCGAGCTACGAACAAAAGTCAGAAACATCAACTATCTCCTGCGACATAGTTTTACATGTTTGCGCAGATGTTAGGGATATCATCGACTTTAAATTGATCGAAGAGCATTGAGATTTCGTGTCGAATAGCAGCCATGTGGTCAAACACTTCTTCTCGGTAGCCTAAAAGCATATAGGGCTTAGAAAGTTTTCCGATTTGTATTCAAGGATGATTATCGTTACTTGTCCTATCACGCTTATAAGCTTATTTATTTTGCTGCTGATTTACGTCGTTAGTATAATACCGTTAGGCTCATTTTTGATTGAAAATTGGCGCCAAACAACATCCTCCAACCACAGGGTTGTCAGTGTATCTTCAGCGAACATGCTAAAAAAGAACTTTAATAGTCATCCTCGTGTGATATCTCAAATTCGAACAACAACCAAACAACCGAAATTGACGCGAATTCGACCACCAATCGAACCGTTGGCACCTGATAACACGGAGAAAGCAATCCCGCAGTTTATTCTCGACATTCAACAAGCCGCTCAACAGACTTCTCGATTCACAAATCTACAAACTTACGCAGAGAATGTTGATCCACACTCATGTCGACCACATTTTGTTGATCCCTGGGACACGTCGGTTTTGTCTCGTGTTTACAACGACAGTCTTCCACAGGCAAAATGTGATATCCGGTGGAGAATCCGTTCCAGTCTTCGTGGAGGCAATTTGATGATAAGAAGAGGCCGAGAGCCAAAAGACGGGGAAATCTGCGAATTTACGTGAGTTCAGAATTTCGATCTACTAATGCTCTTCAGATGTATTGAATTCGATATCCGATCGAATTCGACTCTACGACCAAGTGGCTCGATTGTGAGTGTTCGCGCGGCCACGTGTCCGATGGCTGAAATAAAATGCAAACGCGAAAACAGAATCACGTACAAAAACGTTCACATGCAGATCATTGAGAAGTGAGTTGCCGTTGGGAATGTTCGAAGTCAATCAATTGCAGACCATCGACAGCAGACGCCCAACCAGGGGAACTAAAGCGATTTGGATTACACGTGATTGTTCTGGAAACAGCGTCGATGTCTCAAATTCAACGATCGTTTCCACAGACTTTGCATTTCCTTCGACACAGACTTGAAGCTGTGGAGTTTCCGAATTTGAACAAAATCGGAGACACAACGGAAATCAATTTTAGCGCATTTTTCCTCGGTATTCACTTGGTATTAGACGTGACATCGAGTTTTAAGGTCAATCAACAAACTCCGGAACTTATCTTCCGTATGGAGCAGAGAAAATGCCAGCAGTCGAAGAATCGCCATTTTGTGACTCCAAAGGTCGTCGATCGCCTTCACTTTTTGCGGAGTTAAAACGTCATGGCTACGTTGTTATGTTCAATGAAGACCGCAAATTGGGTCTTTTCAACGAACGGCGATGTCCAAAAGATGCAGTTCCTCCAATTGATCACTATTTTGGGTTTGCGCGAACATCTTAGCATTCAAGTAATTCGAATTTAGTCAGTATTTTGTGCGTAAACGGAAAATGTTCCCGAAAAGTCGAGCGAACTTAACTGCCGGCTCAACAGCAAACGACTTTTGCATCGAAAACCATGAGGATTTGTTGTCGCATTTACGTGTTTTTACTCGTCATTATATGGACCAACCAAAAGCATCAGTCACGTGGTTCAGCGCTTTGGGTCGTGAATACAAATCCGATTTCTATCGCGCTGATTTGAATTTCAAACGTTTCTTTCTGAACAACGAACAACGAGTGAGTGGAAACGATCATTTTGAAGCTCTTGGTTTAGCTCACCAATTCATTTGTTTTCTTCATGAGTGCTCAGGGTTCGCCGTTCTACTCGTCAGAAAGCATACCAATCGATCGCTTCGAAAGCAAGAATCCATTTCTTTACGTCGTTTTGCCGAAAGCACTTCGAAATCGTGGAGATTTGAGTGCACTGCTGAAACAGAATTCTGCTCAACTGCTAACTCATTACGATATCTACGCTTCGTTCATGGATGTTATTAGGGTAATTTGGCAGTAGAAACTAGATGAAGACTTTTAGTTCAGAATTCAATGTCATTCATGGAGCAAACAAATTTCCTCAAACGTTCGACTGATGAGTCGAAACAAACACGTGGATCGAGTTTGTTTCGTTCGCTGTCAACTCCACGGACATGTCATTCGCTTGGAATCCCGTTGAAATCGTGTGCTTGTGGAGTTAATTCGATGTCGTTGAACGACACACAACTCTACAGCAACTTAAGTAAATTGACGTTGAATTTGATTAACAACGAAATCGCTAATTCGCGTTTGTTGCAACAAAACTGCGTTTCACCTCTCGAGTTAGCATCGAATGCATCGGAATCGGGGATTGAGAGGCTGCTTGCCGATTATCCGAATCTCAACGTTAGATCAACAAGTGAACAAACGTATGATCGCATTTTGCGTTTCTACTTTCACACACAACCGGGAGATGGATTGTTTGAAGGATATGCAAAGGTGAGTATATGATGCGATGATCCTTGATGGCTTCAAACCCACTTAGATGGATAGGACGAACAGCACAACGTTGACGTTGGAGCACGTTCGTCGGGTCAATAACTACAGAGATCAGTCGCTTTGTGTACATTCGCATCCATTTTGTTTCTGTAAAAAGTTGCTATCAAATAACACAAAAAATAAACCGAGTTAGTGACTGATGGTCAGTAGTTTGTGTCGAATAGTGATTTAGAAGGAATTTAAGGCGAAAGCAAGTCAGTCAATTGGTTAATATGATTCGAGAATTGACACATAGAAACATGGACTGACATATCGCAAATTCGATTATCTTCCTCGACCACCTAGAACTTTTCACGTATTTGTAGTCAACGAGTTTCTTTGTGTTCCAGTCACTAATCTCATTTTGCCGAAAAGAACTTTGTAGAAACCAATCGGCTTCTTTAACAGAACCCTAAGAATTGGATTCTGTGGTGTGATTGTTTTATGGAAATGGACGATCAAATTCATCTTCGCAACACTTCCGAGTGGATTCAGTATTGGATTTGGTTTGGACTGAACTTGTACACATTGCCGATAGCCATCCGTTTGCTTTGTCGTTCCAGAAAAATGTCGGTGCTGTCAAAGTGTTTGCTCATCGATGTGTGGAATTGGATCTTTTTTACGATATCGTGCATCGTCGGCAGCATCTTCATTTTAATCAACTTCAATGGTAAGAATGAAAAAGATGTTCGCGTTTACTTTGCATTTCAGTTCCAATGTTAAAAACTTCGGTTTTCGTTTTCACCGTTGGACCACAATTTCTGATCGGGACTAAGAAGATCGCTGTTTTGGGCGTTGTAATTGAACGATGTTTGATTATTTCGAGGCCAATAGAAGTCCGAAAAATTCAAAAGTTCACGTTTCTGATTTGTATGATTTCGATCATCATTGCAGTCATCTACACGTGTTATCAGCATTTGACGATTGTGGGGACCATTCGTGGTCAGTGGGCCGAGTGCCATTCATGGGGCTGTTTATTGAATAAAGAATCGGCAAAAGAACGATTGTTGTTCATGTTAGTACTGAGTTTCGGTTGCACGGTTATGATGATTGTTTTCGCGATCATTTTCATTCGCTTTCGACAAAAAATCCATCGATCTCGTAATGGTCATACGGACAGATCCAATGCCTTGGTTATTGCTGTTATCATCAATCAAGTGCTCATCGAGATTTTGCCATTGGGCATCACCACGATTCTGATTGTAAGTTGCCCTTTGAGTTCCGTCAGTTTTATTGTCATTCAGTGGTTTGAATCGACCAACATCTCTGAATACGTGGGACCGTTCATTGTGACATGTGCGACTTTTGATGGCACCATCACAACCACCATCTATTCGTGGACAGTCAAGTCGACTCGACGATCGACTGTTGCCGTTGCAACTCCAAAGGTGCCGAGTCAACAAAACAACTCGAGCATAACTAGAAAATGTGAGTTTCGTTATCATTCCGATTCGAACTTCTACTTGCAGAGCTCCAATTCGCCGATTTAGCTTCCAATTAACTACTTGTGTTACAAACTTTTAATTCAAGTGCTGCTCATGAAGTTGCTCATTGAAGGACTCTAGAGACCGTGCAGTGGGCTTCCACCACATTTCACGCGATTTCGATCTTCAATTTGTATTTACGATGATTGTAATCTTAATAGTAAGCACATCAGAGCACGGTGTCTTAAAGGCCCTCATAAACCTCAATAACTCGCGTAAAACTCGCATTCTCGACTGTTTACTTGGCAATAAATACATATCTTTATTAGAAACATTAACTAGGAATTAGTAAGTTTCTGTATGGTGGTGAGAACACAACCATTCAGTGTCAGTAAGACTACCCACTCCTCGAGCTGTTTGATGAAATCCTAAACACAGAAAATAAGTTGATTGATATCCCCGCCTTACATTCGCTTCATTCAACGACAAAATCAAGTTGCCAAGCCGAAGGGCGGTGTCCTTGTAAGTTTGAAAATAATGTCGTTCAACGGTTCGAAATGTTCGATCCAGTTGTCGTTGCAAGTCGGTTTTGTCAGGACGCATTTGAATGGCTGAAATGTAAAGATCAGATATCGAAGTTACCAAAACGTTTACCTGAATTCAAAGCAAAAATATGCGAAATGAAAGCGAAGTCTTCTACAAGAATAGACATAACCATCGGCGTGAGTTTGCTACAAACCTGCGTCCATGTCAAAAAGCGAGTACTTGATGATTGAGTTTATTCCATTCGTATGCAACGACAAGAGCGACCGAGCAATAATCTCGGGATTCCGAATGCGACTGCTTACGGGACTTTGTTGTATGTACGTGCATTCCGATTTGTAGTTGATTTGCACACATGTTTCATCGGCAAAATAAATCGTGTTCTTTCGATGACCGCTATTCCGTAAGGTCGAATAACATGAGTGAACATAATACCAAGGATAGAGCAGGCGAATGGCAAGTTGTCTCTTGAATGCAATCGATTATCCACTGGAACATCTTTCCAACTCACCAGTTCTTGTTCATCGTTTAGAAATTGATCGATTCTGGTTTGCCGTAGATATTTCAAAATCACGTCGAATTCGGCAAACATCGCCTGCATCGTATTGCTCAGACTCCCGTCCAAACTAATTTGTGGAACTGAAGCACCACAGCGAATCTTTGCATAGAAACGATTCACAAAAGTTGCGTTGAAAGAATCGGTCAAACAACGACGATACTGATCAGCAGAATTTACAACTGGAATTCGTTTGAGTAGCGAATCTTGGGAATATCGATTCAGAACGACGTCGATTGCCATCCCTGATGCCACACAACGGTTGAACCTGCAGTACTGGCAAGTTCTTTTTGGATTATCTGAAAAACCACCTGAACCAGAAGTCAAGATTGAACTAACCGTAATCGATCCGACATCGTTTGCCTTTTAAGCAGACGTACGATCGTTTATCCTTGATTGTTCTGCGAAAAAAGGCTGAAAAGACGGTGTTAAGACAGTTATACTCTCAAACTTCATCTTCATATATACACCTCGAAAACATTTAAATTAGATTATTTCCATCTCTTCATATGAATCAGAAACCAAGCATTTCTTTAGTAGTCTTAAATGTAAACGAATAAACGCGACTTACCTGAACACGCATTGCAACACATAACTCCTGGAAAAAGAAGGGTCAAGAAAGCTAATGACCATTTAACTGACCATAATTCTTGTGAGTACACGCGTAACCACAAATAACACAATGTCCGATCTTTGAATCGTAATTCTGCGAAAACGTTGCCAGATCCAAATGTCTCATTATCGTGAAAGTTCGAACTAAAACTCTCGAAGTTAATCGACAATATAACACGAGTACAAGGACGAAGACTTCGACACAAAATGTGGGCGTTTTGCTCAGTGCGACGTATTTCAAGCGGCCGACGATCAAAACAAACACCAAGCACATTGCAAGTTAACCGCAAAGTTTTCTTATCAATTGCAATGACAAAACAGATATTTTTGTTGGAGTTAAAAGCAAACGAATTCAAAAATTTTTGTTTTCAACTTGAAACCCGTGGAACGCGACGTGTTTGCTTATGACACACAAAACGTGAGACACAATATCGACATTTGTTGTCTTAGATGTGGTCCTCAGTAGTTTCAAATGCAAAGCTTCGAAGACCGTTTTTTGGCTAGTGAAATTAGAAGCTTCCAAATCGCAGTGCTGAAACCATAACTTCCGTGTAGACACGAGAATACGACATTTGTCTCACGTCAACTAATAAAATAAATTTGAGGTGTGACGTTCAAAAGTATGTAATTTTGACGTTTGTATTGTAAATTTCTGATTCATCGATTGCTATCGACAAAAAAGTTTTGTGATCAATGTTAGTTCCTTGGTGGACAGAATGTATGCACAAAGTAGTTAACGGCTCCTGAGAACGAAGACCATCGCTCCGGCGACCGTCGTTCCCTCCGACAGCAAACGTTTTGTCTCCGCTTCGCGTGAATGAACACAAAACACAAAGTACGGGAATCAAAAAAGCTTTACGGTTGATCAAAATCAACTTTGAATGTCGGACGCAAAGTTCATCAAACATAAGGATAAACTTTTCAACAGTTAAGAATTTCCTTTTAGAAGCCTCAACTTTCAGTACATAATCTGTAATTAAAGAACGTCATTTCGCAGCCGAATTCAATTATCACTTATTTGCAATCAAGTCATTTCATGGTATACATTCATATTAAACAATCACTGTTTATCACCACTTCAGACCAAGGAAAAAATTGCGCGTCCTTGTGTGTGATACTTGGACGCGTAAGCGCCAGCAAGCGACGCGAGACACAAATCAATGTGGGTTTCTCGGGGTCCGAACAGGTAGTAAGCGTACCAAACACCTTCAGCACAATTGCCAACACGGAAGCTTTACATGCCTTCCAGTCACTTTGCGTATTTGCGATCAGCTATCGCAAAAAGATTTATATCGGATCACTATCAAAACAATAGTGAGATAAGACTGACGCACGCACAGTTTTCAAGTCGTGTCCCATTTTCAAAAAGCTTTAGCGGCATAAATGGCTGTTAAATAAAATAAGAGCAAACACTAATACAATTATTTTTTAACCTCGAGAAACTGATACATCAAAACATCAATTTAGGTAAATAGTTTTTATATTCCACAATCTTTCTTGTTCTTGAGTTCATTGGGAATGCCAACAAAATTATCGAGTTGAACTCTACTGTCGTCGTTTGCTACAGTGTTTTCAAATAGCCGAAAAATTTTCGTCACAAAGGTATCTTCGCTTTGGGAAACTGACCATTGTGCCGACCGCCAAAGAGGCGTTTGCGCAATTCCCGTTCGGCCCGCCCTTAATTGGTGTCCTAGGTAAGCGCTCGCTTGGGCGCCAAAACCTCACTTCACAATCCACAGCCGCCGATTTCGGTAGCTCGGTTTTTACTTGTGTGTTCGACTTATCCCGCCGATTCATATTTTGTTGTTAGTACTTTGCCTAGTAAATTGTTTTTATTGTCTATTGACTATGGCGTTAGAAAATGAATTACAGTCGATAAACATACCTAAGACATTGAAAAAAACTTGCCGTTACACAATCGACGAACGTTATCTATTCTCTTATTCTTCTACGCGCCTGCAAATCACTGACATATTTCACACACGAACAAGGTTTGCTCAACTTTTTTTCATATTAATTTTTCATGACCATTAGGCTTTTCACTTACCAATTTCCGGGAGTATTCCTCCTTAATGCGAACTATATAACATCTATTTTTGAACCGCGGGTTATTGATATCTGTCCGCTAAACCTCGACAATGTGATCGTGAACTTCATATATTCAAACACTGTTTGTCGTCTTCTTCTTCCTATGCTGGACTTGGTCGTGTAGATTACGCAAAGTCGGTGGTCATTATCGAGCAATCAACAGATTCGAACGGTTACTTGAAGAAGGGCCGTTGGGTACCATCAAGCTTTTCGCCGAATTTAAAAGACGGAATACTATGCCAAGGAACACCTATCAATACCTCTCACTTTAGTTCATTTTTGTTATATACTGAGCAGAGTGAACTCAGACAAGCTGCTCTGGTTCAAACATCCGACCAAATGGAAGCTTTTGCGATAACAAATGAGTTTGTATACGGATTGTCAGTTCGCACAGTGGATAGAGAGTTAATGGGAATAGATGTGGAGGCTATTAGTTTCGTAACTGGCGAGCTCATTCGTTTACCAACTAACAATTGGGAAGTGCTGAAATCAGTCGGCGATGCAATTGTAAGTTCCATTTAAACGTCATTTTTGATTTCTTGTTTATAGTTGGACTCAACGAGTGTTTGTACCGTGGTCAGGAAGCATGTTTTCCAACACTTCTATTCCGAGACGGATAACAAAAGTCATGTTTTTTCGTTGGATACCGAATCGTTGAATTGGAAGAAAGTGATCACGTTGAACGGATATATCGACTCTCTTATAAGCGATAGGACGCAAACGCTGATCTTGCCTGTGAAAACAAATCGACAAGATCCATCAGTGGCTCAATACTACCGATTTGCGGTGTAAGTTCGCAAGGTTTATAACGTTTTACGGTAGTTTCAGAGGTACACCGGATAAACTCTCTACGCTGAGTTGGCTCAAACTAAAAAAGGTGTTTGATGCTCATCCATCGTTCTACAAATTTGCCTTCAGCAATCTGCCAGACATTTCCGACATCAAACACACTCCACTACAATCTCCATCCATTTCTTTTTCCGAATTCGACGACAACATTATTGTTATTGAAAAGCTGCTCAGAAAAATTTGGGGCTGAAACTTGCTGGTCGCAAAGTTCAACTCGATGCTCTTAATTATTTTGCTTTCCATTACAATGCGCTTCGAGTTTTACATTCTGATCGTTTATTAATCGTAGTAACTTTTTTTCTCAAGTTGTCTAAATTTTTATTTTTATTCACAGCATTAAAACCGTCATCAATTAATTCAATTCCATGGTGTCGACAGAGATACAAATTCCACTAGTCAAATAAATGCATATTTCAAAACACGATCTTAACTCGAAGATTGATGACTAATTTAGCTTTAAGCTTGTTGAATTTTGAACAATGAAAATGGATTAGAAGCTTAAAACTTTAGATTACAATGTAAATCGATGACAAACAAACTCAAAAGTTAGACCGTAAACAACGACGTGAAAAAAGAGTTGTAAACAATAAACACTGTTGTCGTTTGTTGAATTAGTTGACGCATTTCTTTTATGGCTAAACAGAAACTAATGATTAGAATTTACTCAACTATAGGGTTTGTGTAATTGGACATATGAATACCAATAGTTTCGTCTTTGCATGTATAACAGTCAACACACTAGTCGTTGCTATTGGTGAATTGAAAGGCTTTTTTATTGTAACAACACGCGAACCCAAACTTCAAGTTCCAATGTAATAGAAATGAATCATTCAAATGATAATCGAATTGATCGTCTCTTGTTATTGATAGACTTTAAGCGAGTTGATCAACCAGTAGGCATCTTTGAAGGCTCCCGGATTGTTGCGAACATGGTCAACACACGATGGTGCAGCAGCTTGACATTGTGGATATTGATTCCAGACATTGCCGGCCCAATCGCCACAGAATGTAATGTCGAAAACAATCTGTTGGTTGTGAATATGATTATCCAAGTTGCAGTTTTGATTCGAGAACTCGGCAACCGGTTTGCCCCATTTTCCTGGTTCTGGTGACGAGTTATGAATATCCGATGGGATTTGAGAGCGAGGGAAGAACCAAACGCGAATAAAATTGCTGGTCCATTCGGCCGCGTAGACGCCACCATTCTGATTATTGAAATTTGCACCAAATGCGCCGCCTTTGATCGCACATCCGGCGTTTGCTGGTTGATTGGGAGCATGAACATCGCAATTCGGATACAACAATTGGCCGCTAAATGCTGGGGATGGATTCATTGAGCATCCCGGATCTGTGTGCATTGCAACTCCGTTAACATCGTCGGTGTGAACTCCTTCCACAATGTCAAGCTCGCCATTGTGAGGCCAGTCCCGTCCCACCTGAAATAGAATTATTTCTGATGTGATGAATAAAAATACCAGCCAGTACGCCGGCCACGTTCCACAACCTGTGGGCATGTGGTCAAGATCGAGAATGAAGAGTCCGTGTGTATAATCTTTTTTGGATGTAATTCGAACCGAGTTTCGGCCTCGTGCTCCATTGGGAACACCGTTATTAACGTCGACTCCCATGTATAGCTTGTTGTTTTCGTTTTTGATCAAACCCGAGGATTGAGCCTGACCACGATCAATATAATTCACAAATCCGTGAGTTGGATCGTCAGCAGTAAAGAAATCGAATCTGTCCAAAAGGTCATGTGGTTGATAATCATCTACCAATTGATAACCAAAGATGGAAATCGGAAGAACACAAAGAAGAGCAATGGAAAACATGTTGATTGAAATGAGGTTGGTGATTCGAACGATTAGAACGGTCTTTTATACGACAAGAAGTGAACGTTTACATGACCAAATTGTTTGGTCATTTCATAGAGTGAAACTCGAACTCAGCAATGTTACTTTCGCGACGAAAAAATAATGCCGATCGATCAGAACGAACGGTTTCTCCACACTTTAAACTTGTTCGTTCGTCGAATTAACAGTCAAAAAACGTGGGAGAATTAACGAAGTACAATCCAAACGGTGATTCAAGTTTGTTTGCCATTCATCACTTTTGCTTTTTGGTGTTTTAGTTTAAACTTCCAGCTTTCTTCTTATCGTAGTTCTTGAAAGACAACGTCCATTGGGTGTTTGAACTTTTTGACTTCACAGACGTCTCCAAATATACTTCGAGAGTAAGAGCGGTAAACTATCTCAATGTTTTTATTCCAATTCAATGCTTTCGACAAGCGATCATTTTAGGATAAACGTTTGACATGAACGATTTGATGGTTTGGCCACCGTTTTGTCGATGCAACCACCGTGAAGATTGCGATTAATCGACTGTCGGCTTTGGTTTGTTGTTTGAGAACGAACATTAAAATAATTGCACTGAGACAGGCGTATGAATTAAAGAAACATGGGCCGAATGAGCCTAGAACATTCCAAAACGGGATTTGAGACAAAAACAGGAACATGTAAAGTAAATTGGGAGCGAAATGGAGGAGAAGCTCGGCAATCACAGAAAACATTGAAATGTAATTGGCCTAAATTCCAACTTATTGAGATTTAACATATACCACCTACTCGTTGAAAGTTCTTGTGCAATCCACTGGAACGCTTTTTGCACAGATTCTTATACAAAACAATAGCGAGAGTTATGTTGATTAGTCCGATCACTATCTTGGGCGCAGTAGTTATGGTTCCCTTTGTCTTTCGAAGTAGGCACCCGAAGGATGGACAATCTAGAAGCGATCATACCATTGAAATTGCTGTTGTTCAAATCTGTTAGTTGTGGCAAGTCGTTCTCGAATAATGGAGTCAACGTAAGTACGCAGATGATATAAAGCAAGATTGTGAGAATAGTTAAAAGAACAAAACGACGTCGTTGATAATGATAGTAATGGACGGGTAGTTTGAGGAGATAAATTCGATCGAGTGTTAGAAAAGCGACGGAGATCGAAACAGCGCCGTCCATTGCTGCTAATACTGTTCCTGAATAAAATATCGTGTAGGTCTTATACAGATTCCCTAAAATTCATAGGATTAGTTGAAGAACAATTATTGTGCTATTACCGTCCAAACTTCCTACGCCAATCATAACGGCCGAGTAAGTGAAGGCAGCGATCATTGCTGCTAGCCACGCAAAAATACTGACTATCAAGTTGAACGTGTGAACGGAACTTGTCAGGAACTTGTAGAACAGAGCGGAGTGGAGAACAAAACCGAGCAAACTGGCGATCATTTGGTAAATATATTCGCAATAAACCAGTCGAGAAACTGTTGCCGGGATCATCACACGTGAATGTTCGCTTCTTCAAGAAGATGCACTGACCGCATACAACGGTGGGAAGTTGGTGGGTGAATTGATCATCAAAATCGCCAACCTCCAAAAACAAAACTTAGACGAAAGAAATACAATGCAAAATATTTGGAGAAATTTCAAATACAACTTTCGCAGTACTCGGAAGTAAACGTCACCGTTGTGTTCTGAAGTTTGACATCTTAAGTCGTGGACTTTTCGTAGATAAAAATGTTAACGAAAATTTTCAGTCCTAATCGACTCCTATAGACATGCAGGTGTAAATTATAACTGCGTGTTAATTTGCGTATGTTCTTCATTCAGGTGCAATACTCCTTTAAGCGTTGAAACTGGTGAATTTGCTGTTCAGAAGATTTCGAACAATGAAACTTGAGATTCCGTTCAATAGAAAGCTGCTTGCAGTCTACAGATGACTGATGATGAAATCGAATGCAATTAGAACACAAGTTTGTGAGCAGAATACAAAATCCACTATAATTCTTTTTTTAATGTCTCTTTGGTTTTCACGAGCACATTCAGCAGCTAACTTCTTCATAAATGATGAACAGTCTATTGTGGATTGAGTAATTGATTCAATCGGCCTTCTACGGAAGCTCTGTCTGTATACAGATTCTTCTGTTTCGTCATCTTAGTGCTGTTTATAAGCAGAATCGTATGCTCAAATTGAACGTCGTTTACTGGATCTGCATCGACGTTTCGGATTCCATTTATGCTTTCCATATCGTGATTATTCGAAACAATGAAGGTGTTTCCGCAGGGTCATCGCTGGTTATTAAGATTAACTTCAGGATATCAATCTGGGTTATTGATATTTTATTCAGGAACTTTCACATTTGCATTTCTGATTAGTTTGTCAATATAGGTTTCCTTCTTGATGATTGACCGTCTGCTTGTTTTCAACTCTCATGTTAATTACACGACATATCAACGTCAGTTCTTTTTCTTTTCCATCTCTTGCACATTGACTGGTGGATTGTTTTGTGCCGGTTTCTATTTGTTCTACGAACTCCCCACACCCGTCGAGACACGTAGGTTTGGCTCTCGATAGCTTTTAAACCTATGAATAAGCTTGTAAATGGTTAGAATACATAATTATAATCACTGACCTTTCGTTTAGACATTTATTCCGTCGACGCACTTATCACATCGATGATCTATAGCATAGTTTTCTTGCAGAGACATCTATCTGTTGCAATATCAGCATCTCCACGCGTCAGCAGAGTCCTAGTTATACCATCAATTTCTGTTGTACAATACTAACAATCTTAGTGTTAATTGAACTCTGATCTGCTTCTTTAAAACCACAAGTTTTTTAATTCAACGGCGCTTTTCAGCGTCCGAATTTTGAATTCTCGTGGATCTGAATCTCATAGAGGCGGTTAATGGGAATTATCATTCGACGTAATCTCCGCACCATTAACGGAGAAAATCCGAGTTTCTGAAATTTAATCATAGTATTCGAAAGTGACGATGAATTTCTCTTATTATCCCCATCGGTTGCCGTCCGTTAAAGTTGCTGCGATTCCCGTCACAGTTCTTGTTATTTTGGTTATTTGGATTGTTGCGTTGAGTGGATCGGAAAACGAAGTGGACGAGAGTCCTCAGATTCTCGTTGACGACACTTCGATTGAGGGAAATAGTCAGGAGAACAATGAAGAGGAGCAGGCAATCATTGATGGAATTTCAATGAGAAAATCAGATGAAGAGGAAGAACACTACGATAGTGGTGAGTATAAAGAAGAATCTCAAAATGAAGACATTAATGTCGATACGACAACTCCGAAAGTCTGTCGACCACCGCGTTCTACTCCGATCGTAAGTTTCAATTAATTCCTTTTTGAAGGTAAACATTACATCTTCAGGAAATTTGTCCATTGCCTTCAAGTTGGATTCTTCGTTCCGGCAAAAAGTGTACAGAGAACACAAACGCAGAGTTAGCAGCATTTCGGTCTTTACAACAAAAGTATTTGGACGAATGGTGGTCTTTGAACGTCACCGACGATGTGAAATGGACGGCGATTATTGGAGTAAGTGAATGACGAAATGTTGTAGCTTCAAAATCTCTAGGCCTACGACCAATCATTTATTACGTTGAAACAACTTTTTCGATTTGTTAGCGACGGGGAACGTAAACTATTTCTCGATTTCGTCGATCGTAATGCTACTTGCAACGTTTACACGTGGGGAATTGGCGGTGATTACAACGGCGAAACACTGTTCTACAATCGATATCCACAGTGTCGATTCACTGCTGTGGATCCGGAAGCGGTTGTTAATCGTGAGATTGTTGAACGTGTACCAAACGCTCGCTTTATTCATTCGAGCATCGCTTCCGAGAGTGGTACTTACAGTGCTCGAATTCGTGGGAGTAAGTACTCGAATTGTATTCATAACTTTGTATTATAGCCAATGGTGTATATACCTCGCAAACGGTGACACATCGTGGTGTGGTCGAGTTTTTCAACGAATACAACGACGATAACGAAGTAATCGATCTTTTGCTCATCGACATCGAAGGCGCTGAATTCTCAGTTTTGCCAAAGATAGTCAGTAAGCGGAAGCCAACATTCACAGATTAATTAATCAACTGTTTGCAGAAGCCAAGACCGAGTTGCCAAAAATTTGTCAAATAAACGTCGAAATTCACGCACCAGCTGAAGCGTTCGGCACAACCACCCAGCGAGCGTTAGAATCGATTCACAGCTTTCTATCTGATGGCACTTATTCGATCATCAACGTTGAGACTTTGCGTCGACTGCTTCGTGTTTTCCTTATCAACACGCTGGACGGCGAGTGCGTGAAGAAATTTTTTTGCTAACCGCATGTAAAAGTCGCTGTTTGTACAAGTTAGTCCCAAAGTAAAGTTGAGAACCGAAATCAAGTTTTGCTCGGAAGTCACCATAGGCTTGTTAGGAAGATTCGAATTACAAAGAGAAAAACAGCGCAATTCACTCACCGTTTTAATGATTAATGTTAATTGAATTTGTGATTGCCTTTTCATTGCATTCAAAACAATCGTTCTTTCGATTTTTAGCAACTAGAAAACTAATGCTTAGAGACAAGCTCAAAGGTTTTTAATTCTTGCAGCTGTTAAGACACTCGGCTATACAGCGGTCACACGAACATTTTGTTTTCTTCCAAATACCTTTAGCGTATGAACTCTCCATATACTGTGTTATTTTAGACATGAGCGCTCTCGAAATCTATGCATTTATATCGATTGCACTGATTGAAATGTTCGCAGAATCGTGCTTTGTAGAAACAACATCTCAGAAAACGTAGGATAATGTTTGTTAGCGACCTTCCGATTCATTTCAGTCGTCGTCCTGAGAGCTGCCAAAAAGGCACGTTTTTCGTGAAAACTTATCACGAAGTGCTGTTCGGTCTAATAGCATTTGAGCGACGACCTCTTCAGGCGCGAACCGCAAAGTTTGTTCTTTTAATTCGGAGTAATTTGTTGAAAGATTTAGGTTTGATATGACATTTGACGACTACAAGATTGAATTTTCTATGACAAAAACTAGAGACGATGCTTACATTACAATAGGTAATGAATCAAATAGAAGTGATAACTACAATGAGAGATTTAGGTCAAGAAATTCTTTACTTTCCAGTCGACATTCAAATCACGCCATATGTGGTAACCTTCGAAGACCGCGTAAGGAAAAACATAAAAATCAAGTGTTCCACGGATTTTACGCCACGAGAACATTACGAAGCGTACATAATGAAGATAGGTTATTCGTCCGAAGTTCCAATTCCGGGTCTAGAAATTGAGTTTGTAAGTTGTGGTTTATGGATTGAAATGAGTTTTAGTACGCACCATCGGATTGAAGTGACAGACACAGAAGGGACCTTCAATTGTAAACAATCTTCTTATTCAAGATATAAAGAATAAAAACGATTGCAAACTACAAAATGTGCAAACCATATGGTATAAAAAGTTGACTGATTTTTCAAGTTCCTTTGAAAACATTTGATGCAACATACATCTATGAGATGTTTCATTGACAAATGAACTCTCGTATGCATTCGAAATTAACGAAATTGAAGAAAAACAAGTGTATCAAATCGGGTCGTTGTTCCACAACGAGTATCGAGTATGAATCGGTGGTTAGAAAGCCGGCGACAACATCGATTACGTTCACTGGTTGGCCATTTATGACCGGTGGGTTTCGAATTCGAATGTCGATTTGACACAGCGGTGAAAGTTGATGTTCGAGTTCTAAATCAGAACTTACAATCGGAATCGTTGTTTAAACTCACGAATCAACGAGGCGTATTGATCAATTTCCAATCCCTCAATGTCGACAAGAAGAATATTGATCAGCTCCTTTCGATCGTCGATTTGAGTCCATTGATTGTTCGCAATAGAAGTGGAATTCAAGGCGATGACGTTGCATTGCGAGTACTCGGACCAAACAGTTTTGCTCTTCGTTCCAAGCATGTAAATTTGACATTCAGTGGCAGAATTGAGTGACTGGAAGTGCAGAAGCGGATCACTTTTGTTGTGAGAAACCACCTCGACCAACAGATTCTCTCGAATTGACGTGAAGCTCTGATATCAAAGACTAACGTTAAATTAAACAAAGAACGCACCCAACTTTTGTGGTCGTCGTTTTTGCTTCTTTTCCACCACTCATTCAAACTTTCGCGTTGTAAACGACGCATTTGATCCAATCCACGGGTCATTCTCGAACATTCAACGAAGCGGTGAGTTTCAGCCGGGAACCAGAAGAGAAGAAACAACGAGAAGATGGCGAACAAACAAATGGTTCCAAGCACAAGAGAACGAATCATCACTCAAAACTCGAGTTCGAATTAACGTGGGAACCTATAAAACGCAGACCAGAACTAGAAAGCCAGAGCTTTATCTTGAAATCTTCGTCAGCAGATGAGTTGAATTTGCAGAACAAAATCTAAACTTGTTTGTGATTTCAATTCTTTGAACTAAAACTGGAGTAGCAGTTCGGAACGCGAACTGCATCTATAGAACTCCCGGAAACAGTTAAGACTTCGTTGTAAGAAGGAAAAACAAAAGCCCGTTACACGACTTGTTCGTTGGTTATGTGCTTTGAAGACCATCATTCCAACTAACCATCACGGTCAATTGATCGTTACGGCAAAGATCTACACCGACAAGCATTGAGAGTGAGCCAACTTAGCTCAGCGGTAGAGCGTTGGACTTTTAATCCATTGGTCGCGGGTTCGATCCCCGTAGTTGGCTATTAATTTTTGCAGCTCGTTGTTATCTTGTGTTTTGAATTCAGTGATTAGTGTTTTTCTTAAAGATCCGTTTATCTCATTCCTTTTAGATGATCCCAAAAGCTTGGTTGTTGTTTGGTTAACACAAAAGACCAGACTATTTTGGCGTTATGACGATCTCTTCGCCGCTCCGAACGCAAAAGCGTGGGAAGACCAAGACACCAATCTGCGAGGATGCGTTTTCCCATTCACTGTGCGGGGTTCCTAATCAACGCGGTCTATTTTCCCACAGCTCGCACATTTTCCGATCAGTGCGCCCGTCTTCCCAAGTAGCTCGTGCACTTTCGCGTTCGGTTCGCGTGTTTCCTAATTGATGGGGCGTGGTCTTTCATTCAACTCGCGCATTTTCCCTAACAGTTCGGCTTCTAATCGGTCGGTTGGTTTCCCACCGGCTCGATTGGCTTTCCCAACCTTTTCAGCGTGTTTTTGTTTTGAGAAAACATTTTTGATCGTTTCAGAAAAAATGACTGGCCAAGCGGCCGAGAGCATCGGATTGAGGCAAGTGAAAGAGCCCCATATTTATTATGGAAACAACGAGGGATATTTCTACATCCCTCATCGGCTCAAGAACGCCTACTGCGTCACGGTGGGACCAGTCCCGCCGCTTCTCAATCCCAAAGAACAGATCGATGAGACCTGCGAATCGATGCTGGAGTAAGTATCAAGTTTTCCATTTGATTTTTTTGTCTTTTAGGAAGTTCCAGGTGGTGATGCAGCAGAGATTCTGCCAGAAGGGAATGGGCCTGCCGCCTGGATTTACCCACTTTCGAGTGTCGAAAGAAGATCGGTCGGCAGTGGAGGCCATCTTCGTCGCGGCAAAAGAAGACAAACGATGCGAACTGGTCTTCATTTTGTCCAATGGCTTCGACTCGTATCACGGTATGTTAAATGGAGAAACAACTGAACCAATTTGCAGGTTGGATCAAAAAAATGGAGCAGAAGTACGACGTTGTGACCGTTCACATCACATTCGCAACAGTAATGCGAATGTTCGAGTTCGAGAAACCGTCGCACAGTCAAACTCCGGATGATGCGCATTCATTCGATGAATATTTTATGGAAGAAGATGACGTCGACGAAGACGATCCCGAAGCAGCACTCAAAGCCCCGAATCGGTTCGTTCGCTCGGTGGTTCGAAAGATCAACGCGAAACTCGGAGGTCTCAACTATCGAGTTGTCTGCAACAAAGACTCGAATCGGTAGGTTGATCGCTATTCGTAAGTTGGTTTTGAGTTTCAGTTCATTCGGAGGTCGTGAGCTCTACGTTGGAATCAATTTGGAGTTCTACGCAATCAAACCGGAACAAATAAACGGCGGAAGGTGTTCGCTCGGTGACACGATTGCGGTCCTCGGTTATGCAGCCAACGATACCTTCGAATCGAGCGCATTCACCGGCAACTACAAGTACGCGAACAAAGGGCCCAAACAGATTCTGAATGCAATCATGGGGATCCTTCGAGACGTTGTTAGTCGTTTTCGGGAGGAACGACGAAACGATCCAACGGCCGTTTACGTGTTCACTTCTGTTTACAACATCCAAAAATTCTATGCAGTGAGTTCGACTACTATTGAATTTGATTGGAATTTTGAGTTTCAGTTGCGATCATCCGAAAATTGGGAACTGCGACGGTATGTCAGAGACACGTTGCAGGTGAATGCTCCAACTCACTTTGTTTCCGTCGAGCGATCTTTGGATTGCATTGAGATGGTTGATGGGAAGCCGGATGTTGGGACGGTTCTCTCGTTCGAGTCGATCAATCCGTCAATCTATGAACTGTCGATGATCAGCCACTTGGTTAAAGTTCAGAAGACAAAGAGAAGGGCCGCCCGGAAAGTCTCCTATCGCTTCTACATGCAAACCAAACGCAACAAGGACGATCAAGAAGAAACCCCACGCCAACAACCGAAGAAGACTGGAGCCAATTTTATTCCCGTTGGTAGACTTGATTTAGACGGTGAGTTCACAAGTGTCTTCATAGATTGATGTTGTTTTTAGTAAAAGACGAGAATCAGAATGTACCACGTGGTTTTGGACTGAACAGAAACAAATTGATTCTAGGTCAGTTCAGAAGTTATCGACATTAAGTTGACCTCGACATTTCAGCTTCCCACGCAGCTATCATCGAAGATCAGTGCGAAGCTGCCGAGAAACCAAAGGCTGTCAGTGGTCTTATGTTTGGTGGCAAATCGGTCGGAGGTTAGAAAGCGTTTTCATAAACTAACCACCACCAACTTTTTTCAGCTGCTAAACCAGTGAACGAAAAATGTAAATTTACAGAGTCTTATTACTCACATGTTCGTTTTCCAGCTTCTGATTCAACGACTGAACAAAAATCCGTCCAACCGACAAGAAAATTCGGAACTCGGCCGTTTGGAGGTTCGTTGCAATAAAATATTAGTGATCGTGTTTAAGGTGCACGCAAATTCATTTCGAAGAAAGTAGATGGAGACGGCGGTAGGTTCTTTAGTTTTTGTTCCTTAACCACATTTGTTGTTTAGATTCAGAATCCACACAGTCTGAAGACGGGAAACCGAGAAGAACACCCGTGAACTTCAAGATACAAATGGATGGTTGTGAGTGGGACAACATTGAGTGTTTACCGTGGAAGATGCTCGCTCTTTCTCATTGTCATCAGCTCGTCAACAAAGGAACCCGGTTGCCGTCTCCGGTCTTTGTTTCATCCGAAATGGCCAAGCGCGGGCACATGATGCTACGTCAGTCATTGTAAGTCCATTCATGGCTTTCACTCGATTAACGAATGATTTTCAGAAACGATACCAAACTACTGGAAGGAGACGAGAACCAAGTCTCAGACAATCTGCACAAATTAACTTATTCGGACAAGAATCTTCGTGAAACTCGTTTTAATGCATGAAATCGCAATATTATTTAATCGCAATTATAATTTGAACGAATAAAATTCTCAACCGCATATTCGATCAAATTCAATGACAACGTTCTTTCATCTCCAAAATGATCTCATCGCTGCTGATTCCGTGCTCGCATAAATTGACGAGTGGACGAGTGAACTCGTGAACGAACGCCGACTGACTAAAAGATAAAGTAAACCGCTAAAATTACTAAAAACAATTCAACATACGGAGTTAAATTTATTGAAGTATTGATTTATTTTGCTACTTAAAATCCACATCTTTCAATAGGAGAAGCTCAAGGAATGAACAAACGAGTGATCAGTAAAATGCTGTTCTTGTTAAACTCCCTAGACATATCAAAGAGTGTTAATCGTGTGTTGTTATGTACTGTTTGCCTAGTATCTCATAACGATCAAACAGGAGTTAAACTTGAGAAGCGAGAGACATGAAAATCAGTCAATTACTTCACAAAAGTTTCTATGGTTGGCCAAGTTGAAAAAGTAGAGTCAAGCTTCTATAGCCAAAAGAGACGTCAAAAGAGCGTGGTGAAATGGTAACGAGCTGAGAGGTACGCATTCTAATCAAGCATAACAGACCCTTTGGTCGAATTAAAAAAGTCGCGAGAAGTGAAGTTCTTGGCTATGAAGCACTGAATTCGAAATTGAAGTCCAAAGTTGTCGTTTAGGAGAAGCTCGAAGATCATCAGTTGAACTTGGTTGGTAAAAGTTCAAAGACAAAACGTCTGCACAAACGTTAAGTCAAATTAGGTCCCAAAAACATTAACGTAAATTAGGGAGTTTTATTTGGTCATCTCAACAATCAGCGTTCAGTCACGAGACTTTCAATCGTGGGCTGTGAAGTCGTGAATGTGTAGTGGAAGATAGACAAGTTCCCATAAGTTTGTTATTGACTGATTAGTTTATTGATTGTTGTACACAAAGAAAACGTTGACTGCCGGGTAATTAGCTGTTTCGAGATCTGGAGTTGCGAGAAAAACAAAAGGAGTGAAGTTCTGGACGAGTAAGTTTGGAGCTTCAAAGGATCTTGACGGCATAGTGGTTAGTTGTTGTGTTGATTGAGGAGGTTTATTTTGGACCAAACAGAACGTCTTGAATGATTCCGATTGCTTAGCGAACTCGACCGGATGATCAATTGGTTTGTTTGAAAGTTCGGGATTTGAGACTAAAAAGAAGTGAGGAGGAGTTTTTGAGTCTGAAAGCACTTGAATATAACGACTGAGAGGTCAATTACCGTTGAGTTCAATTGGTTTCACGTCTCGTTCGCATGTTGAAACGATCTCTCGGTCCACAAGTCGTCGATTAGCAATCAGATTGCAGAGATCGCAACGACAAGATCGATGAGGACAAGAGCCGCTGTGAGCCTGAAAATGAGTGGTTTAGATTGCGGAGTCTACGTTTATGTTAATCTGCCTTTCGAATCACGAAAACGCCGTGGTTTCTGCAGCGTTGACAGTGATAAGCCGTGGGTTTGTCCGAATCCATGCGTTGTTGTTGACGAGTCAGTTGGATTTGTCGGGACATGATTCGACGACGATGACGAATCAATGTGCACTAAAAACGGACATCAGATGTCGGAGATTGAACTCACTTTCGGACAATCACACTTAGAGAATGGACAGTCGTGACGAATGAAGTTGACGTGGAGGCTGTGTTGACGACACAAAGTGCAGAATTTGATTCGACGATCTGAAATCAGCGAGTGAACTTGTTGATGTGAGTTCTCACCTTTGTTCAGCATCTCCGACATTCAATTCAATGAATACGTGAGTTGGAAGTGCGAGAGATGCATTGTGCAGAAAGCTACGGAGGTCCGGTAGAATTTGAATTCCAAGCCGAAGGATACTCGACTAGTATCTGAAGATCTTCGGGTGTGATAAGACACAGCTGTTTCTTTGCGAGTGCAAGAAACAGAGGAGTTGGAGTCCATTTGAGTGAGAAGTGAAGACACACACATCCAATCTGATTTATAACCGTGCAGTTTCAAAAGCTAATTCGGGTGTTTAGCTACGATGTCATTAGCTGATTGTTTTCGCGGAATAAGTTTGCTAAACGGCGATTGTTATCGATGGAAGTGAATTGCACTTTAAATAAGGACTCGGACGAGATCATTGAACTCGAAGGTAGTCAGTTGTTATTGTGAACCCGTTTATTTGTTATGGCACTGAAGAGCTGAGAATAAGTCACGAGTTAGTTTGTCGTTTGATGAGGCGTGGAACAAAATCGAAGTCACAGAGGCGTTTCGGTGAATAGAAATCAGCCATGTTCTTGTACGCTGATACGCGTCCCGGTTCATACAAGTTGCCACAGGCTCTGCAAAGAGCTCTATAGATGGGGTTCGGAGATTGCCGTTCGTAGTGTCGAGTCCATTCGAAGTATTTCAGATACTCGTCTTTGTTGTTCATCAGAAACTCCAAGTGTTCTGTCAGAGCGTCCATTGAACTGCAAGAACGATCATTGAATGGCTGTTTGAGGTCACTTACTCGAATTGATCGACTGCAATGAACGATCCTTCGGGCACTAAATTGACATAATCGGATTTGCGTAGAACTATTGGGACGATGAGTTTCTTGAAACGATAGAACTTCTCAGTCACATAGCCATCACAAACGGCGTTCTCGAAAGCAAAATAGAAGTGATAGCCACGAGTGTTGTTGACCTCGCAGTTCTCTTTATTACACTCCTTGTAACACTTTCCGAACAAATCGACCAGCTTCGGATGACGTCTGAAAAGAAGGTGAATGTGATCAGATGGGACTCACTTTTGGAGAGCACTCAAATAGACTTCTCGTTTGCTGTTTGTGTTGCAGTGTGAGATCAATGCAAATGCTGGTTTTGTTTTCGACATGATCGTTGACTTCACTTTCTCCCACTCGGCTTCTTCGTTTGTCTGAAACCTGTGAAGATAGTCAATGAACAGTTTTACCTGATGCTCAGATCGATTAGGACGACCGAAATAACCCATTTCTTTCAGAACCAACTCATCGCATCCCGATTGAATATCAGCACCAGGAAACCAACCGATTGTGTAGTTTATTTGAAATGGTGGCAACCTGAAGTCTAATGTGAGGACTGACTGTTCCGACTGACCATTTGAAGTTCTGCATGTACCCTTGACCGGGAGCTTCTCTGAAGAGCAGGAAGATTGTCTGATTGAATGAATAGCGTTTTGGTTGATCTGAAATCAACAGGTTGAGAATCTTGTTTGTAGTCCTCACTTTTCCGTATTTCACTCGGCTGCAGAAAAACACCATCGGATTGGGATAAAAGCTTCCGGTCCATTGTGTAGTCACAGCGAAATGAACAGTTGGAGTTGATCGTTTGGTTGAGTGTTTGGTCGTGTCTCTTGGGGTCTTTGTCTCGAGTTGCTCTTGTCATAACGAGCATTCGTTTGATTGTGTTGGATGAAGACGGTGATTCAGATTGCGGGTTTTGGACTTTCAAGGTCTGTTCTTTTAAGTCCCGATATCGTTGAGCAATAGATGAGCTTTGATTAGTGGCTACAAGAGTGTTTCCTGCATTTGGAGTGTCATTACGAGCAAGCAGTTGAGATGCGGAGGTTCTGGTGATCAGAGAAGAAACAAGTCCCGAGTTGTAGTTGCTGTCAAGAACAAAGAAACCGAAGAGCAGAAGAATCACGACAAGAAAAGCAACGATTTTGGGTCGAAGTCCATGCATCAGCAGTCTGAAAGTGTCCGTCAAATTACTCGACAATTCTCACGATCGCAATGAAAATTGATGATCAAATCGACGTTTTCTGTTTGTTCAAACCAAACAACTAAAAGACACGTCGAGGGACCACACCCACGGCAGACAACCGGGAATCAACGGTTATGGAGGAGTGTTGAAGTTCTCGCAACATCCGGCCTATCAGAACCGTTTGTTTACTTAGTAGTCGTGCTTATCAAATCAAGAGCAGAAGTTGAACTCGTCATTCTGATCGACAGTTGGAATGATGAAGATGTTTAGATTGACCATACGATTCTTTGAGTGAAAATGAGTTTGTCTGCGAACAAACTTCTGCTCAAACATTCGGATGCTCAGCGATAAACTTGTCATTTCATTCCGCTATTTCCTGAGCATTTTCGCTGATAAGAACTTGATCGTGTGTAAGTCGCTGCATTTGACAAGATCGGAGGTTGTCGAGTGTTTGATTGCTCAGAGACCTTGACACGGAATCTGAGGTTCTCTTAACAAAGAAATTGAATCAGATGTGAAATTAGACTGCTCTTTCCAGGAGGTTGCACTTTTGATTTGTAAGTCTTAGTCACTTTTTGTGTCCGATAGAAGAATGATTAATCGCAAGAATGACGGTCGTGTGCTTACAAGAAGCCTTTGAACTCATTTCTTTACGATCTTCAGCCACGATGTTCAGGAGCTTTGAGTTCGCTGTCAGTGAGTTGAACTTCTATCCATTCTTATGCTGTTTAGTTGATGGGGGCCCAGAAACGTGTTTATTTCTGTCAACGTTGTTTGAATCACGGTCGAGCAGAACTGCGTAGAAACCACAAATCGAACTGTTCATACGCTCATTGTCGTTGTGCGGAGTGTTTCTTGGTGGAACGAAGACGCGAGTTGAATACCCGACTGCACAGTTTGGAGACCAGCAACGATCTCGAAGAGCATTCTGGAAGATGTGTGGTTGATGCGCAGAGTTCGAGTGGCTTTCAACTACTCCAACACCAACGACTCAAAGGCGGTAAGTGAACTGAGAAGCAGGTTGGTTGGCAAGAGCATTGCAAGCTTCAAAATTGGGGCCAGCATTTCAAACATACGGTTGAAATAAGTAGAGACCTCAACCATTGAGCGTGCGTTCTTGTAATATTCAATACGACTATTAACAAGTCAAAGAAACAAGTATGAAACAGCAGCTGAACTCAATTGGATTCAGAAGACTACTACTTTTTCGAACAGGTGAGTTCACTTGGGTTTTGCCTTCAACCCAACTCTTTTGAAGAATTCGAATCCAACAACTCTAACAGACCACGGTCAATTTGACGGCATTTGAAACACGTCCAATCGGTGACTACAGAGTCTGTTTCGAACTCTGTTAAGCGAGACAGTCGAAGAGCACTAGTTGCTCTGTCTATTCCTCCGGTTATCACTTCAATTTTGTCTTTTCTTTGCATTCTTTTCTCAATCACTCATTGTCTTGAATGGGAATTGCCGACTTGTTTTGCTCAGTTCTGTACACTTCAGCCTCTTTGTTCAACTCACTGATCACAGGCGCTCCTATTCGAACTTTGAAGAACAACCTTCCGGTACTTCGGATTGACCGATGGACAGAATGCGAGCACAGGAGCTAGAAGCCATCCAACAGCTCAGATCGCAGATCAACACTCGTAGTCTGTTTAGCGGATTGCTGAACAAACTCAAAAGCTGTCGATTGAGCGCAAGGAACCGAGTACTCGGAAGCCATTCACGACCAACAGCTTCGTTCACATTTCTTTGCATTGAACTCTGTTCGTCCGGCAGCCGATCATTCGGTGCAGTTTGTCCAGCGATCTTGTTGTTTTTACACGATTTCCCGCTTCCTTTTGCGCTTCTTTTCGTTTGCGACCGAAACAAAAATCGCGATCAGCTCGCTCATCTCTCGTCGTTCTGGCGACCTCCGTTGAAGTTCGTGTTGCTTTTTTGACAACAAACTTTCTCTGCTCGTCGATCGTTTATCCAACATCCCAAATGCTCGCAATCACTCAATGAGATCTCCAATTCAACTGAGTAAGTTCGTCGATTCACCTCTCTGATGGCCACAAGAACTCGTTTCCATTTGCTTTTAACTTCGTTCTCGTCACATTGACCGCAAATTCTCTCAATCGGCATGTCGAACGACAAACATCAGGATTTCTCGATTGCCGATTTTATCTCGTCCGAATCAAACAAAGAAAATGAAGGAACCGTTCAACAGAAGAAGCCAACAAAACCGAATTCAGAAGAACAATCAGTGGTAGGTCGAGCGCTTCATTCCGTCCATTGTTTCGTCTTTTAGGACTTCTGTGCTTTTTGCAACAAGAGAACGAATCAAGACCTACTGTTCCACATCGTTCATGAACACGGAACCTACCGAACGGTTCTTGGACGTCTAGTTTTTCTCTGCGGCTTTTGCAACTTCCGTTCGTTTTCACCCCAGCAACGTTTTATACATCTTTCTACGAGCCATCGATCTGTTCTGCCAACAGATAAACATACTCGTGATATGTACTCGGTAATCCCTCATTTCGTCTACTCGCTGTTGACTACTTCGTTTCAGTATCATTGTCATTTGTGTCCGGAGAGTCGCAACAATGGTGTAAGTCTGCTGCACCATTTCTGGACAGAACATCCGGACGCTGAGCTTCCACTCGAGGAGTCGGAAACTGACCCGTTACTTGAACAAGAGCGAAAGATTGCGAATCTAACTGGTCAAATTCGTTCAATTTCGCACGACTTATTTCCGCTTCTTTCCCGAATCGAAAGTCTAACAAAATGTCACAAATGATGAAATCGATTGGGCGATTAAGACAATCACTTCACTGGTATGAGGTTCTGTAGGCGAGCACCAGCTTCATTGGTGCTAATTTTTAAAAATTTCCTCTTCAAATGTTCGTTAACTGAAATGTGGTCAATTTTATTGGTTGCTCTAAGCAACAGTTTGCTAAAATAAACACGTTTACAACTGTGTCTTTGATGCAAAGGAGAGCAAGTTGCTGCACTAATCGATTGTTGTAATCAGAATGTGGAACATGAAAAGTGCCGTATCTTTCGGCGACTGTGACATTGATGTTGTGATAGGATTGAAAGAAGCGATTCAATGGCTGAGACAATCGCAAAGAAAGTGGTGGCTTGAACTCAGTTTGTTGGTGTATTGTAGAGCCAATCAATGGAACTTAGTTGGTCCATGAGGTCTCGTTTTGTACTCAACAGATATGGTCATCACTTATACGATTTATCGAATTGTCGTCAGCAAGAAACCATCTTAAGTCTAACAGTCGGCGTCTCAAGAAGCAGTGTATATCGAGCAGAATTTTGTAGAAGAGTAGCCTTCTTCTACTACACAGTTTTGTAGCTTCAATAATTTCTGGTGATTCAAACACAAGAAGTCAAGAAGGGCCTGAGAAAACATCTGTTTTCTACAAGAGACAAATCTGAAGCTGCGAGTTAATGCTTGAAAGGAACCCACAAAGACTGACAAGATGTGTTGAAGTCCTTGTAGTTCTTAGCCAGTAACTCACACAATAAACTGATTATTGGACAAACAATTGTCGAGTAACTGAATAGAGAGGTCGAAAGTCATCCACTGGACCGACTAATTAGAACTGTTTTTCTTTTGAGAATTTGTATCATTGAAAATTATACCATTGGGCTTATTGTCAAAAAGTTCACTATCGTCTACAATAACAATAGTTCTGAAGAAACTGTTTTGGAATGCACATTGAATGTGCTTCATAAGCCGTCAGTTGAGGAAAATTGTCGATGATGAAGTTGATCTTATCGTTTCGAACTTTCACATACGCTTCGTGAATTGCTCGTCGAGGTAACACGCGAATGACCACTTTGTAGAAACGCTCGCCATTTGATTTCTTGTGTGAAGAAGCGAACTCGTAGATCTCGGTCTTCCAACTCGTGTCCACGTACAAATGACGACACAAATGAGCGTAATTGGCGATCCTCAGCTCTTTATTCATTCGACCAACCACTTTCTGAGCTATCCGTTGTGCCAACTCAGAATCATTGACGGCACTGTTAGAGGCGGTGCAGATGCAGTACTGGAACGGAATCCCGAGCGAATTGCAGTTACGAGGTTGTGGTAGTGGATGGAAGAGCGAAGAACCCAAAAGATTTCGATTCTTCGGAACAAATGAAGTGGTCGAGAACTCGGTCTGTTCAGTCCATTCATTCGACTTCTACAATGGAATTTCTAGTTTGAGTGAGGGTTCGAGAATACCTGAGCTATCTCCAGGAATGTGGCATAAAGATCGTAATGTGAGATCAAGAGTTTTCTGTTGACGTCCAATTGAGAAATAAGATCCGAATTCTGACGTAAATGTTTTGGCAAAGTCATGAGCAAAAATGGATTGTTGGCCTCGATCCGACCAGTCGGCGTGATTCGAAGATCGCCAAATGATGGGCCTACAAACGAGTGTATTCATTTCTTCTTTCTGCACTCACCGTGATCAGCCATGAAGAAGAGAAAGGAGTTTTCGAACTAAAACACGCGAATTGTCGTCTTCATCTTCACACTCACATTCTTGACGTTGAAGGAAAAGAACTCGTAGAGATCTTTGTCGGCGTGGTATAAGTTGCTCATGTTGCTGTGTGCCAACATTGTTATCCAACTCAACGTGAACTTCGGTTCTTTCGCATAGACATTTAACATGTTTTGCAAGTTTTCCAGAACCAAACGATGTTTCTCACGACACGATTTGCGCAAAAGAATGTTGTGAAAGTCGAGATCTGGTTGCGGGTTATTGGCCGTCTGGACGTTATCGATTTGCAACATCATTGGTCTGCAGAAAACGAGCGTGAATAAGAGAACTAGTAGTTTACCGCATGTAATGGTCACTTGGAACAAAATCAAATCCGACACACGATAGACCATGAAATACGGTTCTGCCAAAGTCCTCGTTAATCATTGAACGATAATGCGAGAAATCATAGCCAATGTAGTTTTCGTCTTTCAAAGACTTGTTGCAAATTTCCATCCGACGACCACCGCCCACTGCTCTGCCCCAGGGATTGGCCGGAAGATCCTCAGCTCTCTCGCCTGTTGACAAAATAAGCAAACATGTCAATTGACTTACCCAACAGAAAGCCATAAGCATTGGGTTGAGAGTTGATTCCAACTTTGTTCAGATACTCCAAAGTCAATCCAGCCATTTCATTGCGCAGGAAATCGAAAGTCTTGGGCAAGGCTCGATGAGCGTGTGTCATTGAAACAGAGTCGAGAACAACAATGTGCAGATCGGGATAATCAGTTGGCTTCTTTCGAGCCACTTGATCGCGTCTCTGAGCTCTAAACTCTATTTAAGAGATGCAGATTAAAACAAACTTCTTGACGATCTGGTTGTGCATGTACTTGAAGAGAGTACCGTATTGTTGTTCGCATTTGATCTCGAAAGTATCACAATTTGGTTGACTTCTCCAGATGTCGTCTGCTCCTCTGTCCATCTCTTCCCATGCTTCCAAGTTGATTTGACTGTCGGTTACGAGATTGTGACACCTGAACACGAAGTAATGGCTATCAACAGCGAGATTACCGGAAGTAACATTGTTCACTGGTTTCAGCATTCTCTACGACTAATGTTCCATTCTTAAATAAGCGACTTCGTTGTGGGTAAACTGGAGTGCAATTTCGGAGTTTGTCCTTTTTGGGATTAAGATATGGAATCATCAACGGATCCCATGGATCGATTTGCGGAAGAACACACTGATTGACATGCTGATTGTTGTTCTTCGGTTTAACTTCTTCATTTTTTTGTTGAGTGTTGTTAAAAGTGGTAACGGAAACCGATGTTTTATTACCTATAATTCAGTGAAGCCTTAAAGGTCATTCTTACTTGTTTCGACGTTTCCCAGAAATATCGTTTCGGTCGCCGAATAAAAGTAAGTCACGTAGATAGAAGTGGAAATCAACATGAGAACGACAGTTATAAGGTTCTTCCTTGCACAACATTCAAAATCGTATAGTGAGTTCATCGTGATTAAATGAAAGGGTCCAAAAAGCTACCAATTCTAAAATAGATGTCAAGATTCTTTTCAAAATGTCACGAATGTTTGGTAGATGTTGAAGGAACGCGTATTGCTGTTGAGGACTAAGTATCTTGAAAAAAGCCTTTCATTGATAATATCGCAAACAACTTCGCTTCGTAATTTCTTTCTTATGTTTGTAAGCAGCTCAAATGTCTAGAATGGGTTCTGAATTTCAATGACCCTAAATTAGCGGATTGCAACAGCTGGAATGTAGCCAATGGCTTCTGACGGGTACTGGATCAGCGAAAATCACCAGAAGTTTCAACACGCAGAGGTCAACAGATGTTCAACAGTGAATAAGTTTTTTATTTGTTGAATTCAATTCATGTTGCTCGTAGCTTTTTTGCGGCGATATTCCCGAATCACCTTTGGTTTCTTACGGTTGTTCTTCGCGCTGATTCCAATCTCGAATCGCGTTGCAAACTTTTTGACCCCTATTGCATTTAACTTCTGTGACACGTTACTTTTGCGCTTCGACATCTTGATAGCAATCAGTGACGACAGTGGAATTGAAACATGTTAATGATGCCATTGAACCTAAGTTCAATTTTAAAAGTGCATTTGTCGTTTTTATGATGCAGAACAAAAAAGAAACTGATAACAAGACATCCAATCAATGCTTCGTGATATCATTCACCAATCCAACGATTTGACTTAGTAATGGTGCAGGCACTTCGTTTTAAACTCTTTGTAATCAAATTCATTCGATAATTTTAGTTTCTCCCGAAGAAAAACTTTGAATTTCAATATCGAATTCAATGTCACATATCCAAAAACTTTGGTACTACTGTTGGCTACGATTTCTTCCCATCACTTCCTTTCTTATTTCGATGCGCTTGTTTTGGCTCTGAAGTTACAACCAACAACATTCTGTTCAAGCAATTCATTTCATCAATCAACATCTCATCCAAACTTTTACTGATCTCTGTCGTTGGATGGAAAATTTTCGTTCGCTTTGCGCTCGTCGATGTTAAATCTCAAATTTTAACGTTCGGACTAAAAGTTTCGTTTCAGATTGATGGATGAAATCACGTTGACAACAATCGCACTTATCGACGCAGAGATGTCGTTACGGTGGTTGTCCGAAATGTTTTTGTGATCTCAGGGTTCCTATTAAGTTTTCAATTGGTCTCTTAGTTTTGGTCCCAACTTTGACTTCTTTAGAAAGTAATCAATGATCAGAAAAGTTATGTCACGTGTACTTGTAGACAATTCTTTGGTTGTTTCAACAGCGCACTAACTGTTCTCTGGTCAATTACGTGTTCTGTGAATCGAGAGATCAATGTGGCGATTTTTGACACCAAATTTTGTTGGTGATTTTCGAACGAAAAGAGCGGTGGAGTGAACTAGTTGTAACCCTTCGGATGGTTTCCAGATGTTGAAACCATAGGAAAACGTTTCTCTACTTTGCAACAAATCGACTGTTTGATCAGTCGATGTCATGCGAACGGTTGGGGACAATAGTGACGTAAAGGGCGTGTTGAAAAGTGCAGTGGAAGGTTTGACATGACAATCGGGACCCAGAGTGCTGATTGTAACAAACCTTTCCACGTATTATCTCATAATCTTTTCATTCAATCACTTCTACGCTAATCCTCTGTTCAGTTAACGACATGATCAAATACTCCGAATTCAATCTCTCGCGTCCCAACAAGCTAAAAAAGTGACGTGTGTTCGCAATCTCTGTCGACCACAAAGTTTGTTTGCAGAGCTCGAGGAAAACTCAAAAATTTGTTCAAAAAACGTTGAAAGAAACGTGACTTTTTTGTGATTCCGAGATCAACAATCCTTTCGCTTGCAATGATTATTGAACTGTAGTTCAGTTACCATTCGATTTGCCTCCTTATGTCAAAATTGAAATCATTGTAGGGTCGAAGAGATTCGTTTGACGCGTAATCTCAAAATGATCTTGCAGTTAAATTTAGTTTCCTCAAGGTCATCGTTGAGCCGAAATACTTGTGCTCAGACCCCTAAGCGTTTATTCTTATTCAAGCAAGACCTCAACTAACCTTTAAAAAAAAGTCATCGGTTTGTTGAGGCTTGTAGCCTTCTGCTCAAACGTTTCAACAAACCTTTGGGTTTCCAATCACAACTCCACCCAAACATCGAGTGTAACTTTTACGTACAGAACACAAACTCCACGGAAAAATGTGTGAGCACCAAAGGTTTCTTTTTTCGTCCACTGAATCGCGAGTTTTTGGAGTCATTCAATTGGAATTCGAAAACAAAATCCAATTACGAGTTTTTGTACGTGGCTTTCAACATTCCAATGCGACAGATCCAACTAGTGGGTCAATGTTCGAGATCATCTTTTATGCAATCACCAATCCATGCCTTTGGACCTCTATTCTTAGAAGCTTTTTTTACGCTAAGTTGATCTCATTGATCTCTAACACGTGCACCAACGTTCATTTGTTTCAACAGGAACTGTTCCTCGTTTGTTTGCAGAACCCAGCGGGTTGCAACCAAACATCACATCCGACTCCTTTTTCTTAATTGTCGAATAACCTTTAAGCATGTTTCTTTGTAAGTAGATTACTTCAAGTGCCGTTGTTCTTGGCAGTTGACTGAAGCACTGTCCTTGTCACTTCTACGTGTTAGTTCGACACAAAAATTACAATTCACTTAATATACGGAGAAAACGTGGTTCTTGCTCCTAATTTCGTATTGTCACTTTAATCTCAAAAAGCGGAGTCCTAAACATACGGTCGTGTTGACTACGCCTAATCGTTTTAGTCGTGAATCTTAAATTTGTATCTGATTTTTCCATTTTCAGTAGAGATGAGTGAAACCGAATGTCAAAAGTTTTTTGCTCTGAGCAAACGAGTTCCCAAAGGTAAGCTGTTAAGTCGAGACCAACTGATCTTGTGTTTAAGATGTCAAACGTTTCTGCGGAATCTGTCGACAACACAGAATCATGGAAGAGACACGTGGTCACGTTTGCAGATACAAAGACTGTCAATGCAATAAGGTAACTTTAAAGAAGATGGTCAGAAGGTTAGAATCAAGATTTCAGTGTGAAATGGTGAGAACCAGACGGCAGATCATGAGCCAACAAATTCGATTGCGACGAGCTCAAGACAAACGATTTCAACGAACAAATGAGCCCACACAAGCCGACGTGATTCCAATCAAACAAACAGACGACGAACAATCAGTGAAAGAAACGGTCGTGGATTCGAAGTCGATGTGCTATTTCTGTCAGAAGTGCAAAAACCACGAGATTTTAGTGTGGAAGAAGGTGAGCATCCAAGAGAGATTCTGTGGTTATACGGCTGCTTGCAGCAACACAAACGTCAATGTCCATACACCAACTGCCCTTGTGACAAGTGTGAGCTGATTGAGACTCGTCGTCGTTTGGATCAACACATGAAGAAGAGAAAACAATCACAAACCTCCGGATCAACAGACGATGAAAATAAAAGCAATCACTCGCCCAAATCACAGCGTCTATGTAAGTCCCTTAACAATTATAATCAGTTGATCATTCCAATTGTTTTCAGCCACTCCTGAAGTCTCCCAATCACCGCAATCTCAATCGGGAATCGAAGGCCAGTTCACAACTCAACGACCTCACTTCTCACCTTCAATCTCGGAAATAAAACCCCAAGAATCAATCCAAGCCGTCTGTATTCCCGTCTACATTCCGGTTCTGTCCAACTCAACTGCACCGGTAGATGCCGCTCAACTCTCAAACTCCGAACTTCTTGAACGAGCTGCAGCTCAACATTTCGCTTCTCAACTGCCGCCAACCACTCAAACTTTCCATCTCGTCGCCAATCCACCGATCACGACCGTCAACCCGATGATGCCTCAACTTCTATGCAATTCCTTCTTTGACATCAACAGTTTCAACAAACTTCTTTCTTATTCTTGACCTAAATGTCCGGTTAACTTGAAAATAAAACAAATTTGGAAATCGCTTTTGATTTTGCTACGTCAAAGATCTTCGCTCTCAATTGTTTGATCGGTAAACGTGTTGTGTGTTTGTCATCACGTCACTTTCGATTGAAGAGGGTAGCTGTACAGCGAATTTCACTAATCAGTACAAACTACACTCTCGAATAAGTGACCTCGTTTATAAAAATTGATCCCGTTTTCCGCTCTGAAAATTCTGCGGCGATTCGGAAGTTACAATCGGAACATTATAACGATTATCTTAAAAACAAAGATAGTGATCACTTCGCAGGTAACAGAATAGTTAATCAGAAACTGGAGATGTTGACGTTGTTGAGCGTAGGTGGCTAGTAATCAATTTCTTCGGACCATCAAAGGGCATTTGAGTTCCCGAGAATTCAACGAAGACTACAAGTCGAGATCATTTTCTTTGTTGGCTTAGTCGTGAATGTTGGAATCGATCAGCGTTTTCTTGCTACGTCGTTCTGATTAGTCGGAACTACAAAGAAGCGATGCACAGAGGATAAGCGCAAGAGGTTTGGTTGTAAAGCTAAATCGTAATTAAAGCTATCCGAAGGCAACGAGAATAAGAACACCCAATTAGCTTTGAGAAATCCAATTAAATTGGAACGTTCGATTTGCGGTGAGGGCTAATGTTGAGGTTGCAAGGACTGTTTTCTGAGAGTCGAGCTATTTTTTTGATTAGCAGTCTAATGACGATGACAATTCGATTGAATTTAAGGACACGTGAATCGAAGGAAACTCGTGATTCTTTTTTTGTCAGGAATTCCGAGTTTGAACAGACTGCAGTTATTGAATAAGAGCTCAAAATATCGCCAAGATCATCAACAAAGACGATCGCCAAGTTATGGATCGAATCAAATCGGCGTACTCTTAAACGACTCTTCGATGGAACTCCAAAACAAATGGCCGTACTTATCAAAGTCACTGGGACGTGTTTGAGTGCGGTGAGCAGTTGAATACGCTTGATCTATTATTCAAAGAAGATTATACCTGATTTGAAATGTTTGGGTTGCTTTTGTTTGACACACCGTACTTCTGCAGTCTTATCATTGGATGAGACGGTTGTAGAAATCCAGTGGAACAAGCAACCCAATTTGCAAGCTGTCAACGAGCCAAAAAGAAGAACTGAAAGTTTCTGATCGAAATGAACTGCTTGAGCCGAATAGCAAAGAGAACTAAAGTCTTATGACCTTTCAAACTTACTTTTTATGCACAAGAAACATGGCCTTCACTTTCGCTATTAAACTCTTACATAGTGTTTATTTTCATTTAACAATCACTTTTACATCATCGAAGACTGTTCACTGCAGTTACTACAATTGGTGGAACAGATGAAACTGATGGACCATTCAACCGTTTAATTTTGGAGTAAATTGCCCGTCGATATGGCACCTGATATGCATATTGATTTCTGTTATTATTTTGAGACTCACAATGAAAACAAGAGTGGAAACGGAATTGAAGCATGGAAGCCAATTTAACACCATGACCATGAAATATTGAGTAATGTCATTAGTAATCCCAACATAGAGCAAAATGGTAGTGACGAGCATAGGCAGAAATAGACTGAGTATTGGGATTAACATCTGAAACCGCAAGTTACCTCAATCAACCATTTTCTCACCTGCGCAAATATTACACGTGTGAATTGGTCCATTGCCTTCGAATAACGACCACTTTCTTGCACTTGAGTTTTGAGGAATCGATAAGTACGCCAAGCAATTAAAACAGACACGAAGAAACTGCCGAGCATCACTATTCCATTGCAAATTGTGTACAGAAATGCGATGAAATTTCGCTAAACAAGAGATTATAGGACTTGTTGAATAGACAAACCTGTGGATCAATGACAA
Organism: Aphelenchoides besseyi; assembly: GCA_024699855.1. Taxonomy (NCBI): domain Eukaryota; kingdom Metazoa; phylum Nematoda; class Chromadorea; order Rhabditida; family Aphelenchoididae; genus Aphelenchoides; species Aphelenchoides besseyi. The sequence goes on along the minus strand of JAMPIQ010000002.1, from coordinate 1,780,229 downwards.
CTACCGGCGGGATGGGTGTTTCTTGAAACCACATTGACGAATAATCTTGTTCACGATCTGTAGTGTATATCGCGCTTCCAAAAAGACCTGTAGTAATACCTAAAATCATAAAAACAACACCAACTGATCGGAAAAATGTCAAGTTAGATGGCAGTCCATAGCGAAGTAAATGATCTCGATACCAAAGAGATAGAGGTAAAATAACGAATGCAAAAATGAATGCTATCATGGAAAAAACGTGGCCAATCATTTGAACATCAAATGGCATCCACATTATTACTCCGAATAGGCTATGAAGACCAATATTGTTGACATAACGAGCACGCTGAAATCTCTGGTTATAATTAAATATTTTCGACTTACAACTGTTCCTAAAGTAAAAGTTATCCAAATCATAAGATCGACTAAGTGTATTACAAGAAGAATCTTTCGAAAATGCTGCAATGAAGGTGGACTTTTAAACAAAATCATGTAGATGACCAGTGTAATGAGAATAAAACCAAAAAACGATGAAGCAGCGTAGTTGCCAATGAATACACGACCTAACGTGCTTGACTCAAAGGTCTGGTTTGTGACGTTTGCAAAGAAATAGGGATTGTGGACAAAATATGGCATTGCTTGTAATGAGTAATAAACAGACTCTTATGTCCTAAAGTTTTTCAATTGAACATAGCCAGTGGACTGAAACGGCTAGACAATTTTTGTATTTGGAGAGTGCCTAAAGATTAAGATTTTTACTAATTCATGAAGTTTGTATCAACTTTTCTAGGAATCGACTTAAACCTAGATGCCAAGATAGTTGTATCTTCATCATCTCAGATGTTAGCTACCTGGACTTGATCAATCTTCATCAAGAATTTGTCATTCTACATCACATTTACAAAGGTATTTAACGAGCTTAGAATTGTTCGTAATCTTCGACTCTCACATAAGTGCATTAGAAGCGGCTCAATTGTAAAGGATTGAACACAATCAGGTGTCGGTTTTTAATTAATCCTCGAGCTTGAAACAAAAACTGTGGAGCTTGTTGAATTCGTTTGTTTTAAACAACAGGATCCGGAAAGAATACGAATCAGCTCTTGCCGATAAGGAGCGATAATGAAAAGAATGCAAATGACGTTTAGGGGCGTCGCCCAATACATACAAACGATCACCCATTCGCCGGCTTCGAAAGATGTACGAACGAAAGTGAGGATCGTCATTATAACATTTGGAAGAATCATTGGAATAAATGGAATCACCGATTGGAAGATGAGGACTTTTGTGAACGTTTTTTGAGTAGCTTTGGCTTTCTTGTTCAACTTCGGCCATTCACGTCTCAGCAGTCGAACAGATGCAACGGCAATACAAATGGTCAAGAAATAGGAACCGTAAGAGACCAACTTGCGATAAAGAAATCCAATTTTGGCGTACTGATCGGTCTATAAACAAGTAGAAAACGAGAACCGAACAAGCAAACGTACCTTGAAATCGATTACAATGAAAACTTCTGGTAACGGTGTTTCCACATACCACGAGAGTAGAATATCAGTAGTTATCTTTTGATTTGTACATTCATTACAACTTAAAGTGATCACGCTGAGAACAAGCGGAATTGCGGCAACGAAACAGTAAGTTAAGAGTTGATTGGTATTCGGAGCTATTTTGCTACATGAATCCCAGTTATTTTGGTTGTGTTTTTGTAAACGAACTTCTTGATGTGCTTGTGACGGTACAGAGCAAAAATCGGCAATAACAGCGGTTGAATTTGAGGTACGAGAATAGAGATATTCTGTAAAGAACATTGACTGCTTTTGTTTAGTAGAGAGCCGACACCACCAAAAACACTAATACTATACGATGGCGTTATTTTGAAACGCTGAAAGCAAATAGTGAAATGTTACTTTTAGGAACATACCACTTGGTTCAAAGCCAATATCGATACACAATACAAATCCACCGCCAAACACAAGTAGAGAAGTTTGCTGTAGGGACGAAAAGAAGGCGGCGTTTTAAACCTTTAAACATCAGGCTTTTATTTAACGGATCTTATTCAGATGACATCATTTGTTCGTTTTGATGGCAACCTTAAACTCACCTTATCATGTAGAAAAGAAAGAAAATAGCAATCAATCCAAGAGAGGAAGCGAGCAGGTTATTGGCACGATAAAATATTCCAAATGGAGTTTCATAGAAACTTTTGTTGGTAACATTCGCGTAGAAATATCGGTCAAATTCAACGGAATCTCCAGTGGAATTCATTGTCCTCAAAAAATGAAACTCAGTAAAGTAATAACAGACTGTCTGAATTTGTACTTGAAGCTTTAATGCGCGTATTTGTTTGAATTTCCGTGTTCGCTTCACTCGCTCATTTGTATTAGCGACCAGAAAATCATGAATTAGAGATCTTGATGCTTCAAAGTTTCGAATTGTCGAGTTCATTTGGAGTTAAAGGAAACAGTTTGAGAAGATATACGAAGTTTGTATTCACATCTTCAACCAGTAAGTATCTGGTAATCAAATTGGTCGGTTGTCCGCACTTTGTGCGGATCACGAAAGGCCAAATCCCCACCCCCTTTTTTCCATTATAAAAGCGTCGTGAACGAACGCCCCTTGCTTCTTCTTCTTCCCCTTTTTTGTCCCCTATTTTTCTCTTGAGCTGAAACGGAGCGGCTCCATAAGCTCAAGAGGAAATCCGACAACAATAAACTCTCTCTTTATTTTGGAAGTACGACTGAATCGGTCACGGTTTATACAAAATCAAAGTGTTACGAATGAATTCTAAGCTGTCGACATAAACCAAAGATACCAACAGACATTTATCCGTGATTTGTAATAGTGCTTTGAATCGATCATTGAATTGGCTTCAGTTTTGTGCTAATGAGCAATTGAAACGTCAACTGTTGGATTGATTGTTTTTGTGCTTAAATCTACGCGGGAAGTGCGTCAACGACTTTCGGGTTTGAAATCCAAATAAAAGTGTTTTGAGTCTCAACGAAGCATTAGATCAATTCAATTTGCTGCTCATTTGATTCTGCGTCGAACTCTCTAAGCCGCTCAAGAGCCCGTTCATTTCGATGAATAGATCGATTTTGTTGTTTGTGCTAACTTGAGCACTTGAGTTGATCCACGCCGCACTTTTCCTTGAGTTATAATAATCGTTGAGTAAACAAATGAGGATAAAATGTTGGAGCATGATGTCAGCTGGACTTGACTCTCGTCTTATCGTTTAATACTCTTCTTCCTGAACGTACTTCACGGTTTAAGTTCAATAGGCAAGCACTGATGTTTACACGAACATCAAAAGTCGTGAGTTTGCTACTTTTGTGTACAAATTGTAACCATTGGAACACGAGTGTTCCGTCATTGGAATGCTCGCTATAAGCTCAACAATCAGGCTAATCAACCAAATAGATATCTGTTAGTTGAGTAGGTAGACGAGCAATCAATTACTCTGTTATTCGGAATTGAATACGACAGAAAATAAGGAACTTCAGTTCGCCTATGAGCTTTGTACTTCGGGTTGAGTTGTAAACTTAAACGACAATGTTTTTTAGTGTTGAGCAACAGAATCCTAGCAACGACAAATGCGCATGGCGAACACAAATTCTGTGGCCGTCTGGTTTTAACGTCTTTTCAACAACCGACGAACATTTGATCTGAAGAACCTTAGATTTGTCTAACGTATTGAACGCTCGTCTTGCGCTGTTGCACTTTTTTCATTCGCTTTTAATACAAGAAGAGTAATCCGTGATCGTCATTTTCGTAGTCTGCAAATTACTTTTGTTGTTTCAAACTTGTTTGTTTACTGTAAACTCTTTAAAAGCGAGTTCGCCCGATTGACAGCGGACAATGAAACGTTCTTTTTTGATTATCCTTCTACTCATTGCTCTCACAAGAGCAAACAATCAAAACGACCACTCAGCATCGTCTTCGGTATTCACTTACCACCGAATCAATTTATCTCTGAGGTCTTTAGCTCATCGGAGTTAATTGGCATCACGTCGAACGACCGTTTCTTTTGAGTTGTTGGCTGCTTTTAGCGTGTGTTGCTCGAATCCGTAGGTTTTTGTGGTTTAGATCTTCACTTTTTTGCTGCAGTTTTTCATCTGAACAAAAAGTTTGGCAACACGATTCCCGATTCAGCGTTGTTGATAGCTGTCGGTTTGCTTCTCGGATTCATTCTGAATTTTTTCCAAGTTAGCCACCAGGTTTTCCGCTTGCCATCAGAAATCTTCTTTCTTTACCTCTTGCCTCCAATTATCTACGATGCAAGTAAGTGGACTGAAGTAAGATGTTTACAGATCTTTAGGTTACTTTATGCCCGTACGAGATCTGTTCGAAAATGCGGGTTCTGTGTGCGTTTTCTCGGTATTTGGAACGATCTGGAATGCTGTGGCCATTGGGACAACTTTGGCGGTTTTCGGTCACTTCAACTTTTTTTCGGTTAACGTGAACATCGAAAACTCATTTCTGTTTGCATCGCTAATTAGCACCGTAGATCCGGTTGCCGTAATCACAACATTCGAGGAGATGCACGTGAGCGAACACCTTTTCATTGCTGTTTTTGGAGAAGCTTTGTTCAACGATGGAGTTGCAGAAGTGAGTGTTAACAGCTGAATATGTAATTGGTCGTCTGTTTATCGCTCATCTAACGTCTATGGTTGTAAACCAAATGATTTAGATTCTGTTCAAAATATTCCAACGTGCTTCGTTGATTGGTCTTCCAAATCTGGAGCCAACCGATTACATTTCGTTCGCTGGATCGCTTTTTGCTGTGGCTTTTGGCGGAGTTTTGATCGGCATACTTTTTGCTGTGATTTGTGCCATTGCGACAAAATACACAGGTGGATTTGCTTGTAATCAAATCGACAACAATTAAGCTTTCAGTTGGACACGTGAAGATTGTGGGTCCGGTTTTCGTGTTTGTCATACCCTTCTTGGCCTATTTGACTGCCGAAATATTCGAGCTGTCGGCTATTTTATCGTGAGTTCGATCTCTGATCTCGGTTTTCCTTTTACTTTAGACTTTCTTGCTGTGTAATTGGAATGAAACAGTACGTGAAAGGGAATCTAAGTCACGAAGCAGCAAGTTCGGTGAAATACTTCGTTAAGATGATTTCACAGGTAGCTCAATGGTTCATGTCTTTTGATAAAGGTTTTGTAGACAAGTGAGTCTGTGGTTTTTATGTTCTTAGGTTTATCAACGATGTCGTCTGATTTGGTTTGGGATTGGTGGTTTATTGCTGTCACATTGATCTCATGTTTGGTCTATCGAGCTTTGGGTTTGCTCTCGATGTTGATTAAGCGTTGACAGCCTTTTCAGGCGTAATCATTCAATGCGGAATATTGAACTTTTTCCGAACAAGAAAGTTCACGATTGCACACCAAATCATCATGTCTTACGGCGGGCTACGTGGTGCTATTGCTTTCGGATTACTGAGTTCGGTTCCGAATCAAGTGGTCGCAAAAGACATATTCACGACCACAAGTTTGGTTGTCATTTGTGTCACAAATTTTGTTCAAGGCACGACCGTCAGACCGTTGCTTCATTTTCTGAAGGTGGAAACGAAAGAAGAAATGGAGGAGTCGATGGCTGTAAATGTTTTTAACAAAGTTTGCAGTTTGTTTTTGAGGCTTTCAATGGCTTTTTAGTACTTCGATTACACAATATTTGGAATCGAGGACATTATCGCGCAACACTCAAGAAACTCGTTCAGAGATTGGTTCGAGCGTACGAATTCCAAGCTAATTAAACCGATTCTGATGCGTGGCTACGAATCCCAAGGGTATGATGCGACTACAATAATTCGTGCTTATCAGAAGATAGCGATTACCGACGCAATGAATATGATCAAAAAAGCTGAAAACCCGGCTTACAAAAATGGAACAAAAGGTGAAAGCAAAAAGAACCGAATGGTTACCGTCAATATTGAAGAGGTCAGATCACTAATTGAAGGACTTTGAATGTTGATTTGCAGCCGGTGATAACCATCGAACCGAAACAAACGGAAGCCGAGCTCTACGACATGTTTAATGAGCTGCTCGACAAACGTTTAGCTGAATTTCGTCGTGATCCTATTCCGAATACGAGAGACGACATTCGCGATGAATATCGAGCAGTGTACAAGAATTACGATCGCTATCAACATCAATTGACGGTAAGTTCCTGTCAATCAAAACGATTCCAATGGCTTTTAATTTAGTCCCACGATTTCCATCAAATAAGATCAACAGCTGCAAAAACAAAGAAGATAAATTATTAAGATTTCCGAATTCAAGTCTACGGGTTTGTAGCAATTGCGATGATCAATAAATCTCATATTCATCTGGAAACCATTGTTAGATATCAAATTGAATGCTTATACACGAGTAGATGGTTTATTATTGAGATCGAAATGAAAGAGATAGACGACCGGAAAGAAACTGATTACTTGGTTGGGAGATCGGCTTTTTCCTCGTCTTTTCTTTCGATGTTCACTTTCAGTTCCGATTGACTCTAAACGCAAAATGCCTTCGATCGGGTTGTTTGAACTCACCGACAAAACCGGAACACAACCCAACGCGATGCTTTCGGACGTTTGCTCGTAATCCGAACAACTCGACTTGAATCGAAGGATCGGAACATCATAGTAGATGGCAGCGCACTGAATGCCCGGAAATCGCTCCAAAAGCTGTCGATTTGCCGGTCGACTGCACGAGCAACGAACTTCGGGAATGGTTTGCGGAAGACGCTGAACACTCGTTATGGAGCTTACAAGTTCGAACAAACCTTTTTGTCCACATTCTCAATCTGTGCGAATCCACACAACGCTCGATCTCGAATCGGCAAATCGGGAGAAACGTCCGTTGGTGTATCTTCGGGTATGCAATCATCTTCGGCTGTCGGATCGACGGCCGGAAACGAAGTAGTCGCTTGCAGCAGATAGCCTTTGCCGTTCTGTCCCCGAATCATCGCACTGATTGCCATTTTCAAGTTCGCATCTTTTTCAGCAGCCTTCGAACAGTCGAGATTGTTGAATGAACGACGAAATCTGAACAGAAAGCAGTTAGTTGCGACTCTTGTTCATGTTTACCGTCCACCAAACACGTTCACTAGCCCCAAGTTGACTGAGCGCATCAACGGTTCCTCTTCAACAAACATGCCATTGACCGCAAAGTCCTCGAACAGCAACTGCAAATCGTTTTACTCGATCAAATCGCCGTCCACTTACGGTAACTACCAACAGAAAGCCGAGATAACAAACAGCCATTTCACCTGAAATGGCACCGGGCGTTCGTGTAAAACGCCAACTAACGCGCTTTGATGTCCCGAACGAAATCAACAGACTCAATTTCAAAAACCACCGGCTCATTAACCAAAAGAGATTTCGAAGAAAAGAAACTAAAAACAACTCGCTACCCAGAGGTTCTAGAAGACGTCTCTAACTTTTGACTATGAAGAGTCGAATGAGCTATGGAAAGAGAAGTCAAACTGTCGCCTACAATTCCGGACCACCCACGAAGTTCAAAGCTGATTCGAATTAACGTTATTTTCGGATTCATCGGTTGTATTTAAATGTCAAGATCGGACGAGGATTGTAAACAGAAACACCCAAAGAACACGTTTAGGGCGGTTACTCGCTCGCTTTGTACTTCTCGCCATTGCATTTGGGCAAAAGTCTAATTGTTTGTACCGCGAGAGTGTGACGCAAAATTCCTGTTTTCGAATTTAATCTTGACCTAAACATCATCAGAATTGCACCTGTTGAGTCGAAGTGTCGTGCTCTTTATTTGCGCAAATCGAAATGCTTCGGATGTAAAGTACAGAGGTTGAGGAAGTGGAAGCTGCAGGATTTATATAAAATGATTAAAAATACATGAATGGACGGGGGAGTTTACGCGTTTCGTCGGTTTCCGGGTCTTCTCAGCTGTCGAGGTGGGGGTTGGAAAACGAGCTCGTCGATGAAGAGGTCCTCTTCGTGGAAAAGAGATGCACTGCTGATGGACTGAAACAGAACGGTTAGTCGGAACAAGTTCATTCGACAACTCAAATCCCAAGCAACTCGAACACACTTCTGCGTACGTTTAGTTTATTTGAGATTATCACAAGTCGAATAGAACAGAGAAAACAAACTGATTAGCATGATAATGACAAGACGGTTGAGGAATGATGATTAGTTGTCCTTCTTCTCGCCATTCGAACGCAAGTTGGCGGTCCAGTTGGAGACGTCCTGAAGCTTCGACTTCGCTTCTTCCAAGACCTGAAATTCAAAACATCGAGTTCAGCGATCGTTCATTTCGCTCACCTCCGATTTCACATCGTTGATGGTCTTTGCGTTCCCAAGATTGCTGTGCAGTTGCTCGACGTAGTTGGCAACCGATTCCAATCGTGGAACGGCGGCTGATGGAAGAACCTGAAGAAGAGGGGTTGAAGAAAAAGTCGAGAACAGAAACAAACCTCAACAGACTTCTCGCGCAGTTTACCGATGTAGTTGTTGAGAGTCGAGGAGCAGCGATGGATGTTGTTGATCAAAGCTTCTTCGGGACTTTGTTTCAGTTCTCGCGCTTCGGCTTCGACTTTGCCCCACATTTCGTTCATTGATTCGTTCAGACCACTGACATGGCCGCCCAACTTCTCCCGTCGCTCTCGAAGCACATCCACCTGCAAACGAGAGCAATGGCAATGAAGGAGAAGCTGACAGACGAGAGTTTTGGTGGCCACTCACTCGCATTCAACTCTTCACTCCCAATCCCAAAACTTACAAGTGCCAAGCTCTTGCGAAGTTGTTCGCTGAGTCCTTGGATTTGACGTTGACAGGATTCGAGAATGTTTTCGTTTGTGCGAGTTTGTACCAGATGAGCAAGTCGACGAGCCAACCGTTGAATTCGTTCCTTGACATTCGAGTCTGCTGACTGATCGGTTTCCTCGTCCAAGGGCAATTTGAAGAAGTTGTCGACAAGGGCATTTGCAACATCCAAAAATCCATTGGCATGCTCATTGAACTTCTCCACCGGATTCTGAAATCAAAAGGATTAGATGAGTAGTCGGATTCTCGAACTCACTCGTGCCAACTGACGACTCGATTCAATGGCCGTGTAGATTCCTTGTTCCACCGATTTCTCCAACTGAACTCCGCGTTGAACGGCAGCTGAACCGAGATTCTTGGTCATGATCATTCCGTCCAAGAGCACGGAAGTCAAAGCGGCCGAAGCAATCAAACTCAATTGCGTGCCGATGACCGCCATTCCAACGCCCAAGTTTCCACCGTTCACAGCGATGGATTTGCTCAACTCCAGAGCGCCTTTCGATGATTCCAACTCTAAAAACACCAATTCATGACTCAGTTTCTCGGCAGTTAAACTCACTTTTGCTACAAGCCTTCGCCAAACGATCGGTGGTCGGATAGACGTAGTGTTCGTAGATCGGAGCTGCGTGTTGACTCGCATCAACAACTCGACTTTCGATTCCGTCCAACGTGCGTTCCAACGGTCCGAACGACTTTTTCGTTGCTTCGTAAGTGTCTTTGGCCTTCTGAACATACCACGACTGATTGGCTTGATCATAAGCCCAACGGAAGTAGGCAAAGTGCTGTTCAACTCCACCGTTCTCTTCGGCTCCATTTCCTTCAGCTCCATTCTCGTGTCCATTCGCCAATTGAGCCTCTTCAATAGTCGGTTCCTGAGTTGTGTCTTCTTCGGTGACCAGAAACTCGGCGCCCTCCGGTTGGAAGTGCTCGTTGGTCTGCTGACCGTGTTCGTAGTAAGAAGTCATCTTCGAGTTCTCGATTGCTTTCTGACGATTAACGTGAACACGACGACGAAAAGAAACCAAAAGTTTGTGGACGAGTTTGCGAAAGTGCGCGGATTCGAGATGCAGGTGGAGAACCTGAAAGCCGGGAAGTGAATCGACGCTTCTGATGAGCCGCGCGAACACGAAGCACGAAGCAAATTTACCATTGGGCTCCGGGAGATCGATTTGCGAGGTCGAGAGAACGTTTCTTTTGCGGTCTTCAGATCCCCACGCAAAAGCAAAAACAACCCAAAGATCGGCGCACGACGCGAAAAAGCAGAAGGGCAATCGGACGTAAACAACCGCTCTGAATGTTTTTCTCCGCACTCTTCGTCTGCGCTTTCGATTCGCGAAAAGCGTCCCGGTGCCTCAAAATAATAACCTTATCATTGCAACCTTCTCTCCGCCCATCGAAACCGTTCGGCTTTGGAGGCAAATCCGAAGGGAACTCGGGAAGCCGACTCGTAAACAGCGAAAACAACCTCGTGACTCGACCGGAAACTTCGAAGATCAAAAACTGAAATTGCGAAACGCCAAGAAATCGAACGACTTTTCCACTCCCGACGAACTTCGATCGCACCGACCGCCAAACGAACGTCACCAGAAAACGTGTACCTCCGGGAACTTTGATCCTGTGGCTACAAAACTCGTCAGAAACCGGCGATCCAAAGTCCGGAGTTTCTCTCGACTGTTCTTTGCGGTCATTTTGATCGTCACGTTCCCTTCACATGGTCACGAAAACTGTCAATTCAGCAGCGTGATCGATGAGGAAACGGCCAGCAAACGACCGTCAGTTTTCAATGAAAACACGATCAAAAAGAAACGTTTATTTCGCATATCGACGGTCAGATCACTTCGGAGACTCCAAGTTGGTATTCGAAGCTGAAGAGCGAAATGAACAGAAAGTGAACACTCGGACTTACAAGTGGCTTTGTGCTCAGCACTGTTCAACATCACAGTTCCTGTCTCCTTGGTTTGATTTCCATCGAACTTGAACTCCGACGGCTACAACCAGTGTTGTTGTGGCCATTAGATTCGCACTCACCGTGTCTGTTGAGGACGACTTGCGTTTCACTTTCAGTCCGTTCGGTTTCTTCGTAGCATCGACTTTTCTGCTCTTCTTCTTAACCGTCGGTTTCTCTCCGATCTCACAGTTCTCGTCGGCTTCATCCAACTGGGCATCAGCTAAATGAAGAAGATGAACTATTGCTTAGACACGAACTCACTTGGATTCTGTGGACAACGAGAACGATGCAACAAAAGAACGATGATCAGTAGAATCAAATTGAAAACGAGAACAATCGCGCCACGATCGAAGCCGAAACGATTTCGCTCAACACATCGGTTGGAGAGAAGAAAAGAAGTTCGTAGGCGTTGAGTTCCTCTTTCGCCAAAGGCTTCTGAAGTCACGATTCTCTGCAGACTACGAAAAGATAACCTACGAGAGTGGACATGCTGGAACCCAGTTCAACGAACATCAATTGTGCAGCGAGAAAACGAAGACCCGAACTCATGATTGGAAGCTCTCAATTCGATCGAAGGATCCGTTGAAGAGCAGCAAATGAATCGACCAAATGACAAGAGATGCTTCTCCAATGGTTTTGATGCAAATTCTGAAATGCGACGGAAACAACCGTTTCGCCGGAACCCGTTCTTTGAATGTTAGAGTAAGGCAGCAAATGAGTTTATTTCTCAAGGCCAATTACAACTAGCCAATCTATGGTATGCTTAATCGAAATAAACGGGAAATGAAGAGTCAAGTAAAACCGTAGAAGGACAAAACCTTAACTCTTGCATCAGAATTCACAAACGGGCAGTGAATGAGACCATTAGTACAAGCTGAATAGAATGATTTTCCCAACGAACTCTTGATAAGATTCCATTGAACGGAAGTCATGTTGTTCTTCAAATAAGCAACACTGTTCTTGATGTAAGTCGACATCACTTGTTGGGTGTGTTTCCACGCGGCGTTGGTTGCTTCGACTTTGGTTGCTCCTTCTTTGAGAGCCGTAGCCGAGGCTTGTTTCGCCTAAGAACATCGTTTCAATCAAAATATTCAAACTCACTTGTGTGGCCACTTTGTTGAAACCGTTTTAATGCAGTTGACCGATAGTGAGCAAATCTGTTGCTCCAGCAATGATTTGTATGCATCGCTGAAAATTGTGGCCTTGGTCGCTTATTTACACGTTTACAAAGATTACAAAGATTTATTCGGTTCAATCAACAAATCAACAACAAGATAAAATGAAAGATGGTAAAAGATAGTTAATTTGTTGATGCGAATACTTCGACCGCTTTTTTCCAGTCGCTTCGGTTTTGAGCGATTTGTTGCCATCCGTTTCCCAACAGATTCAAGTCTCGGCGCCAACGGTGAGGTGGTCTTCCAATTGGTCTGGTCCAACCATAAGGCCACCAGAAAGTTGTTCTTGTTGACCATCGGTTGTCGTTTCTTCTTGCGACATGTCCGGCCCATCGAAACTTACGTTTTAATGCGTCGTGAACGGCGTCTTTAAACTTTGTTTGTGCTCTGATTTCAACACTTCTGACTTCATCGCGTAGTCGAATGCCAAGAGTTCTTCTTTCCATTGCTCTTTGCGTCGTTGTTAATTTGGTACGTTCGGTTTTCCGCATCGTCCAAACTTCAGATCCATAATTGAGCGCTGGTAGTACAACTGAGTTGAAGAGTTGAGCTCGAATTTTGACGTCTTTTGTCTTCTTCAGGACTTCTTGGATGTTTTTGAATCCAAACCATCCGGCCGATCGTCGCCTTCGAATTTCCCCATCAATGGTGCGGTTTTCAGAGATTTCTTGACCTAAATAAACGTATTTACTTACCAATTTAATAGGTTCGTCCTTGATCAAGATCCTTCCCACTTCACAACTTGGATTTGCCATGACTTGCGTCTTTTTACGGTTAATACGAAGTCCAATTTGCGATCCCACGTCATCCAGTTCGTTGAGCATAAGTTCAGCTGTTTGAAAGTCGTGCGCAAAAAGGACAATGTCATCAGCAAATCGAAGATGGTGGAGTCGTTCGCCGTCAATCCGAATTCCATAATTGCTCCAATCCAACTGACGAAAAACGTCTTCCAGTGTGGCAGTGAAGAGCTTCGGTGATATTGTGTCACCTTGTCTTACACCTCGGCTAACAGGTACTTCAATTGGTTGATAGAAGAGTTGGAATGTGGTGGAGCAATTGGTGTTGATGTTCTTGAGCGTTCGCGTGTATTTGCTGGAAATGTTCTGGTGGATCAGTGAGTTGATAACCGCGTTGATTTCCACGGAATCAAATGCCTTTTCGTAGTCTACAAAAACTAAACAAAGTGGCATTTTTACCTCACGACAGCGTTCCATCACTTGGTTTACTGTTTGAAGGTGATCCATAGTTGAGAACCCAGAACGAAAACCAGCTTGTTCTCGCGGTTGCTCGAAGTCCAGTTGCGACGTCATTCGATTGACCAGTACTTTGGTGAAAAGTTTGTAGACAGTTGGCAAGAGCGCGATGGGTCGATAGTTTCGAAGATCTTCAAGGTCGCCTTTCTTTGGGAGAATGACTGTTCTTGAAGTTTTCCATTGTGCTGGAACATCTTCGTGCTGCAGGCAGTCGTTGAACATTGATGTCAAGGTGGTCCATAAAAGAAAACCACCATTTTTGAGCATCTCGTTCGTAATTCCATCGGGCCCAGGTGCTTTGTCGTTTTTCAAACTTTCCACGGCTGCACGAACTTCAGAGACAAGAATGTTAGAGACTGATTCTTGTTCACGATTGTCAATTTCCGGCGGAACGTCTATTTTAGATGCAAAAAGATCCGTGTAGAACTCTTTACATCGTTTCTCAATGTCCGACCGTTTTGTCAAACATTGTCCCATCTTTTGCTTTTAGTGTTCGCATTGTTCCCAGTTGCTGTCGGAGTTGACGTTTGCACTTCTTCAGGCTTCGATGGTGTTGCGCAGCGTCGAGGAGTTTCTGGAGTCGAAAGTTGTCGAAGTCCTGTTTAACCTCTCGCCGTATAAGCTTTGAAAGTTCAATGAACTCAATCGGGTTGGTGGTGCGGTCCATTTCCTTCCGTTTCTTCAGCAACAAATGTGTTTGTTCCGTCAGACGAGAAGAATGTTGTGGTTTGGTCATTGAAGCGGTGTTGACGCAGGATTGAAGTTTTTCCTGAAAACAAGCAAACTTATCAGTCAACGTACCCTTCAGTTCCCAATCCGTATTGTCGATCTTATTGCGTAGAACATCGGCGTTAAACGTACGTGCTTTGTGGACAAATTTTCTGCGCTTGCAAAGCATCGGCACATCGAGTGTAAAACGAACCGGTCGGTGGTCAGATCCATTGAGCCGAGAAATAAATTCGATGTTAGTTACTAACCTTCTGTTGTTGATTAGACCGTAATCGATTTCATTTCTGTACTTGTTTCCATTGCCATCCGAGTTGCATGATTCCCACGTCCATCGCTTTGCTGGGTTCTTTTGGAAGTAGCTATTGATAATGTAGAGATGTTGTTCTTCTGCAAAGTCTGCAAACATCTCTCCATATCCGTCTTCTTTCCATTCGGTTCCGGTAAAGGTTCCCATGAAACGTTGTGTAGTTGTTCTCGGGCCAAGTTGACAGTTGAAGTCGCCTATTACCATCTTGTGAGAAGCAGGTTGGTCTAGTGCGTCTCGAAGTTCGTCGTAGAATTGTTCAATGTCGTCCAGTGCATAGCCAGAGTGTGGTGCATACGCTTGAACAATGAGCATTGTCTTCTTTTGGTCCAGTTTGATCTTCAATGTAGCAACTCGATGAGATCGTGTGTCAACTTCCATAATTTGGTCAACAATACGCTTGTTCACAATGAATCCAACGCCTCCAATTCGTCCGTCCGCTGCTCCAATGATAAGTTCGTCGCCGGTTTCAGTCCATTTTGTTCTTGATTCCGTGCGTGCATGTGTTTCGCAAAGTCCAATAACGTCGTACTTGAATCCAGGAAGATCTCGGAGTTGTTCCATCAGAAGATTCTTCCTTGCCGCGTTTTCGATGCCGTACTGTAGGTTGTAGGTCAAGACATGAAGCTGTTGGGAGGTACTCAATTCATGGCGGTTTTGTTCTGCAGGTCCGTTTGAAGTCCGTTGCGTCCTTGTACCCGTAGAACGCTGGTGCTCCAAAACACCAGTGCGGACCCTCTTTAGTCGAGTCGTAGCGAGTTTTGTTTAAGGTCCGCTTGCGGGTTGCCAGCCCTGGAGTAGACCGGGTGTACTTTACGTCGTACCCAGACGTATCGAAGTTGGCCTACTCGGATGTTCCGAAAAACATCCGAGCGTTTCCCGCCGCACACCACGTGGAGGTCTTCGATTTGTGCAGCATTTACACGTTATCCCGCGGTAATCCATCTGTCGGCCAATCCCGAAGTGTCTTTTTTACATTAAATCAGCAAAAGCACCTCAATTGTGTTAGGCAATTTACGTGATCAGTTAAGTAGATCGACATGTTCTGTTGGAAATGCTTTCATACGCGAGTTGTCGTGCTTTCTTCTTAAACAAATATAAGAACTTTCAGAACAATAACAATCAAAGCCAATCTCATGCCCGTGCCATTCTTTTGGAACAATTCAACAATGATTTGGACATCAAACAGGCTCTAAAACGAGTGATCGTCGAAATTGGTCCAAATACTATGAAGGAGGAAGAAGCCGTTGAATATTACGAACGATTCAAAAGCATAGCGCTTAGTGAAGATGCGCCAAAAAATGAACAAACGCTCATTGAAAGTGGAACGTATTTAGGCTTTAAAGTTCAGTGAATCGCACAACCACAAAAATGTTGGAATGTTAACCGAGTTCAAGTGCTACAGGCAATGAACGGCACTTTGTTTCTTATGACCTGTCTCGTTGTTGTCATGTTGTTTTCGCGAGAAGATCTCTTAAGATTTCGAGTGCTGATGCCACAAATTTACGCGTAAATGAACATTAAGATAAAAATTTTATTTCTTATGCGTAGTGACCGCGCTGCTCTCAAGTTTCTTGTTCTTTTAAGGTCACTTTGTGTAAAAAATTGTGTGCAACCGAGCTCGTTACATGTTGGCTACTCACTGTAGACTTCCAATCAGAAAGTAAGTTTGAACGAAATTCACAACCTCAAGAACTTCAGGTTTGATTTCATCATGTCATCCCTCAAGATCGTTTCTATGATCCTATCAGATATGTACATAAGAGATTAGAATGATTGAAGTACATCTCAACAATCAAATAGCGTCCTCATTACTTTGTAGTTCAATTCCCTAACTACAGGGTGTCTCAAAAAAAAGGGCAATCGTGCTGTAACTTTTTAACCAGCCATTTTATGAAGATTCTGTAAAAAGAAACTAAGGTTGTTTTTGGCCGCGGAGTCGATTGGTCTAATTTTCTGCCGGATCGGACAAGTCCGCAGGCTGCTATGGACAATTTTGTACCTTCAAGCGAGTTTAACGCTGCGAGTTTTTGCATAAATTTACAAACGCTGCTTCCCATTCTTCATTTTTGTCTTCGTTATGACGGTCAGTCGTTATCAATTCACTCATGACAATCCGGATTTTGGAAGCATGGGAAGAACTAGAGCATAAGATTCCATTGTGCAATTTGTGGGTTAATGAGTTTCTTAAGCGCATTGCTTTGGTAGTACGGGAACACGGAGGCCACATTGAACATCTTGTTAACAAACTGTAATCTTTAATCTTAAATTGTTATAAATAATCTGTAATCAAGTCCATCCATCAAGTGACATAACGACGTCACGCCATTTTCGCCTCGCTTTGATTATTGATACCGCCAGCGCTTTTAAAAAGGAAGACAAAAATGAAGAATGAGAAGCAGCGTTTGTAAATTTATGCAAAAACTCGCAGCGTTAAACTCGCTTGGAGGTACAAAAATGTCCATAGCAGCCTGCGGACTTGTCCGATCCGGCAGAAAATTAGACCAATCGACTCCGCGGCCAAAAACAACCTTAGTTTCTTTTTACAGAATCTTCATAAAATGGCTGGTTAAAAAGTTACAGCACGATTGCCCTTTTTTTGAGACACCCTGTAGTAGATTCAATCGTAAAAACATCTCAATTCATGGACATTTAATTGAAAAACGTTTATCAACAGAAAACAGATTAGTCAACAATAATAACAACAAACAAATTAAGTATCAACATCGAGCTTAAGATTATAATCGTAAATAGTGGACGGAGAAGCAGTAAAGTAAACGTAAAAACGAGCATTAAATGTTTTCATTGCAATCAACGCAAATCCACAGACTGAATTCTGCGTGGTGGCTGATGGATAGCGAACGCAAATGGCTTCAGCACGAGATCTCAAACGTCCCACACATTCTTTCAATTGGTCTTGGAATCTAAACGGAATACACGGAGTTCCGTTGACTGTCGGCAGGCTGCTCAGTTTGAAGGTCATGGCGACGTTCAGACGTGAAACAGGAGCGTGCCAAGTTTGTGTCTTCTTGTCCATTAAGAGCAGAAGGTTGGACAAACCCAACACACGTTTGGACGTCAAGAATTCCTCTAATTCCTGCAACAAAGCAATGAAACCACAGGTTTGAACTCACATCGAATTCTAGTTCACATTCGGAAGTGGCGGTCACTTGTCTTAAATTGGGAGCAAACATCTTCAAACTCTCAACTTGCCGCCCGAAGTTCTGACACAAATTCGGAGCCATCGGAAAGACTTCGTGATCGCAAAAGGGCAAGTCGGCACTTCGAAGAGTCAAACACACGTTGCTGAACAACAGAAATTGAAAGAAGCTCAAAGTACTTACGGAAACTCTCGCAGTAAGTCGAACTGAGGAGCTTCGCTCGTTAAAATCAACCGTTCGATCGGAATGGCCGAAGAATTTTGTTCCCATTCTGAAAACCGCAAATGGTCACACAAAAGTGATTTAGAGTTTACCGCTAAGAAGCCGATAATCGAAAAAATTGTTCGTCAATTTCAACGTTTTCAACTTATTCAACACCCATTTGCGCGGCATCAACAACGTGGAGTCTATTTCCAACGTCGAAACATAATCCCGAATTGCCTCCATTTCTCCATCGCGCTTGTTATTCAACAGTGTGTTCCACCGTTTCCTTTGGACCTCGTAGTGAACGTTTCTAACTAAAGATCGAGATCTTCGTCGTCATTTTTAAGGTCTTTTACCTCGAAAATTGTTCTTGAACGTTCGAAAGTCTGAGTACTTCAACGCCACAAAGATCACGTCCGCTAACTCCATCGCACTGATCCACGCCTTCAGCTCTTTGCAGCTCAAGAAGATGCTCAAACTGTTGGCGATGAAGCCTCTGAAGAATTGCTCGTGGACGAACGTGGACGGCAATTGGACTTCGAAATTCGGTTCCTCTTTTTCTTCTGTCAAATTGTAAACGCGAATTCCACTCATCAGCGGCCTCAATTCTGCAGCGTTGGCTGTCGATGCGAACTGAAAACAAAACAAAAATGCACAGAAAAATAGTCTTCTTACCGTCCATTTCAACAAACTTCTCGCCAACTTTTTGTTGGATTCAGACGGCGATGCCAACTGTTGACGTAGAAACGACTTCAGAAGCGACGATCTTGCGGTTAAATCCGAAGGAAAATTCGATTCTTCCGCTTGAGTGACGACTTCTTTTTTCGTCGGCTTTTGAGACGAATCGATTAGACGAACGGTTTTTGGACACGAAGCAGTAGTGAACGGCTTTTCTGCGGCTACATCGCACCGTTGAATCGGTTGCAACGAAAACAACGCCGCGATCTTCTCGTTCAGCGTGTATTTCTTGGTCGACGACAGTAACGAGTGTGCGGCTTCGAAGTCGCGGAAAAACTTCTCCACTTGCGGATTCAAATGAACAACTGGTGCCGAAGCCGAAAGCTGCGGATTGTTCGGCCGAGAGCTGTTGAAGTTCGAATGCATGAGACTCGGTCGAAGCCACTGGTCCTCTGAACGTTTAAAGTAATTAGAAAAGCCGATACTAAAAAGAGAACGGATTTGGGAATCACAAGCCCGTTGATCTACCTACTTTCGCCTCGAGTGCAATTGCGAGAGCTCGCCGCAGGTCGTTGCAATCGCTTTGCGTTCTGCCGCATTTTTGCCATCACTCAACAACCAAAAGAGTTTCGATTCGGCGCGTTCAACTTTCTTAAGATGCGTCTTCGAAGATCGACGCCGCTTCTTTGGCGCCATCGGGTAATCTGAAGTCGAGTTTCTCAATTGGAAACAACAGCGAAAACACGCAAAAAAAAAGCTCATAGGAAAGGAACGCAAAGCGCCGTTCGTTTTGCGTTCCGTTCGTCGCTACGCACAGCGTGTTTGCTCTCGAAGACGCGGAAAAGAAGTGGACAAACAGCGGAATGATAAGAAGGGCAATAAAATCCGATTATCCAATTAGATTTACGGTTCTTATCAACTAATCAGTCGGTCGTTAATCATCGGCAGTAATCAGACAGTAGTCGGCTAACACGGTTAATTGATTGGTTCGCGTCATTCGAGGTCCCTCGCGGTGTTTACATCGTCGGTTGAGTCCAAAGGCGAA
The DNA here is from genome assembly GCA_024699855.1 of Aphelenchoides besseyi. Classification (NCBI taxonomy): domain Eukaryota; kingdom Metazoa; phylum Nematoda; class Chromadorea; order Rhabditida; family Aphelenchoididae; genus Aphelenchoides; species Aphelenchoides besseyi. The sequence continues at coordinate 1,760,964 of JAMPIQ010000002.1, read as the reverse complement.
TTCAATGGGAATTCGCGGCGTCTTTTCGATCGTCCAAATCGCAACAATCAGATCGAAGTCGCTAACGACTTTTCGTTTTCAACTGCGCCGCGCGAATGTTTTCGGATCGAATTTTTGTTTGGACGTGCGAAACGACCAGCAATTGGCGGTGTTTATTTCTTCTCTGCGCACTTGATTTCATCGGAGTGTGCCAAAAGATCGTCGGACAAGCCAATTGGTTTTTTCGTTGCGGCAAAATTGAACGCGATGGGAAAGTCAGAGGTTTCGATTTTCCGCGTTTTCCGAGCATTCGCGTCTAATCGTTTTGTTTTCAGCAAAATGAAGTCGATGGAAACAAAGACCGACGATCTCGAACAACCGTCGAGGCACGCGATTCACTACGGAAGTTTCAGTTTTGGTTTCAACTTCCACGTGAGTTTGCGGGAATTCAGATTCCGATTCCAAGTTTCCGGTTTCAGAGCGCTGCTTTGGTCTTCGGACTGATCAGCTTCATTCACGGGCTTCTCGACGCGACTCGTTTTGCACTTCTGATCTACGAAGCCTACGATCTTTCACTTGCGATTTTCTTCACGTTTCGAGTTCTTCTCATCATCTCGGCCCTTTTGCTGTTCTACGGGGTTCTCCGCCACGAGCCGAACTTCATGTGGCCCTTTCTTTGCATGACAGTAAGTTGCGGTCGAGTTCATTGATGACCTCTATCTATTCAGGTTCTGATGTTCAGTTGGAATTTGACTTCAGTGGCGTATTGCGCGTACAATTTGATTTGCGTTTATTTATTGAACGGTAGCGAACGATTTCCGCTGATGAATCGAACGCTTAACCCAATGGACTACGCGATCTCTTTATCCTACCACTTCTTCTTGACCGTAATCTTTACTGTTTCCTTTTTCATTGTTCGATGTTCTCAACGCAAACACCGCGACTTTGCGTTGCTCAAAAACGCACAAGCTATCCAACTGGTACGCACGATTTCCACTCCTTAAACGTTCATTCACTCACATCTTCTAACTCGATTTGTAACTTTAAATAAACGTTTTCACTTTTCGATTCCCAGTTTTTGTTTCTTTGGCAGTTAGTTGTCGTTTATAGTAAGAAATAAAGTTTATGGTTAACACAACAACCATCGAGTGGAACAAGAAATAAAGTCACTAGTTGAGGTCGTGAAGAGAAACGAAGCTGTTGATTAGCTTGTTGGTTTCTTCTGGAAAACGTTCGTTTTTACTTTTCTACGCGATTGCACGTGCCTTTAAATTCTGCTTCTTTTCCAATTCGTTGGCTTTTTCCGACTTCTTAAAACACCAACATTCATCGCATTCTTTTATTGTTACAGTAAAGGACTATAGAATATAAACACGTGTATTTTATTGACGATTTGTTCGGTCTTCCATCGGGCTGTTTTCATCGAAATCCATTTCTTTAGTCACCTGAGCACACGATCCCATCACGTTGTAGATACGTTTCAATTCGGTCTTCACATCTTCAGCCAACTGTTTGCGATCGGGACGTGAAAGTTCGCAGTTGCCGCGAAGATCCTCGAGTCCATTTTGGATTTGACTCAACTTCTGACGTTGGATGATGATCAGTTCCTATGAGATGAGCGATCAAAGAAACAAATGAGAAACATACCACCGATTGTGACAATTTCTCAGCCAACTGACTGTTTTCGGACCGAGCACTTTCCAGTTTCTCGGACAAGAAGCGAACTTGCTCTCGCAGTTGAGCAACCAGTGTCTTGAGATCATTGAGCTCCGATTCGGTTTTTGAAGCAGCTAATTTGAGTTCACGAATTTGTTCCTGAAGACGGAATAGTGAAGGAAACTGAAGAGATGGAAACTTACTGAGGCATTGAAGTTCTCTTCGATGTGTTCGTTTCGCTCGGTTTCCAAATCGGCAATCTTCTTTTCCAGTTGCTCGATTGTACTCGCGGAGACGTTCTGAAAGTTCCAATAAGATTGAAAGAACCGAAAGAAGAAGTCACCGTGAGATGATCGTATTTCTCTTGCCAATCGTTGTTGATAGAAATAAAACGTTGGGATTCGCCGTCCAGTTCACCGAGTTTGGTGTTCAGCAACTCGATTTCCGCTTTCAATTGTTCAATCTCTGAACTTTGATCGTCCCGTTCCTTCGTGATTGCCAACATTGTCGATTCCAAAGCGTCTTGTTTTTCGACCATTTGAGTCTTTTCGGCATCCAGATTATCCCGCTTCATCGTTAGTTCTTCTTTTTCTGTTTTCAAATTTTCACATTCAACGGTCAGTTGACGATTTTCGGATTGAAGGTCTTGGAATCGAACCTGAAAACCGTGAATGAAAGACGCCGTCGTTTCACTTACTGTCAACTCTTCCAACTTCTGTTGCGTCTCATCGACTTCGATCTGCTGCTTGTGGTTCTTCATTTGCGATCGTTCCAATTGGACGCAAAGTTCTTCGTTGAGCTGATTGAGTTGAGTGGTGGCTTCATTCGAAGCGGCGGATTGAGGACGAGAGTTGGCAGGCGGAACGTTCTCTTCGTAGTGCACAATCGTCTCTTCGACATAACATTCCGTTTTGATCTAAAAGCACATACAAACGACCAAAAGCAAGTGGCAAACCGTTTCGTAGACTTCGATTTCTTGTTTCTCACAGCAAGAACGCTCCGATGAAAAGGACAGAGTTCGACCGATCGTGCGCGTTTGATTGCGAGTTGGAGTCGGAATCCCGTTCGGGATCGTGCGAGTCAAATCCATGCATGAGGCCGGAGTCATGGCCATTTGTGTGGAACACAAAAGCGGAGTGTGTGGAGTTCCACTGAAACTCGGAGTCGAATCCACGCGACGTAACGATGGGAGATTCGGGTACTTGAAGGTTTCACGACGTTTGATTCGTTGAGCGGGAGTCGATTGATGTGGAAGACTCTGAAAGTGGACGATTAGAAAAAGGAGAGCCAGTGGGAATACTAAGTCAGTTTCCTCTCCACGGGCATATCCGGTCAACACTCGAATCAGACGCGTCATTTCCTTCAGATCGCCAACGGAAAGCGATTTGACGCTGACGCTCAGTTGCTCAAACTCGCCATTTCGTTTCGCTGAAAACAACAATGAAAACAGAAAGAAATGCTAAACTAACCGTATTCTAGAAGTTTGTATTCCTGGGCCATTCGAAGACACTCTTTCAAATTTGCGACTTTACGAAGTCGATCGCCCGCGGGATCACGTACGATGTGAATCATCGGAATAAAACGGCCGGTACGTTCGGTGATCAAATTTTCGATGAGGCGACTGAAACGATCGAGTTGGCAAGTATAAAAAAGAGGAAGTCAAACCTCAGAATCACTCCATCGCTGAAATCGGGAACCAGATTTCGAATCTCGAACTTCCGATTTGCCACAAAGTCTTGGACGAACATCGGTCGCCAACCACACCGCTCCAGTTCCTTTGGCAGCAACGTTCTCCCGCCGATTAGTTCGCGACTCAGCCACGCGATCATCTCCTTCATGCTCTAAAGTGAACAGCGAAGAATACGAAAAAAGAAAACAACTCACTTTGTTCTTTGATTTAACAACAAAAGCGCGTGGAAGATCGGGAATCAGATCCGCTTGAACGAAACATTCGACCAAGTAGAAGGTTTTGCAAAGACAAGAGATGAAGTGCCGACCACTCGCCGCGATTCCCAGCTCAGTCAACGAATTCGCAGCGCCCGAATAACACAGTTTTCTGTTCCGCATAATCGCCGGGGATCGGAAGAGATACGAGACGGCAAAAGAGTCCAATTTTGAGACCCAGTTTTCTGTACGATAGAAGTCGAAAGGCGTCTCAGTAGCCAACTCCAAAGCCAACTGCAGATATCGCGGTTCGAATTCGCGTAGAAGGTTGAGCACATCGATTTGACGTCCACGATTGTTTGCGATGTTCAAATCGTCACGCAGAAGAATTTGTTCTCGTTGAACGGCATCGTGGATTTGTTTCGGAATCTCAGTTTCCTCGAAGATTCGTCGGGCACTAAAAACGCTATCAACTATTCCGAACTTACTCGCTCACCTTTCTCGGAGTTGTTCGATGGTCGGCGGATTCTCGGACGATCGATAGCGATGGAGAATCTCGTTGCACACATCCACGAGCTGCCGATCGCTGCAAACTCGATGGTCGTCGGCGACCAAACTGATGGAGGAGGCAGTTGAACCGGGCATTTGGATAAACGAGTCGTTGAATTCACAGATAAAATCCTCCGAAACGATGAAAACACCGATGACGAAAAGCGGACGCCGCAAACAAAATCGAACACTTCAAGTTGGCGCTCGAGTTTTCGTCTTCCGATTTTTGAGCAGCGAAGTTGACAAGTGATGACAAGTTTCCTCTTGGCTTACGGTTTTCATGATTCATTTTTGTTGGAAACTGAGAGCTCGCATGTTGGAGGATTTGGATCGTTTTGTGCAATGAAACTCTTTGCGTTGTTATGGTTACAAATTCGCCGACTGCGCGACTTTCCACCGCGCAATTACTAATTTCATTCTACGGCCTTTTGCAGTGGCTGAAACAAAAATGTTTTACGTCTAAACGGTGAGTAACTGATTACCCGAAGATTTTTACTTTTGCTTTCAGCTGATCACAATTGTCAATCGATGGTCATAAATGGGCTTTTCAATCACTCATCAGCACTGTCTATGCGGAATTTCAGTTCATGTAAGTTCGTGGATTACACAAATGAACAGTTTGATGGGTGTTCAGATTGCAACGTTAATCAACGGGATTGTCACGCTGATTAGTCAAACGTTAGGATTTGCTGGAGCTTTGGCTGACGTCTACTCTGAGACTTACGACTTATGGAGATGGAGACCGACAGCTGGAATAGTGTTTTGCGTAATCCAATGGGGGTTTGCATTGCTTTTGATTCACGGTGTTCTCACTAAGAATCCGTACTTCTACTACCCATTTCTGATCGTTCAGTTCCTCCAATGTCTTGTTCTTTTCACGTTTGTTGCGATCTTTTCGATCTTCACATTTTTCATGTTTGTCGCTCAATTCGACATTCAACAGTATACGAGCTATGATGCACTTTCACTTTTCGTTGCCACAATACTTTTGGGTCTGATCGTTTTCGTCAAATTCTACTTCGACTACGTAATAGTGCGACGATCTCAATATCAGTGGTTCAAAGAGCAATCAGAAGAAGTGAAGGAACCAGAAGTACAGTCGACTGTTCGTGAACATCGAGAAATCAGCCAACACGACGAAGTGCCCAGTCGTCTTAACACCTCGAATTCAAAGTCCACAACAACTGCCGTGTGAATTTTTATCGAAAATAAACCTAAATTTTATAGCCGTTCACTTAAAGAGAAGCATCAACCTTCTTTTAAGAAACAACGATGTTTGTTGAAATCTTAATTCGCTTTCAACACCGCTTCGTCGACTATTCAAGATCTTTAAGTTGGTCTGTGTTTTGTCACTTCTTGTCGCCGTAACGGCCAAACTCACGCCCAAATTGTTCGGAAGAACGTCTACTTTTTGTCTCATTCCAACTACTGGGGACTAAGGAGGTCTAAAGAGTGGCTTTTTTGAAATCTCAAAAAAGAACGTGGCTTTGTAGACGCGCACTTTTACTTCGTGTGCCGTTTTGATATCCGATTACGAATCGAGAATTGTTTTTGCAGAAAAAGAAACCGTCGATGAAATCAAACCGTTGAACTTAATCGGCACTTTTTTGTCTTCTCGTCTCTTCCAGAGGATTTGTTGGCTTTAAGTTGTTTTGCAAAACACGCGTGGCGTTCTTGTCCCGAATACTTTTGTTTTAAAGTTAGTAACTTTGATCCACGAATATGGGATTCGGCACGTTGGGATGGTCGACCACAGCGCAAACTTGTGCATGTGGGTTAAACGTTCACGTGAGTTCTGATTTGAGTGATAGTCGATTTTGAATCAACAGAAAGGAGCGTTAATTGTCGGGATCATACTGCTGATTAGTCACAGCCTGAAATCCATCGACTACATTCGCAATTTGATAAACGGAACTTATGATGCGACCTACGAGATGGAGTTTGAGGCGTTCAAACACCTGAAACCACGGGTTGGACCAACAACCACAGTTTCCACTTTGATTTTGAGCCTCGTTGGCGTGTTGGTCACGGGTTTGATGATCTACGGAAATCGAAGTCATAGACGATCATTCGTGCGACCGTTTATCATCTTCAAGGTTTGATGGCAACGGTCGATTTAATCGAGATTCTTTAGAAGATTGCTTGTTGGTTGCTCATCAGTGGTGGCATCTTCTTGAGTACGTCGACGGTTGTTTGATTGTCAGTAAAGTCGATAACATGATCCTCTTGATCGTTTTATGTCTACATGAGAATCAGAGTTATGTTGCTGTTTGCGGACAATCAAATAACAGCGTACAAGCGTAAACGTGTTTTTAGTATTAGCAGCTCTGCTTCTTCTTATTCTTGGACCCAGAAGATATGCATCTGTTGCGTTCCAGTATTCGGTTGTAGCGGCAGTTTTTCTGTTAATCGGGATTTTTAAACTCTACTTCTGCGTTGTTGTGGTCAAACGTTCCTACAACTTGATGTCGCCGTTGGATGATATCGCTTAAACTGAAGGATAAAATCACATCTATTTACTACTTGTACTATTTCCAATAAATGTATTGTCAAATAGACACTTCACTTTTACGCACGTTTTGAAACCAACTTAAGAAGCTCCGAAGACGACCACCGTCTTATTGTCGTAAGAGCTTTCAACATCGACTGTGAGGTCATTTAAACGTCAGAATCTTTTTTCGGCCATTTTTTTGTTGAGACCAACGTCTGAGAGTGCACATGTTCGAAAGCAACAGACCAAAACAAATTTGAGAGAAAGAACTTCGGAGGAAGCTGTGAGCTTCAAACAGCAAATTTGCCCTTTTCTATTGCAATCGATTGACAACAGAAAGCGATTCGACGATCTCGTGAGTCACGAACATCAGGATTTAGTGAAAAAATTCGAAGGTGGTTGATCGCTTTGCTCAAGTGTGGTTTGAGATTATAAAACTAACAAACTTAAGATCTTTCTAACAACTAAGCTCTGATGTTTGTTGCCGATTTTCCTCAGCGTTATGATGGAAATTCAATTCAATTTGAGCAACTACATCGAGAACAACCATCAAGACAAGATCCGCCAAATCAAAAGGATCGATGGACATTTTGGGAACATCTTTGTATTGAATTTCGTTTTGTCGGTTGTTTAGACTTTGAAGTAGGTGGCAGCTTAACATCGCGTTTCATGCGCCGTTTAGATCTGCATCCTATGGCTCCAATTGATCATTAGTTGTATTATGTTCGTTAGCGCGGTCGGTGGTATGTTCATTTGGTTAGATACTTCAAAAAGTTTGCTAAAGAATCCAAATAGATTCCCCTTGGAAATGCTTTTCCTAATAATCCTCAGTGCTATTTGGATTGGAATCTCGGTATTTCGATTGTACTTGTGCCACCGAATCAACAAGCGCAATAAAGGACGTGGTCTTCGCTATTTCTCGCCTTTGTATAATCCCGTATAATTTCAACTTGTATGTAATTTCGAAAGTAAAACTGCTAATCTTTGTATGGGAAAAGAACGTTTCTCGGAATTGCGAGCAGAAGTAGAAGCTCCGTTTCTTTCGCAATTTCATTTGAACCTTTAACTCAATAAACACCAAGCGTCCTTGAGCAGTCAAAGGAGGTGAATACAAAAAGAGTTCAACCCAAAGAGACTAAACGTCCGACAGCACTCGCTGTCAATTCACGTGCTTTTCGGCTCAATTCGTGTCCTGCCGTTCCGTTTGGCACACACACGACTTCTTACTTCGTGTTCGACTCGGTCGGTTGTTTTGCATTTGCGGCTTCCAAATGTCACGAGTGCCGTTCAATTCAGTCGAGAGCTTTTTGTGGATATTAAAAGGATTTTGTTCGTTGGTTTAAAACCGTCTTTGACGCCATCTATTACGGTTATTTTTCTGAGTAACCTCTCAATGACCTTCGATCTTTCGTGTACAAAAACTTTCTAGAAACACTCCACTGCCCTTTTTAATAGTCTTTAACTACGTTTTTATTGGAGACTGATCATTACTTTCAGTTTAATTGAATGTCATGTCAACGTTTTCGACACATAACAACGAATTCTGTGTTTGTGGTATTCACGTTCACAGTGGCGCCTTTCTGGATGCTGTTGTGATAATCGTACTCAACTGCTTGAATGCGTTTTCTGCGGTCAAAAAGATGCTGATCGCTGAAAGCAATTCCTATTACAATCCTTATCCGGGAGCTGGAGACTTCAGCGTTCCCACACTCTTCTTTTCTTTGATCTTCACTACTATCTCAACTATCTGCGCAATCGCAATGATGTACGGCAATCGCACTCTTCAACCCCGACTTTATCGTCCACATCTGATCGTTGAGGTTGGTCATTGAGCTAAAGAACCAAGAAACAAATAGATGCAAATTTCAGATGATTTCCTTCGTGATTGTGATGGTCAGCGGCTTTCTCGTTGCCATCGGTGGACTTCTCACGATGACCACTCGCTTTGATCGCTATGGTCTCGGAGAAAATGCTGGAATCTCTCTTCTTTTCTTTGCGCTTATTATTGTCGCCCTTGGACTTGTACGTTACTACTTCAGTTATGTGGTTGTAAAACGTTCGCAACGTCTGCTGACAAATCAAATCAACTCGTACATCACTGGGACTCTTGGAATGAAAGACATTTACTAAACGAGTGACCAATCAATCGGCATTCATATCAATGGGCTTCATCTGAGAACCAACCTTCGTTTACCGTGATATTTATTGCTTTCAAATTGCCGCTTCATGAAACGTTTCATAGTTTACTATGACATGTACATAAACAGCTCGAAAGAATTTTTCAGTCGTCATTAAGATTCCAAGATAACTGCACTCTATAGGAAGTTGTGCTCATTCAACCTAAGGAAACATATTCGATTTTATTGGCAAAACCATATTTTCAGTTTACAGAACATACAAACGACTAGCGTGTGTTTGTTGAGTTTTGGTCCACATAATCACGCATCAACGGGTCTCCTGGTGCATCTGAAAACGTGTGTTTTAGCTGCGTACATCATGTAGTTACTGATCAGCTGAAAGTTTTAAGAGAACTCACGTTTGTTGCCTAATTGCAATTGACCGCAGTTTAAAACTAACAATCAATTAAAACGATTGAAGTAGTTCATCTTAGTGAAGATGATTCAGCCAAAATCTCACGCAGTCAAACGCGTGCTCTAGAGCTTCGCGTTTGCGGCAATTGGAAAATTGTAGGAACTGAACGCCGTTCTTCTTTCCGTTCCGACTTTTATATTCACGGTCTCTAATGGATCGCGGACAGCGATTCCAGATACTTCAACCCAAGGTGCCAAGAATGGCAATCAAATGTTCTCGATTTGAGTCGACAACAATTCGAATAAACCATGTGTACAAAACGCAACGATTCTCGTTTATTTTGATCTTTTGTTCGTACGATGAGTCCGAGTATTTTGCTTCGAGAACAGAAATACGAGGTATTCATCAGTGATGTTTGCCGTCAATAATCGATCATTTTGTGGAGCTGTCTAGCAGGTTGTTTTCCTTTCTTTCTCGACATCTCTGAGTCGGAAGTTTGTTTGGTGCGGACGTCATTCAATTGGGAAACGATTGTCGAGCATAACCTTTCTAGAATCGAGTATATTACACTCAACAACAAACAGTTCAATTCTTCTCTGTCTGTCCAAATAAACCGATTGATATCGTGTTGGATTCAAACGCAAGAAGTTGATGTCGTCGAATGCATCAAGAAGCAGGACGTTTGAATTACTCTCATAACTAAACCACACCACAATAAAACATGGAAATGTTCAGAAGTCAGAGAACAAATCGAAAGACGGCGAAAGAAGTCAAGAACGCATTGAACGTGATCCAAAGATTAACGCTAGCAAAATGATGGATGCAAGTGGAACTGCAAACGTTGAGAAGAAAAATGTTTCCAATCCAAATTCGAGTGAAAAATTCGCCCAGATTTATGTCAGTCCGTTAACGAGGGTTAGTTTGGAAAAATGAACTTTTCTTCACTTTACTATGAAACAAATTAACAAAAGTTTCTTGCACTTTTCGGGCTAAAGGCCCTCAACGCCATCAAACTTGGCTCCAACTCACACTATTAACCCAACGCCTCGATTACCCACGCTACTTGTTAACTTGAAATTCTTCGCTTCAACATAAAATAACCAGAAGAAAATGGAGAAAAGAAGATTTGATGTTTGAGTACGCATCCATTTGGATGGCAACCATGAAATGTCAGATAAGAAACAAGACACTAACGTCGAATCGTTCTATTGTGAGGACGACGAGTTTGTTGATTTCCAATCCAAAGCTCTGTGAACTCTTTTCCCGGAAGTTGAATCGGAACAACACTACGGTTTAAACAAACAGAAACTGGGAATGACAATTTCATATCTGTTTCAACTTTTCATTCCAACATACCGATATTTACTCATCTGTTGTCCGTTTTGTTGTACAGCAAACGATCTTCCCATGTTCATTCTCTCGGAGAATCCTCCATCCAAGGCCATGGTCTTATTTCAAGTTTGTCATCGGAACGCCTAAAACGCTTTCTGATTTCCGTCATCTGTACTGGGCTGATTGCAATCCCGCTCGCTTCTGAGAGGTCTCTTTCATTCAGTCTGCGAACACTAAATTTTGATATCTTGGGATTTTCGCCCTCTTTTCGCGCTAATTGCTTCTTCTCGATCACCGAACCGGCCGTTCACGTGTGTTGCATTTTACCGTACAACAAGTTCGATTAAGCAAATCAGAGGACTTTCGTTGTTTCAAGGGTTTAATCCCAACATCTTCAAGGCTCTGGGTTTGCTCGTAAATTAAAAACCTGAAGAGAACAACTTTTGAGTACGCTTATTGACTTTTACTGATATTAAACGTTTGATGTTTTTCTGAAATCGATGTAGTTTTTCCGAACGTGCCTTAAATTTGTGTATTTTAGCCTCATACTGTGAAAATCTTTCTAGTAATGACTCCACAATTGCCAACACAATTCAACGACAACCGACATCTGAGCATTGAAGCAGCTAAAGAAACTCTCGAAGCACCAAAGCTAAATCATAACAAAAGTAAACCACTAAAAAGTTGCTTTATTTTTGTGTTCAGATTCACTACGACTTGAAATACAAGGTCTACGTGCACTGGCAATAGCCTTCGTCTTGTTGTTTCACATGTGGGATCGATTGTTTCCGTTGGGGTATCTGGGGGTCGACGTGTGAGTTCCAATTCTCTTGTGTTTATTTCTTTTTTAGATTCTTCGTGATCTCCGGCTATTTGATGTGTTTGATTTTGTCACGAAAGTCCTCAATCACGATCGACGATTCCCTCGATTTCTACTATCGACGTCTGAAGCGAATTGTGCCGACTTACGTGTTTGTCATTTTTCTGACTTTGATATCGTGCACAGTTTTGATCTCAAGATTCGAATACGATCAAATAGCCAACGAATCGATTTCTGCTCTTTTCTTTTACTCCAATTTCCCGTCGGTTCACGAAACCGAGTACTTCGACTTCGTGAGTTCGTCAAAACGTCCACTGAAACTGATGGGTTTAGAGATCGAAGTTTAGATTCTTTCTTCACTCGTGGTCTCTATCAACAGAACTACAAGCGTATCTGTTTGCTCCAATGCTGATGTTTATGTTGGCAGCATTCCGTCGTGTTCATTTCGGGCTTTCACTTCTGTTTCTCGTGGTTGCATCAGCGATCTCGTTTTGTCGTCAAACTTACGCTCAATCTAATGCCGGACATATGTCTTTAGACTCACGAATTTACGAGTTTTTGTTGGGCTTTTTTGCTCAATACGCTCACAATTCCTCAATCTCAAAATTTGTTCCAAGTTTTGTTAGAAGATCACGAGTTTCTTCGATTTCCTGCGACTACGTTCTGGTCATCGTGTTGATCTTCCTTTTGCTCTTGAAGGTTACAGCAAGCCATCAGTTGCAACGCATCTTCGTTCTATTGGCCACAACTCTTCTGGTAGCAATACCAAATGGTGGAGCAACAATTTTAAAACATCCCGCACTGGTTAGTTTGGGTGATGCCTCTTATTCTATTTACCTGGTTCATTGGCCAGTCTTCACCGCTTTTCGGTACATACAGCCAGGTTTGAATAAGCAAAACTCGAATGTGTCGATAAAAAGTGAGTCGAAATGTAAACATCAATCAACATGCTATTCAGTTGGTTTCCTGTTAATTGGGCTTTCAATCCTGATCGGATATGCAGTCGAAGAGCTTTTCAAACGTTTGCTCGTTGGCATCAGATCGTGGTATTCGCTTCTTATCTGTCTCTTTTTCGCTTACTCCGTGGTTGGTTCCGTGATCTTTTACATGGAACGAAATTCGTTGATATTAGTGGACGTAGGTCAAAGACTTATGTGAAGTCTATTGAACATTTCAGAGGAAACCATTATCACAATCTGAAGAAGAGAGACGCATAAACGACACGCTTAGATTGTGGGAAACTCGAAATGATCAACAACCTTTTGCACCAAATGAAACTATCGCCTATAATCAACAGATCGCTTATCGCGATCTGAGTTGCAGTAACAAGACTCGATGGTTACCAGCCGAATACAAGAATCCGTATTCCATTGATAGTATTTGTAACGAAAAAGGTTATCCAACTTTTTTCTACATCTAACAGTTTCTTTGATCTAGGAAATGGCAACAAGACTGTCGTTATAGTGGGTAATTCCCACGCTTTCATTCCCTTTTTCGCAATAGCCAAAACGTTCAGTCCAATTGCTGCGAACATTTCGCTTATGGCTACGGGAGCTTGTACACCTGTCTCAATGCTCTCGAGTTTGGAGAAAGTAAGTGGAATGTTTGTTCACTGATTTGGTTTGTAGAAAAAAGCTGAACGTTGTGATCGTTTTATTCAAAAGATTTTGGACCTTTTACACTCTTGGGACTACCCCATTGACATTGTGATCACACTGTTTGGGTGAGTTTATCGAATGAGATTAATTCTTTTTGTTACAGTTTTGTTCACTACGGACCTAAAGATGATCTGCCTATAAAATCGAATTTTCAGCGAGACGAAATGTTCCAAAAGTTCCAGTCGTTTTATACGAATGTCAGCGAAGTGGTTCGAGAGAAAGTTCTGATTGGTGATGTCAATTTGCGTTTCCACGAAGATCCACTACGTACAGTTCAGCAAAAGTTGTTGGCAAAGAAAGAAGTTGGGAAGATTGGAGAAACACGAAAAGTAACATCACAGAAAGTAGTGCAGTTGTTGTTTATTTTGCAGGTATTGACAGCAAAGTTTTCGAACATACGAAAACGCATGAAAATGGTCGAATGCAAACGTTGCATCAAAGTCAACTGGTTGAATCTGTGGTGTGGTCCACGAGTAGAAGATTTCTGTTATGCCGTTCAACCAACACGTAATCTCGCTTTATTTATGGATACTCATCATACGACGAGCTACGGAGCTATGTTCGTCGGTGATTATTTGATGCAAATCTACAAAAATGCCACCGAATCGACTATCTATTAGCTTCCATTCCTCCATAAACTTATAATAAAAAGAGTTATGTGAAGCAAAAATGTTTCGCAGACAGCAGGATTCGAACCTGCGCGGCCGAAACCATTTGATAACACGAGTTCTCAAATTCGAGTCAAACCCCTTAACCGCTCGGGCATGTCTGCACATACACGAATGACTCTCTCAGCGATCAAAAGCCGCAAGAAAAAAGTGTCCGTTTGGTTGATGATTCGCAGTCGCCCTTTGATTCCTCTGCCATTTCTTTTCAACATCAAGTGTTTTCTATGACCTCTTGTCCAACTGATATTCGACCGTTTATTTAATCACTACAAAGTTTGGTAGCAAAAAATAGGTCTTCGTCTATTAAACTGAATTAGAGGTTGCGAACTAAAAAATTCAAGTTGACATTTGATGTTGTTTAGTTTACAAACCTGCTTTCGGATCTGTGGCCCAAATATGACACGGAGTTTTTGGCGCGTATTTTGATCCCGCTGGACAATTGAAAGCTGCTTTGAAAGCTGGGAAATTGCTGAACGTTCCTTTTACTCTGCAATCAACCAACTTCCTTCTCGGTGTTGTTATTCGAACTTACCGAGCCCAAGCCGGTGCATGAGGGTCCAAATCTAAAGAACATTAAATAGTCTTCATAATCATCAACATTACCAAATCGTGGGCCTCGAGCACTGCACCATAATCTGGCTGCCATTATGAAGAAGAGTTGGTCGCTGTTGAGTTGCTTTAGACGTTGATCGTTTAAACGAGGATCGACACCATGCATTGATTCGTGTTGTTTGAAAGCACGGAAAGCCACTGGAACACCTGAAAACAAATCGCTGATATCAGTTCATTGCATTTGTTTGATTACCAATGTTATCCGCAAAGTTTTCTCCGGAAGTCAGTTTCCCATCCACTCGATTTCCTTGTGCATCGCGGATGTCGTCATATTGGTTCACCAAACACTGTATCTCTTCAAGCATCGATTTTAAGGAGGAACCCACAAGCACCGGATTATCTTGGTTGAATTCATCTTTCAAGTAGCAGCTTGAATCTAAACATCTAGTTAATAAACATAGTCTTAGAAATCACACCGAATGCATGGCCCATTTCGTGTCCAACAACCTGAAAATTACTTTGATTTCATATTCTAGTTCACACACTTACCCAGCCTAAGATCGCGTATTTAGCGGAAATTGGATAATCATCGTTGAAGATAGGATGCAATTGGATTCCAAGAGGGATATTCATGCTGTGATCCTGAAACCACGATTACTGAGTGCTATTCGACTACAACCAACCGCTGGGCTGTACTCTGCATTGACTTCACTCACAACACTCAAGAAGCAAAGAGGATGAGTGCAATTTATTTGATTATGAATTCCATCGACAAGCATTCGAATTTCAGCTTGTGAAATCTTATGCAGAGCTTCCAAATAGCTGTTGGAAAACGTGTCAACTCGTTTGTCAATTTCATTAAGAAGGGTTTCGTTGAAGATTTGATGCGGATAAGACAAATGATATTTGAAAGCGTCCACTTTTTTCAGAACACGGCGCTGCGATTCGGCATTCAACCAACTAACGGACTCTAACATTGATCTGAAAAGAATGAATGTTGATCATACAGAAATGCTCTAGCCTCAAGCTGTCGTGAATGCCGGATGTAATCTCGTTCAGTGCTTTTTCGGAATTCAAACGCTTCTCCTTATCTTCGTAAACTTTGTCCACAAACCATCGAATAGATGGCATTTGTAGAATGTGAATACGACGACATCTGTTCACAGCATCTTCTTTCGCGAACTTGAACACACTGACGTAAAAGAACGAGTTAAACGCTTGATTGTAAAGCAATGACAAGTTCTTGTTGCCGAACGCTTCTCCAAATTTCCGATTAAACTCGAGCAACACACTTGGACGCCATTCGATTGTCACCGGTGAGTCTTTCGAATTCAGAACTTGTAATACCGATGGTTCGTACTTAAAGATAGTTCGAAGATAAGACTTGACGTCAAAGTTAGACATAATCGACGATACTGTTTCCAGAGAATTCAACTCTAACCCTTCGAAACTTTCGAGGTATACACTAACTGAAGATAAGCTTCGATTCAAATAGCTTGCAACGTCAGGCGGCAAATCCTTTCCGCTGAACTCTTTTACGAACTCAAAGATGACTCTTTTCAACAACTCAAAGTTTGTTGAAGGCATATCCAATTTGATAATCGTTTCATTGTTTGATCCTCGTCGGAAACCAAAATTGAACGGAAACGCATTTGCATAGTCACGATATAAAATTCCGGCGAACTTTCCAATTGATTCGGGAGTTAACGTCGGCCATTCGGTGGAGTTTGCGTACGGGAATTTCCAATCAGAGATTTCACTTGTGATTTGGTCCATTGCTTCTTTCCATTCTACACGTTGTTCGATGTACGTTCTGTTGAAATAAGCCAAACAATTCTGGTAGTACCTGTGGATTTTGGCTGTTGGTCCAGAAGACTGAAAGTAACGGGCATGTGAGTTTGTTTGAAGATAGCCTACTGGTTTAGAAGAAGTCATTCCTTTTCGGAAAACTTCGTTGACGCTGTTCATAGCTTCCGCAAAGAACGATTTTTTCGCATATTTGCACGTGTAGTTTTCAAACAAATCACATGGACTAACAGAGACATCCAACTCTTCGGAAACCAACTGTATGATCGATTTGTAAGCGGAGCTTTGATCGGCAGACGCGTTGGAGAGCAACAGAGCTGGAGTTGGAATGTTTAGTGAATCGGGAAGCACAGTTGTTGTTCTGATACTCGTTGTTGTAGGACTACTACTTGATGTTTCCGTAGTAATTGTAGGACTTAACGATGTTCCCGTTGTAATTGTGGGACTCGGTGATGTTTGATTGGTTGTCGTAGAAGTTTGTGATGTTTGGATGATGGTAGTATAATCCTGCGGTTTGCCGATATCCCAACCTTTCAACTGTGAAGTGTCTCGAGCGTCGACCTGAAGTGTTGTGCAAGCAGTGGAGAGTCAAACTTACATGTTGGAGGCCGCAAATGAGAAGAATCGAACAACCGTAACTGTTGAACCACATTTTGATTGTGAATTGAGGATTTCATTATTCAGTTTTTATGCGCTTCGATTGGCATTTACCGTTTGTTTCAAGTCTTCAGGAAATCGAAATGTTTCGACCGGAGTCGAAGGTTGAATCTGCGTTGACATTTCCATCGTTTTTGTTATCAATTGACGTTAATTGTCCATAGGGACAAGAGAATCGAAAACTAATTTTGGCGCCTTTTGTTTTTGCAAATGTCGAGGTGAAAAGACGTGTTCATGACTCTCGAGTTTGTCAACGAATCAAAATTGTTGAGGAATCTGAGATACCTGCGAGTAATTTACAGATTACTAATATCATTAACATTGCAACGTCGTATGCTTAGTCTCGATTACCATTGATGTGTTTTCAGTCTTCTTCACTAATCGTGCTTCGAGTTCGCTCAAAATGCTTAAGTCAGAAGTATCTTTATTGGACTTTCGATTGTAAGCTGTTGGTTGTTGTTATTTTGAACTGTATGTCAAAAACAAGCGAGCAGACGTTATCGCTCGTGGAAGACGAGGGTATTTCCGATCACTTGGTCGGTTCGGGAAACAACCGATCAATCAGTTCGCTCGATTGGTTTTGAGAGAAGTATAAAAAAGGAAAGATGAGATGTAAAAGTAACCATCACCTTCAGAAATGAGTCCTCTATTTTTGTTACTTACCATTCTCGTTACTCTCACTGTTATTGTGCAGTCAACACATGCTCGAATAGGTTCATCAAAGTGAGTTCCACGATCTTCAAATTGTTCAAGTGATGCATTTCAGTGACTCGTTGATACGACTGAAACGTTGGGGACCTTTTGGCGGATTCCCTCCTATGTATGGCTTCGGAAGACACGGTTGGCATCGACATCACCATAGACGTCCAGTTGTTATCCACAAAACAATAATCAACAATTACAGTTAAGCAATGTTTCACAATGAAAATAAACTTCCTTCTTACCATGTGTTTGGATTTCCACCCAGCGTGTGGGGGAAAGCTTTGAATTCCTGTAATCTTTCATAAGAACTGAGAATCTCAGTCTGGTTTTTAGTCGTTCTACGTCGACGTAACGCGCATTTTTAATGTCGAGAAGCCGTTTAACGAAAAGACTTTTGGTTATCACCTGCTGCGTCGATTAAAAATTCGTTTATCTTCTGATGTGCGACACCAGATCAACAATACGAAGTCGTTTCAGCTGGCGGTTCTTTCGCGAAACGAATCGAATATTCAAGCTGTAAGTGTGAAATTTGCTACAAAAAGGCCGACGACACTTGCGCAAATCTGCAGTCGAGGCGAAGCTCATCCGAGTGTTCCATTTTTGCTTCTTTTTTGCTCGAAACGACATAAACACCATTGACAAGTTTTCGTATGCTGAGAGCCGGCAGTTCGTCACGACTGAAAGAGAGTTCCTCTGTGCCTTCTGTTTGCTTTCCTCCTTCATTTGTGCTCTTTGACAAACAAAAATGCTGCTTTCTGCCGTTTAAAAACTTCTTGTCGTAATATCCGGAAGAGAAAACAAAAGTCCAAAATGAAACCCAAAACCTTGACATCTCGGAAATTCGGAATCATGCATTCGGGCGTGTACCCACCAAGGAAACTCTCGTCCATAAGCTCAAACAAACAAAGCCGCGGAACACCGACATCTCCACTCTGTTTTGCTCTCTTGACTTCGACATTTGGACGATACTGATGAGTTTAGATGACGAGCCCAACGGACTCGACAACCTCAACAAATTGGCACCAGTTTCGTCTCGACGGGTTTTATTGTCCTTCAGCAGTTCTTCCAACTCATTTGCTTTCCATCTTATTCTTTTCAATCCGCTAATCCGTTCGTATTATGAACCGGGAAGCCGGAGAGTCGCGCGGTCTTCTCGACCCCAATTCCCTCGACACAATCGTTGAAATCGAACTCCGTTAATCCGGACGGCACATGTGGAATAAGACTGGATGCACATTACTTGGGTTCTTTATTACCACCGTGTTGGAGTCCTTAAAAGAGGTCTTAGTGCAAAACAATTTCCATTTCTTTTGTTCCACTTGTCATTAATATTTAACCGTTTCGGCTGGTACAAAGCTCGTTCATTATAAGAACTTTTTTGATTATGCGTCGTGGAGCAGGTGCTCAATAGTCGAATTAAAGATTGTCGTTTACGTAACAAGCCGTTAAACGTTTTAGTCGAGTTCTTTGTGAGCACAATCGAATTACCGTGAATCTCCGAATGTTCCGTTTATTCTCAAAATTTAGAAGAATGAAGTTGACGTTCGGTTGCTGTTCAACGCGCAAAGATTCCTGTCTTGGTGGTCTTCACATACACGTAAGTTTGTTTACAACTTTTGTTCATCAACTATTGTGTTTGCAATAATCCACTTGTCTTTGCAGAGAGGAGCATTTCTCATCGGCATTGCACTCATGGCTTGGCATATGTAAGTTTTTTTGTTGAAGCATTAGGTTTAACTGTTCCATTTTAGCTGCAACTTTATTGCTGGGATATATTCCATTTGTACGACTGCCATCGACCCGTCCATCTACTTCTCACAAACCGAGTTTGCCATCGAATCGAAAGAATCGCCACATCCCGATGGTCATCCACTAACGAACAGTCTCAGCAAACTCATTGAACGAGCGAATGTTCTGACACAAAAACAAAACGAACTCAGCGAACGTGCTCTGGTGGATCGAATCGGAACGTTGGACGAACTTTTCGTTTTGCAACGTGAAATGCGCGAACTTCTCAGCGACATTGACATCAAGAAAACCCAATTGGCCACCGCCGACGAAGCATCAGCCAAATGGGATCGAAAGTTCACAGTTGTGGGTGTTCTTCTGACGCTTCTTGGCTTCCTATTTGCGATGTTCATGACCTTTGGCAATTACACCAATCAGACCTCCTTCTACAAACCGTATCTCATTTACGAAGTAATCAATTGGGAAAAGCTCGCTTATTAGCTTTCTGTTTCAGCCACTTATCATTTTCTTCTATTTTGTTCTTGCCACGCTGTTCGTCTCGATTATATCCGTGGGTGTGATTGCGAAAAATGAGCTTCAGAAGCATACGGACATGTCCGAAACAGCGATGGTCATTTACGGCTTTTTCTTTGCCGTCATTGGTGCATTACGATTGTACGGTTATTTCATCATTCGACAGTCGCGGAACTTGTTGTTGGAAGCAATCGATCTGACCGTTTGAATCGAATGTCTTTGATCTCAACTTTTGCACAAATGAAACAAAACGAGTAACTTATTGTAATAGAAGTCTAAATGTAATAAATGGACTTTCTGTTGTTCTCATTACAACGAAGAAATGGTTTGTTTCTTCAGAAGCCTTCGAATTCGACATGACCGATGATTCTAACAGTCGAGAACTGAAAAGCGCCAACGAGGATTTTGCTGCGTGTGTTAAGAGCCAGTGCGTGAAGTTTCAAGATTTTTGCTTTAGAATTCGAAAGTCGACATTTAACGGTCATTTGGACTCTTAAACGATTCATTTACACCGAATCTTGGTCATTCATTTTTCACGACATTTGTTCTTCCTATCCAAAAACAACCTTGTTGCTCTTTGAATTCAACTGAAAGATAATTGCACCCCAGTGCCGTTCGAATGCTGTTTTGATTTTGCTCGTTTCTAACAATAAGCATATCGGGCATTGAAATCAAAACTGTAACTGGTTGCTTTGTGTGTTTATAAGGTCCTTGTATACTCAGCAGAAATTGACTTGTGATTGAAGGAAGTTATAAGCTGAGTAATTAGGTTTTTTGCTCGTCAACCACCTACTCATTACGTTGACTAAAATGGCAACATTCTAGATGTTTTTTACTGAATAGGCAATTAGTTTGTAGAAAAACGTCTCGCTATTAAGTGGCAGCAACAGGAAAGTTGAGAGATGATATAAACGTCGGTCGTATAAATTGCTTC
Source organism: Aphelenchoides besseyi (assembly GCA_024699855.1). Classification (NCBI taxonomy): domain Eukaryota; kingdom Metazoa; phylum Nematoda; class Chromadorea; order Rhabditida; family Aphelenchoididae; genus Aphelenchoides; species Aphelenchoides besseyi. The sequence continues at coordinate 1,740,482 of JAMPIQ010000002.1, read as the reverse complement.
AGATTTACCGTCTTCCCAAGTCGTTCGAATGGGTCTCTATCAACTAATCTTTGAACGCGACGAGTTTCTTCGCCTCTACAATTGCTCGTTCTATCAAGTCGAGTTGATTCCAATTGAGAAACGAAAACATTTTGGTTTCGGTTTATTGATTCTCATTATGGGATTCTTCTATGAGGTAAACATGTTTTTATCAAACAAATCACTTAACTTTGCAGCTTCTTTACCTTCCTTGTGTTTATGCTCTTTCTCGGAAGAATGTTCGGGAGTCGTCTTTTTGCTACGAGTTGATGTTGCTCATGACCCTCTTCGATATGTTGACTCTTCCATTAACCACTTTGTTGCCCGGCTGGTTTTCAATGCAAGGATTGATGTTCTGTTCGGCACCGTACACTTCGTACTTGGCGGGAACTGCATTGCTTGGTACTCGGCAGCTGATCAATCGTATAACTTTCGCTTATTTTTTCAGCATCTTGGGTGCCCTATACTTCAGCATCAATAATTTTGACTTTGAATCGTTGTCTTTTGTTCACTTCGTACACTCACATCTTCTCGGGAAGCAAACGTCTCTTATGGTTGGCGTTTCCTGTGATTTCCGCGGTTTTGATTTTCGTTTTTGCTAATCCGGGACTTTACAATCCGATTTACGGCGCGTTCTTCTTCAATCCCCATTTGGTTTATTTTGAGGATTTAAGCGGTAAAGTAAGTGGTTACTCGATGACTCTAACTCTCTTGGTTCAGTACAACAGCCGGATTCAACTGTGGAATAACGTTGTTTTTATCATCGTACAGCCGACCATTTACTTTTTGTTTCTTACTCGCTATTTGGCTGCTCGATCAATTCAAATCCCAAAACGAGAGAAAGCAGTGAGTTCACACTGCAGTTCTGGTTGAAGCAAGAACTTTAGCTCTTCATTCAAGCCTTCATTGTCAACGTTACAGTCGTTTCTGCAGCTTTGGGTTACACGTTGATGCAATGGATCGAATTGCCCGTGGAGTTTATAGCATTCTCTCACATCTCTTGGGTAATCATCGAAGGAACACCCTCACTAATCTATTTACTGTACAATCAATCAGTTCGTCGTGTTCTTCTGCTTGATACCGAATGGATTCAGCGATTGCAAATGCGCGTTGGAGTTAAACCTCATGATTTGCTTTCAACGCAAAATGCGCTAACAAAAAACCAATCAGTTTACGTTCTACAAAACCATTAATTACGCTAAGATTTAAAGCATTTTTTCTGAATAAATTGATTATTTTGATTGTTTATGTTCTCGTCAATCAAGAAGGTTTAGTTTTTCAATAGACGCATGGAGATGTACGTGCTCTCGATAAAGAACCCAAAAACGCTCATGTTAAGGGCATTAACGACAATTGTTATCAGCGACTTGATTGCTGATCAAACGGTTGTGCTCGACGATGACAGAGGGATGATAAGAACTGGACGTCTGATACAAGATATGACCACCGAAAGGTGCACAGAAACTGAATAGCATTCAGAAGACTGATTGGCGAATGTTGTCTGTTTTTCTTGAACGACCTTTTGTTTTGACTGGACAACCTTTTTTCAATCGACTTCCTCCCATTGAACTTTTGTACTTCAAATCTACATGTTCAAAGATTTTTCGATGTGTGATTACAAGATTCAGTTGTTTTCAGTATACGTTCTCCGTTTGTCTACACTTAATACGACTAATATTGAAACTATCAAAAGAACACCCAGTCGAAGCTCGTGGTCAACAAGTTCTTTTGCCAATCGACATGCAACCTATGAACTTACGATTCTCCGGTGCTGAATATGATAATTCCGAGTTTCGTTCTCTACAAGAATGCTACCAACAGGAGAATTCAAGTGTTCTGATATTTGTGTTAGTCTTCTAATTTCAAGACTGTTTATGAAAATTGGATTCTTAACAAATATAGATTAGGCAACGTGCACAAGTGTCAAACAGAGCAATGGACCTGAAGTTACGCCGAGTCCTTGTTCGCGTCTTCTGTTTTGTATTCAATCTTAATATTCTGCACCATCTTGAAGGCCAGTGGCGTGTAAATGTCGCTCGCATACACGTCGTAACCGTAGGCCTTTGGACTTTGATAATCCAAACGCACAATCGAAAACTGTTGGAGCATTTGAGCGTGAGCGCTCTGAAATCAAAGTTAAAAGTCGATTCTGTAAAAGAGATTCTGATGTTGAACTTATGACTATGAATTGTACTTCACAGGTGAAATGAAAATACTGAGACTTCCGCATAAAAATTGTACTTCGACAAGCGAACTCAATTTCAAGAATCCCAGGGGTGTCACTAACTTTAGTTTCCATTAATCTTTTACCTCAATCGTCTCGACGCCCAGAATCAATTGACCGAAACGTTCGGCAAAATCGTTGAAACTCGCTTCGTAGTAGGTTTTCAAGCAACGAAACATTTCGTTCGTCCACTCACGAGTCTTCGGATGCGGGATGGCACTTCGAGTAGCTTAACGGAACAATTAAAACGCGTCAAAACCCTACCTTTGTTCAACAGACAAATCAACAAAACAACCATTCGTTCTTGACCGTCATCGATTGCGAAGCGATGAAACAACTCGGCAGCGTCAAGGATCGATTTCATCACAATCATTGCATTTCGAGCTAAGGAAAAGGGGGAGTTAACTCCCGGATGTCGACGATAGAAATGGGCGATCGAGTCTTCGTTGTAAAAGCTGAAAGAATCGTCGACGTAATACACTTTCTTCGTTCGATGACCGTCATGACTTCTCGTGTTGTAGATCAACTCAATAGTCAACCACAAGGCCAATGCTTCGGCACAAAAACGTTTCTAGAACACGCAAAGTTCAAGCTGAATGTGGAGAACCAACTTCGTACAATGAGCCCACCGCTTCAGGACTGATTATTCCCGAGGCACGAAAGAAATCTTGCATGACAGCTGCTTCGACTTGAGTTGCTCTCAAAAACGAATGACCGTCACGTTCACGCTCCCACATGTTCTGGTATTCCTAAAACGCCGTCAACATCCTATAACAACTTTTTGTCCTCACTGTCAACCCGAAAATTTCGATGTTGTGACGACGAAGAGCAACGAAATTGCCGCGATACCAAAGTCGAAGAGTTGACAGAAGGGTACCGTCGCTCTCGGATAGAAATCCGCCAAGTTTTTCGTTTACTTCTGAAATCCAAAACTACAGGAAGTGAAATCACAGCGTACGCTTGAAATCCATTCCGATTATAAGACAACGATGAAAACGGCAATGAGCACAACGATGTTTGTGACGACCTTCAAAAACTGCCGTCTATTCTTGAGAACATTTCGAACTCACGTTCACTGATCTTACACGCTTCGCTTTGTTTGCAAAAGTACATTTTCCGTTTGCAGATTGTGCGCCTAAAATGCACTCATTGAAAGAATCCAGCTTCAGATCAAACTTAACGAAAAAATGCAGCACAACTGTTGCACGTTCTTTCTAAACATCAAACCGAATCCGCCTTCCGATTTGACAGCAAACCTCCGAAGTGTCGATGAATAACTCGATCTCCACAAACCAGACAGTTTCCGTGATCGTTGAGGCGAATCGCCGCACGTTTTGGCTTCGGGGATCTCACGAAATTCAACTGACAAGGCGACAGCTCTTCGCTCGATTCAATCGAACTGCTAATCGACATTTTCACCTAAACATCGTGTTACACTGAAATATAAAGACCGCAAAGGCAAAAACTGAGAGGATTCGGTTGTTGTTGCATTTGACTAATGAAACGCGTTACCGCTTGACATCTTGCCCTTTGCCGACATTATAATAAGCGCATCACACGGCGGTATTTCGTATTAAATGACCGAAATGCACGTTGAGATTGTGTTCGAATCAAACTACTTGAACACTTGTATTCGAGACCAGCACGCTTAGCTCGAGACTTTGTTCCGTAAAGAAAGGAATGTGAAATGCTTGAAGGGGTGGTCAAGAAGAGCATTCAATTTCTCAGGAAATAGCGAGGAATAAACGGATTAAAACTCAAATCCAAATTGATTTCATTGTCCGATGAAGAATTGGCGCGGAGAACATTTCTGGTCAGATTTCGTTTTAAAGAAAAATTCGTTGAATTAAAACCACAGAACAAGTTCAAAGCTTATATCTTTACAAGACCTGCGTACCCTCCGCTCTTCGACTAAAACAGAGAACACATTTTTAGTTTACGCGTCGCATGGTCTAAGATTATGGTTTCACAAGAAACTAAATATCCGAATATAAGAATCCGCACTAGACTTAGAAGTTAAAAGATACAATCGAATTAGTGTCGCTAGATAGAATGACGTCATGAAGCCAAAATCTCTCAGTTTAACTGCTAAGGTTGCGATTATAAAGCACTAGTTGTGGCTTTGACGATTTCTAAGTCCACTTTCACGTATTCGAACTAAACAGTTTAATTCTTCGAATTGAAACCTCCAGAAGTGACAGGTGATACGAGAGAATTCGGAAACGAAAGAACCCGTTTGTGAGCACAAAAATCAATTAAAAAGCGTTAATGTTGAATGAGTTTTCTCGAATAACTGTAGAAGTAAAAGACCCACAGATCGCTGATTTTGACTCATCGTGTGCTGGAACAATTTAGAACACAGGTCGCTAAGAAGTGTTGAAAACCTGAGAGAATGATGAATTCACAGTGTAAATTCTTTTCAACTTAATCTTCAGCTTAAGATTAGTTGGCGGGACGAATTTCGCTGTTGGGCTGAAACTCTAGAAAGTCTGTTTAGTTTGATGGATGGTCAGCGAAAAGAAGCAGTAGTATCGTACTTGTTATTCTCGCAGCTAACCAGTTGCTGATGGAAGAGAACCAGTTGATTGTACTCAAAAGGTCTGGCATTTAGGGTAATACGAATTTGAATGAACAGATGGACTTTGCGATCCTCTCAGCTTTGACTTTCTAATAAACAAGACGAGCAATATTGAATTATCTACGTAGTAGCGACAAAAAAGATACCGTGTTATTTTCAACCAATTTATCGTTTTGCTTTCCGTATTTGCAAAAAATTGGATTACAGTAACATGGACCTTATCCAAGCCAAATCAAATAGCCGGCATTCAAATCGATTTGAACGTCATCCACGTGGTTGTTCGATGAAATTTGAGTTCGTTTGTGACGTTAAAGTTTGTCGCTTTCAAGAAACCTACTTCATTTTATACACAGAATCATATTTGAATTCACAGGAGTAACGACAACGTAAGCGACCTTTAAGACTCTTGTGCACAAACAGAAGTACAAAGCAAGATATTCTTTACGTAAACTGGTGGTATTTTGTAGTCACAACTTGTGATTAGTTGGTGCAAAGTGAATTATTTCTATTGGTACAAATGTGATCACAGAGTGGAAATGTTAGCCGGTCGATGTGTGGATTTCGACCAGCGTCGCGTAGCTCCAATTATGATGGCCATAGTTGAGAAGCCCAGCGTTCTTTTTGGTGCTGGTTTCCGCGCAATTACCACCAAGATAATCACCGCGTTGATAAGCGAATCGGTTGCGAATAAGTCCAACGTGAAAGGTCCAAATAGATTCCAGGCGGGAATGCGGAAAAGGAAGAAGAAAAGGTTGATGGCATTCGGAATGAAATGAAACCACAGTTCGGTTATGATCGAAAGCATTGCGACGTTGTTCGCGCGTTGAAAATTCTTGTTCAATCCAATTGGCCGCTTTTTCTTTAGTTTTCTGTAGAGCACGACGGCGAGAATCGTGTTCAATAGACCGATCAACATCTTTGGAGCTGTTGTTACCATGCCTTTCGACTTTTTCAACAAGCAAGAGTAACTCGGACATGCTATAGAAAGAAATTGAAGGAATTTTGTTGACAACTCACCGGTTAGTTCGGGAAGTGGCATTTCAACGATTGGCAATAAAATTACAATAAACACGATTATACTCAACGACATGGTTATCGTCACGAAGATGAAACGGCGTCTCTGGTAGTGATATTGCACTGGCATTTGAAGCAAATAGATACGGTCGAGAGTCAGAAAGGCGACGGTAATCGACACGGCGCCGCTCATTCCCGTGCTTAGGGTTCCACACCAAAACACCAAGTGGGTTTTGTAGAGATTCTCTGAAATCTGGTTGTCATCGAGCTTTCAATCAGCTACCATACCCGAAGTACTTCCAAGGCCGATCATGATGCAGGAATAGAGAAAAGACGTCAACATGGCAGCAATAAAAAAAGCTACGTTAACAACTGCAACAAAACAAACAATTTAATCAAACTCTCGCGATCCTATCACCCAAATTCAAGGACAACTGTTTCTGAACCGAGTATTTCCATAGCTTATAGATGACAACACAGTGCAAAACAAAAGCCAACAAACTTGCGAACATCTGGTAAACGTATTCCCCGTATGCAAATGGAGTGACTGTCGTTGGAACCATATTCAATTGTGTGCAGAAGACCGTGAACAACGACTTTTGGCTTCAACTAAAGTCCTCGTCGCTAATGAGAGTGAAATTGCTGAAATAAAAACGTGGGTTGTGCGATTTGAATTAAACTAAAAACCGTCAGTCACATTGGTAGTAAGATGAAAATGCAATTTTTGAATACAAATGTTACTCGAGTCTTCTTCTCGTTCTTCGAATTGAAAGTTTTTGACAAAAAGATTGTTTTGTATTCAACGCGTCTACCCAATTGCACTTTCAAATTTGAACGACTAGTGAGCGAATTAAAATGACCCTGACATTAGATCGGATTTCGATTCACGGGTTTACTTCAAGTTATAATACTACACATTTCCTTTGGAGTTGAAATGAACTTCGTCTAGACCTTCAACTCAAATTCAACCGGACGTTCGTTTAGTTTTCAAATGTCGACTAAAGTTCGGAGTTCAATATACATGGCATATTCTGTTTTCCGATTAGCTGCTATTTAGTTAATGGCATACAAATTTGCTATGGAGCAATAGGTGTGCAATTTCGTGCCTTCCAATCTTCCGAACCAAAAAATGAACTCCAATTCGTTTACCATCTTCAGGAGAATAACATGTTCTACGATTACTTTGCTTCTTGACTATCCGGCCACGGGTTGTGGTTTTGAATTGGACTTAGCATGTCAAATTGTTTAACCTTTACGGAGAACTCGTTTTAGTGATCGAGAACTTAGCCATCTCGTCGCCTCGTTATGATCGAGACAAGCGATCAATTCGGATTAGCGAGATGATTGAATTTTAAGTACGAGCAGATTACACGAAACGAAAGCGGAACAGTCGACGGATCAGCTCTCGAACACATCGACGATTCACGAAACTCATTTACAAAAACGTCGACAACTCGAAAGGATTCAACACAAAGGGCGGAAGTTTACTTACTCGTGGTATTTGATCGCCGGATAAACACACTCTTGTCTCAAATACAAAATCTCGTGATCAATCGACTTGATCTTCCCATTTTTGATTGCACTTGTTTTTGTCGGCTTTCGACCGCCGCCGATCAGCACCGATCGTTGTCATTTGTAACCGTCGACAATGAGACCCACCACCGCGTTTCTTGTTCTCGTGTTGTTGACCGTGACATTGGAAGTTGTCGAAAGTGCGTTGCCTCAAGATGTCCGACGAGGTTTCATTATTGCGACAAACAAAGTTCGATCGACGTTGGCAATGGGAAAACAGAAGAACAAGAACAGTACGAGACTCCCGACAGGCAAAAACATTTATCAGTTGGTTGGTTAAAGTCGACGACTTTAACGCATAGTCGTTCTTTCAGATGTACAGCACTCAGTTAGAAGCAACGGCTGAAAGTTTGCTTTCGAAATGCATATACTCGTACCCGACTATTCCGAATGTTGCTGGAAATGCAATTAAAGTCGATGGAATTAACGATATCAGTGAGTTTGAATTGGAGTTTTCCAACACTGCTAATTATTTCAGATGTCAGCTTAGCGAACACGATCGTTCAATCGTGGCTTAAGCCGGTAACTACCTACGGAATGCAGTCAGTTCGTTTGACTGCTCGCGACAACACAACACTTCGAAGTTATGTGCGAATGGTTTGGCATAGTGCTCAAGAAATCGGATGTGCAATTAAACAGTGCACCGGATTGAAATCAACGTTGGCTATTTGTCTGTACAGTCCTGCGAATGTGCAAGTCGGAAAATTGATCTACGCAAAAGCTCCGTTCTGTAAGCAAGATTCTGATTGTACGACGGTCAGCAAATCAACTTGCAACCGCGGTATCGGTCTGTGTTATGCCAAGCCCGAATCTCCCTATTCAACAGCAACTACGAAAGCTCCGACTACTGTAAAGCCTTCAAATACGACAACAAGTTTGATAGGCACTACTTCTAAACCGAGCTTCACAAGCTCACGTCCGCTTTCAACGACAAAAACAAGCCAGAACTCAACCACAGCAAAGCCACCAATCACTAGCAGAATACCGATTTTTATTGAGATTACAAACACAACCACAAACTCAAGTGCTAAACCGGTGTCCGTTTTATTCAATTCAACAACGCTGAAACCATCTGTCTCAAGTACAAAGCTCAGCAGTCTATTGAGTTCAACAGTTACAACTACAAAACCAGCATCCACGAGTCTGAAACCAACATCTACAAGTTTAAAACCAACTTCAGCTGCAATTACGAGCACAACTACAAAACCAACTTCCACGCCTTCAAAACTGACGAGTGTATTAAGTTTAAATGTCACGACCACTCGACCAACCACCACTTCAATGAGACCAACTTCTACGTCTGCTAAACCCACTTCTTCAATCCCATTGATTAGCACAACCGCAAATCCAATTGGCGTCGGTAATCAACATTTAATCATCAAGTCTTTTAATCAAAGTCTTTAGTAATGAATGATACTCGTCGCTTGGTTGCACTCAATGCTCACAATACACTTCGATCGATTGTTGCAAAAGGCGAAGCTGTAAATAAGAATGGAACTCATCTACCGAATGCCACCAACATCTATCAGTTGACTTACTCGAAATTGGTCGAATCGTACGCAATCGAAAAGGCCAATTCCTGTCAATGGAATCACACGTATGTTAACGGAACGTCGAACAACTTGTACGTTTTTGGATCGACAAGTGGCTTTTCAAGTCCCGGTACTCAATTTTCCCTCACTACGGAAACTAATCTTTGAATTTCAGAAATCGCGTTGAATCAATCAGTCTCCTCGTGGTATTCAGAATTGAAAGACGATGGCCAAAGTTCGTTAACGCTCGATAGTACGAACTACAATCACTTCACCGAGGTTGTTTGGGCAAAGGTCAAGGAAATTGGATGTGCAGTCGCAAATTGTCCAAGTAAGCGGAGGAATTTGAAACAGACATTCAAGTGGAAGTTTAGAGATGGCTGGAGTTGATTTCGGAGCGAATTACAAGTATACTTTCGTAGTTTGTGACTATTCCCCATCTGGAAACTACTTGGGTCAAAACATCTATGAACCTGGACCGTCATGCTCGAATTGTCCATCGGGATCGACTTGCAATCCGGACAACAAGTTGTGTCAACAAAACGGTGTTCCACAAATCCATAACTGACTTATAAAGTAATCAAATCGCACATAATGAAAACTAGATGACCTTCAAATTGTTCTAATTTCATAGTGATTGACAATCAAATGAATGTACAGGGTGGCGCAAAATGAACTGCAAGGTTTATTTTTTAAATAACTGCAAAACTAAGAATTTTTTCCTAAACAAACCATATATTTTCTGAATCCTCATGATCCTCAAATTCAGATGAGCTCAAAATTGAAATTTTGAAATTTTCGAAAAATTTTGCCTTGGTCCCCCCTGTGATTCAAACTCTCGGCTTTCTCGTTTGACTAAAAATTCTTCAAATTGACTGTAAAAACCGACTGTTTAATTAGGTCCAATTCGATTCATAAACTTAAACATTTCGAGTACCGATCGACCAGCTTTGCAACAAGACCGCTGACAAACTACCGTTCGTCTCCATGTGACCGTCGATTTCATTGAACGATTTTTGTTGTTTTTGCGTGAATTCGATGGGAAGCGCAATGTCAATAAACAACCATTGTTCTCGTCGTCAAAACTCAAGCAAAAAGAACTAATCAGTATTAACCGAAGAGAGACCGACGAGCTATTCGAAAGTTGAAGAAAACTATCCGGCCGTTTCATGCTAACGAACATTTGTATCCAGTTGTACGCGGAAAAAATGGAGCGAAAAACGGATCCACTAGCTTTTCGACTATGGAGACACGACTGTATTCTTTGGGCAAACTGCGGACTCACGGCATCTAATCGGTGGTTCAAACAACGAGGGAATTTCACGGATGAGCGTTTCTTCGCATGCGGACACGACATTCGGTTTCGTTGTTAAGATCATTAACGTGCGAATTTGCGTCTTCCTCTTGTAAACTCGGCTCAGTCTGCACCAATGAATTGCTCGAAATCTCGTCGTTCCAAATATGCCTGTCCGTTTCGTCTTCAATGTTTTCTGGAGTTGATTCTCGTGCAGCTTGCTCAATAGCTGCTGCAGACAAACCTTTAAAGTTGCTGAAATTGGGCGATGGAATAGCAGAAAGTTGAACGAATTGGCCAAGGGTCAGCACTTGAACCAGTTTACGCCTCAAAATACTTTTGTGGATTGATTCCATATCATTGGTTGACTATGGAACTAAAACTGGTCTTTCTGAGTTCTTAAAGTCGTTGGCTTTGATTCCAAAGAACAAAAAGACGTAAAAAGAGGTGTTTATTTATCAGTTTATCCAAGACGTTTTCTTGTGACCAAAGTCATTAAGTCGCTTATCGTTAAATTTCCACGTCTGCCCTTCACATCGTTTCCATTTTGAAGAAATGTTGATTAGTCTTTGGAAATGTTCTTCACGCTCTCGAACATTTTGTTATTTAAAGTCTTTTTTGTAATATTGAAAAGGAACGGTGACGGTAAGTGATTTCTCTTGCCATCTAATTAGTTGAAATAGCTGTGACATACCTCCATTTTATAAAAGTTGGTACTTCATTCCAAAATTCATTTACCACTTCGTTTGTTACCTCTGAAGTTCACGTTTTTACCGTTGGTTGTGGGACTTATAAGGACGATTGTGCTCGTTACTGCGAAGACAGTTAGTGATGTTCATTGTGATGAGCTTATCTTGTAGAATGGTTGCTCCAAATGTACTGCGATTTGCGGTGTGTTCATTTCTCCGTTAGAGATGATAACGATCAATGTAGAGATTTGTATGATCCGAACAACTCGACAACCTCGTTTGTTCCGAAACAACTGATTCCATACTACGCTCAATTTCCGAATCACGTCGAAGTTGTTGGCCACCGGCTATTTGATGATGTGCTGTTGATAGATCAAAAGATCTTAATAAGAAATGCGTCGTTTATTGGCACGACGTTCATTCGAAAGGCTACGTAAGTAAATTACTCAATTGCTTTGCAATAAGTTTTCAGTTGGTCAAATAGTTTTTATAAGGTGGTTGTTGGTCTTGCACCTTCGACACGAAGTGGTTATCCAGGACTTATTGAACAGGCCTACAATCAGAACCTAATTCCGCAGCCGATGATCTCTTTTTCAATAGCCGATAATACAGACTCTTTAATGATTATGGGAAACTATGATCAAAAAAATTGTGAGCTATGGCACTTTTTTTTCGTCTCTCTATGACGATCGTTGGGTCTTCCGAGTGGATTCGATAACAATCGGCAATCTTAACTTCAGCGGTTATAAAAACAACGGCTATAAGGTAAAGAAAACTGTCAAACTCATATAGATTGTTTGTAGACCTATTTTAATTCCTTCGATATAAACAGCACAATTGAACTTCCTAATGAAATCGTCGATCAAATGATCCAGAACAAACTCATCAATGAGACTAATAGTCTAGAACTAACAACTACATCTCCTGATCTTAGTATGAATTTCACTATTAATGGCCGCGTATATGTTCTTTCGTACACGTTTTTATGTCGAATCTTTTCAATGAAAACTCATGAATGTATTACAATATTCAAACGATCGCCTTCCATTCGCTTAACTGAAGAGCCAATAGTTTCTTTTCCTTCTAGTCTCATCTATTCACCGTTATGCTTAGCGTTCCAATACGATACGATGCAGCTAGGCATTGGAGTCAATAAAAACAGTTGGTGGTGAAGATAATTCAATCTCAACGTTTATCCCAAACCATCAACTGCATAGAAATTTTACGAAAAGAGCGAGAGCATTCCATTGGAGTGTTCATCTTAAAAGAAGTTCGATTTCGATTCCCAATAGTGACACGAGTGTTGTTCCGTATACGAATCGATCGCACAATCAAACCAGTAACTTGCTTGTTCTAAGCGTTTCTTTTCGCGTTCCTTCTTTCGCATTCTCTTTACCATGTTCTGAATCCAAAGGAGCGTTGGAACTTTGGAGACGTCATTGTTGTCTGCTTGCTGTAAATGAATTCAAACGGTTACTTCGCATCTATTTTTGGACTTACAAGTGCCCGTTTGCTAGGCCGAAGAATTCTTGAGGATTTTTTCGTTATCTCAGAAGACCTTTTTTGCGTTTTCCATGTTAACTTATGTTTCAGTTTAACGATCAAAGCCTGCAATTTGAACTATACACCAACTTTGAAAGCGACGTTCATTTCCAACTTCGTGTTTCTAGTAAACTCGAAGCTTTTATGACGCCGACCTTCTTTTAGGTCTAAGACTCTTGTTTTCGTTGACCGTAAACTAATTTATTTGCGATAACAACACAGTCTTGCAATTGACTTCAACATCATCGAGTATCACAAGTTGAATGTGATAATAATCAAAACTCAAGACTTCGTATAAAATCTCAACTCCTAAACACACTAAACAACGGCATTTATATGACCAATGAAAACATTCAATCAGTTTGTGCAACAACGAATTAGAACTATCTACTTTCTTGTTGATTGGTGTCTTCATATTCCACCTTGAATCCCCATTGTTTTGCCATTTTGATGCTAAAACAAATCTTAAACCGACTTCAATTGTTAAACCTTTCTTCTCGATTGGAATTCAAAATTGAGTTCTGGAGTATCATTGTAAGCGCACTATAACTCAGCCATCCATGATAAGGAGTGAATGATAAAACAAACGACATAGTCGAGTTCTTGAGTTCCGTGCAATAATGTTTCCCACACAGCGGGCCGTTCAGTGCATCGTTCTCGCCGTAGATTGCAATCAACTGACCACAAGTTTCGTATCGTTCGGTTTGATTATTAAGTTCAATCTGTAAATTGCTTCAACGATAATCGATCTGTGTCTCACCATGAGTTTAGAATCCGGTCGAATACCCACGAGAGGATCGCAGAAATAGTCGTTGTTCCAACCGACTCCTTCGATAATTTGCTTGCAATTGTGAGCTCCAAAACCAACACCATCGATAGCAATAAAGTTGGCAACCAGCGAAGTAATTGCCGCACCTAACATCTCGTTTGTTTCAAGACATCTGTCACCGAGTATTGCTTTCCGACCAACAACCACTCCCATACTCGCTGCAATAACATCAACTGGAGATCGTGTGTACTCAAAAACGGCGATAACAAATTGGCGCAACTGAAATTGGAAGTTCAATTGATATTCATGATTGAACTCACCAATTTAACGTTCTGACAAGAGACCTTAAAAACGTCCGGGTAGCTGGTTGCGTAAAGCTCGGCATTCGAATATCCGCTGTTTACGAAAAACGCGTAATGAGTACTATGTCCAGCGGCTGTGCCCGTTTGCCCAGCACCGTGTATGAAGATGATTGGCTGTGTGAACAAACGTTGCAATGTTCCTTAACTTCGTATTAACCGATGTTTGACTTTGAATTTCTCACAATCGTTCATACACCCACCAAAACTAAGTATTCCCAAATCGCTCCGTTCCAGTTCTTGTAGAACTCTGGAGCCAAAAGAATGAATGATAAACTGCTGGAAATGAATGGAAAATACTCCAGTTGTTGTTCTGATCAAAAGAGTGAGTACTGTGGGGTAAACTGTAAGCCAATTGTTCATTGCTTCGTGACCAAACAATCTAAAGGTTCATCAACCAAGACGTTTTCTAAAACGCGTGTATTTTCATCGAATGACGAGACAACGATTTCACATAAAAAGCAAACGTAAATGTTGTTTATTGGATTAACAGATGAAATACTCAGCTGCAATCAACCTTCTAATGTTGACTTCTAAGTGAATTCAACCTCTTAATCGTTTTCACTCGATCTGAATATTCGCTTATGAACGATCTCGCGTTTGACAACACCGATCATATTCTTCACGGTTCAACATAACCAAAGAACTCTAGTAGAGATATTCTATTTCAAAGCGTCATACTCATTCTAGTGCAAAAAACGACTCGATCGTGAGATCGATTTTCTTATCCGAAAGTTTGTTTGCAAAACTCTTTGAAAGGAATTCCGGTCAAATTTTCCTACAATTTACATGTACTTCGACTACCGGATAGTCGAATGATAAACCCCAAAAAGAACAGAAACAAAAGAAAGATCACGAATGTTTGCAACGGAAACGTTTGTTAGTCGACTTCAACGCTCAAGTTCAATTGTAGAGCTTCAACGATGAGAAGGTGGCAAACGCAGAGCAGTTGACATCCATGAAAAGAGTTTTGCTTCGTTGGAATTTTCGAATTAGATCATGACTCATGGGAATCAGTTTCTATTTACACGATTTCCTTTGTTTAGAAAACGCCGTGACCCAACGATGTCGGCATCCTCTGGAAACGACTCGAATAGGAAACGCGTGTTCATTGAATAGTAATTTAAAAGGTTAGTTGAAAAAACAAACCTCTAAAGTCTAAATCGTGTTCTTGCGTTCGCTGAAACTGCATTCGTAGTTAAGAGTGAATTAAACCTGATTTCGATTTGCTGATCGTTTTCGAGTTTTCATACTGAGAAGTTGTGTGTTTTCTCAAACTTTTATCAATCAACTTTCATTAGAATTTCTGTACAGAAAAAGAAGAACCTTTTCATAACTTCAATTTTTGTCCACAGGTCAAATGTTTCTTCGATTCGATGAACCGAAAGGTCACAATCATTAAAAGTCAAAATGGTTTGTGATGGAAAGGAATCACAGCGTTAATATTGATTACGCAAGAGAACATTTGAAATCAACTTAACTACAAACATAACGAACTACAATCTGACCAAGAGCTGAGCATGTCAATAGCACGGGATTCGCTGCGTAGCTTCCACAAACTACAAAATGTTGAGGAAAGAACGAGAAGTGGCGAATCGACTTGAACGGGAAGCTATTAAAAGACGAACGAAGTAGTGAACTACGATTCTTTTGGAGTTCAATTGAAATGGAGATCAAAAGTCTGTTTGTCATTTTGTTGTCTTTTCTTGTTCCTTACGTTCAATCTTTTCGATATCTGATGGTTGGCATCAACGTTGGACATTCCCACTTGCAGTTTAATGGTCGTCTTGCTGATATCTTGGTGGAAAATGGACACGAAGTTGTAAGTCGAGTTTATTTACAAGACTATTCGACAGTTTTAAGGACTTTATTGTCTCTCGAATAACCTCGTTTGTCGATGGAAACGGCACACGTCTCGCGAATGTTTTTCGATTTACACCCAAATCAGCGGACGAAATCAACTCGATGATGAGTCGAGCACCACTCTATTCAGATGTTTTTGAGAACGACGTTGAAATCTTTTCAAGAGAAATGATGCCGCTCTTCAAACGAACATTCGAATTGTTCTGTGCAGGTATTTTGACGAACTTTATTGTGATCATTCGAATTTAGATCTTATATCGGATACCGAATTGATATCTTATTTGAAATCACGACAATACGATGCGGCAATTTCCGAGCAATGGGACACTTGCGCTCAAGTTCTCTTCCATCACCTGAATATTCGCTCTGTGATGGGCACCGTTCCAACGCCCCTATCGGACATGTTAGCTTTCGTTCTCAACATTCCCGGGATGCCATCGTTTGTACCGGGTGAGTTCAAATTCGTTGGTTTAGTGTCAACCGTAAATTTAGTCATGAACAACGCTCCAGCAGCTCCACTCGAAATGAGTTTCTGGGAACGTGTGAAAAACTTTTATAACTACGTGTATATGAACTATGTGACTGTGCCGGAAATGGATAAAGCATTCGACAGTCCGGTGAGTTTCCAACCACAAATGTTATTAACCGTTTGTAGGGTGCCTTTCGTGGAAAAGCGGTTCCTCTTGACTTTCCGACAACTTCTCAAATTAAACGAAACTCGGCCATGATCTTTGTGAATACCTTCGAGAACTTGGATTTGCCACGTCCGACTTTATCGACAGTCCGTAAAATCGGTGGAATTGTGCTCAAAGAACCGAAGAAACAAATGAGTCCCGTAAGTTGATCTCGTTGAAGTTCTTTGATGTTTTGTCTGTTTTTGCGCAGCACAAAACATATTGTGACTTCGAGCGAACTCTGATGTTCGCAGCGAAGTTGATCGACCAAATGGATTGTAAAGTAGAAATGAGCTTTTGTTTAGGAAATCGCTGAGATCTATTCGAGAGCTGAATCGGGTGTTATCTTGTTGTCATTCGGTTCGATTGTCGATACAAAGCAAATGAAGCCAGCAATTCGAGATGCATTTCTTCGAACATTCTCCAAGTTTCAAGACTACCAATTCATTTGGAAGTTTGTCGGGGAGAAGACAGACCGATTGGAGTCGGTTTTCGACAACTACACGAACGTTCATCCGATGGAATGGATCGATCAAACAACGTTGCTTGCGAATCCGAAAACTCGCGCTTTCATTTCGCACGTTGGCTTGAATTCGCTCAACGAAGCTGCTTATTTCGGTGTTCCTCTGGTCGCGTGTCCGTTCTTCGGTGATCAAACATACAATACGGCAATCGTCAAACACGTCGGTTTGGGAGTTCGATTGGATAAACGCGACATAACCGAAGAAACCGTAACAGAGGCATTGAATCAAGTACTCAACCAGCCGCGTTACATTCAACGAGCCAAACAGCTGAGCAGAGCACTGAAGGCCGAAGCTGATGGACGTATCAAGCGGTTTGTTGGTGATGTTGAATTTGCTACTCTGTTTCCGGAAGAATTAAAACGACAAGCACTCCCACAAATGAATTCGTTCTTCTTCTACAGCCTCGATGTTATCTTTGCCTTTCTATTTTTTGGCCTGTTGACCCTCTCACTAATCGGTTGGGTTCTGTCGTTCTTATTTCATTTTGTGCGTCCGGAGAAACAGAAAACTTTGTAAAAGTTTGTACATTTTTTAACGTTTATTGTTTCTAAAAGATCTCTGATGCTTCTATTGACATCAATAAACCCACATTACGACCAATGAGCGTTTATTTCTGTAGCTCTTTATTGGCATCAAAGACTGGTGCTGGAAATGGGAGTTCGAAACAAAAGAATAAGTGAAAAGTGATAACGAATTCCGACGACTTTCAATCGAAGTCTCTTCGAATGCTCACAATCGGTCACGTTGGAATGCGGCTATTTTAGTTCATACGAAGCTTCAGTTTATAAATTTGGTACGATCTCATGACTTATTCATTGAACTCGATATGAAAACTCTTCTTCCACATGTGGTCCAACAATGAGTTAGACAGTTTCGAAGTTTAGTCGTATTGCCGTAAACCAATTGTGCGTAACCTAATGCCAACAAATTTTGTTGTTGACTTCCGCATCAACGACAGCTCGTAAGGGCACAAAGATCGACGTTCACAGGTGTTGTTCCTCAGGTATCTCGTTGCTCAAACATTCTACAGTACCTCATTGGGTACTTGAACAAACAAATTACGATCGTAAGGTTTTCAAATCAAATTCTAAAGACCGTTCGCCTCAAAATAACAACAATTCCAGGAATTTAAGGCGGAAGTCGTTTCGTGTGTTGGTCAATTTAATCGAAAACGCTCACACGAGACCAATTTTATTGGACTTTTCGTTGGAGAGCGGAAGTAGAAGATTTCGTTAAGGTTCGTTCGCACATTCCATTGTTGCACACGACGCAGATCAATGGTCAATAAACAAACGCCAAGTGTTCTTGAAGTCTTGAGGTCGGAAAGCCAAAGCGTTGTGGGAAATTGGCATTGTTAGCGAAAGAGCGAAGAAGAAACAAATTGGTCCGGCAATTTAGTCAATTGAAACAGAAGGAGGAGCACACAGTCAAGAACAGAAACCGATAAAAGCAAGTCACGGTGTTTTCGTTGTGGTCCAACCCTCTTCGGTTTGGTTTCAACGGCGTGTGTCAGTCGGAGGACTTTCCAGTTTGTTGGCAGACGTTGTGTTTTTCGCAAATTTCCTCATTCACCGCTCCAAAGTTATGCTTGTGGATTTGAGGTTCGTTTATGTGTGTGAGTGTTGAGTAGTTAATCCTCTTTATTTTGGGTCACTGCCCAAAGAGTTAGCTCTTCATTATTCTCACTGTTTTTAGTATGTTTGGCGGTCATGGCGATTCGATTCTTCAAAAGCAAAAGACATCGCAACGTCGTCAATCAACGATCAGCTCTCAGAGTTCGAGTTCACCGACGGCACGAAGTTTGCCGTTTGCTCGAGTGAATTACGACGACTCCAATATCCGCTAATCTCATTTTCTTTAGTTCACATACGAGCACAGAGCCCGTTCTATTGACTCGGACAACATCATCAATTGGGAACCAGACTCCGAAGCTCGAGAGTTGATTAAACTTACTTGGTCTGACAATTTTAACTTTTTATTCGACCTCGGAGGGAAAATCTTTGACTATATTTTCACGCATGTTCCCGAATGCAAAAGCCTTTTCCCATCGATTCATAAGTACGGCGAAGCTTACCGTGAGTCTCGAGAGTTTCGCAGCCAAACTCTGAAGTTTGCACAAGTTTGCATTTCCGTTCGACATCACTTCTAATGTTCGGTTTCAGACAATTTCACACTGCGTCCAAAACATCTACCGAATCGATGATGTGGCCGCCTATTTGGCTAAAATCGGTGAGCAACATTGTCGGTTCGCTGAGCGCGGTTTCACACCAGACCTCTGGGATGTTTTCTTGGTAATTTGATCGTCACGTGGAGTCTCAGAAAACCTATGAAATCGATTTCAGGATGCAATGGAAGTCGCCCTCATCGATCAAATTTCTACAGTTGCTCCCGACTTGGATGTACAGCGACAAGAGGCTGCAGCACATGTTTGGCGTCGACTGACTTTTTTCATTATCACTCACATGAAGCACGGTTATTTTCTAGGTCTGGAAAAGCCTCTGCATAATCACCGCAAGCATACTACCGATTGAATTTCCATTCGTCTTTTCTTTGTTTGGTTACGTTTTGTACGAAATAAACTGCTTTTGCAAACTAGCAAACAATGAGCACAATGAATGAGCCAAAGAAACAAACGTGCAGGTTTTTTTGTAAATGGAGCTGACGGTCTGGAAATAATTCAAACAAAATCCCTGGAAAGAGTGTTAGTCGGAAAGAAATACTCAAGAACAAGGTCCGAAAACAGTCATCAGATGACAACCAGTTGGGTTCTGTAACTCACGACAAAGGCTTCCATTCGACAAACAATCGCAATCGAAAATGCGCACTGTTTGAACAACCGACTTTCAATCCTGGCTGAGAAGTGTCTCTACCTCATAACATCATTTTGCAGATTATAAGCCAAAAATGGAAATCACGTCAAATTGCTCTAAATGTTACACCGACAAAACCCCGTGAACTCTTTCGAGCTCATGTCTAAGATGTGGTCTAATGATCATGGACCAACAAACTAACAAAAAGCACAAAGAGCAAGTGGAAAGTTCTCACTGGCAAAGCCGTTCACTACGTTCTAGTTTATGTTCTTTGTGTCGTACGTTGAATGTAGAAGATCAATTCAAGAGACACAAGAATTTCACTGAGAGTGCACAACCACAAACGCCAATCACGTATGCAGTTAAAAGGCAAAAATTTTGCGTGTAGACGGTTCACTTTCGATATGAAGTTCATTGCAACAACAAGCAATTCCTATTGTTCCAATCGCTCCTTGAGGTGTCTAGTAAGTAGAAACATAGATGTACTAGCAAAGCCTTCAGGTTTGCAATAAATTTGCTCAACATCGTCATTTTGAAGGTCCAATCACATGCAACTCCTGTGCCATCTTTTTCGCTCGATCATGTCGAGAAAATAGGTCCTACTAGTGCACGAAGAATTGTTCGTGTGTTGTGAGGACACGTGAGAATACTGTTGAGAAGACTAACCATTTTGTAGGTCCCGAGACATCGTTGTGCAAATACTGTAGATTCAAGGCTTGTCTTGTCATTCAGATGCAGACTAACGGTAAGTGAACAACAGAAAAACACTTTTATTTTTTCAGCTGTTGGCTTGAAGGATCAAGATTCAATCGAACAATCGGACGAAAATCTTGACTAAATAATGAGGAACATGCGTTCGAACTTTGTTACTCGATTCGAAGCAACGGTTTTAACTTACGGAGGTAAAGAAGTAAGTCGTTTAATTGATAGCATTGTGACCTTTCTGTCTTAGTATTATGTCGACATGTCAAACAAGCATTGTACTCCCGAATCGATCTTACTGTCAACAGTTGCAAAAGTTTTGTGGAATCTCGGGCTGATCAATTATGAGCATCAGAAAAAAGGAGTTACTGTAAGTTTATTCCAATCTCAAGCGCTCATCTCTTGCATTCAGGATGATTTCGTTAGATGTTCTCTGTCGACTTGGATCACTTGTCATTCGTTGTTTACAACCATAAAACAATCGGGATTTCGAATGGTTGTCTGTTATTTCGCGGACTGCAGTTACATTCGAA
The DNA here is from genome assembly GCA_024699855.1 of Aphelenchoides besseyi. NCBI lineage: Eukaryota > Metazoa > Nematoda > Chromadorea > Rhabditida > Aphelenchoididae > Aphelenchoides > Aphelenchoides besseyi. The sequence goes on along the minus strand of JAMPIQ010000002.1, from coordinate 1,719,785 downwards.
TGAATGAAGAAACACTTACCGCCTATTACAACGACTACAAATTCTATCTTCCTGAAGAAGTCGCCAAGTAAGCACATACATTGCTGTTTTTAATTCATGTTTCAGATTTGCTGTGGACTTCTACACTCAACTCGCTTCCTTGGCCAATTGAATTCATTTGTGTCGAATTGACGATGTGGAAATGACTGCTTAATGACGGGCAGTTAATTGGAACAACTGCTTTCATGTTCTGTTTTAGTCAGCGCTCTGAAAGGCCCCAAAACAGTTACGCACATGAAAATAAGAAACCAGATGTTTCGAGAACTTGGCGATTATTACGAACATCATTTCGAAGAAGTGGCGATTCGAATCGGAAATCTGGTGTCTTTTGTCGAGGAGTTCTCGAGTGCCGTGACTATAAAACGAAAGGACTTGCTGATTGCAATGCGACTGAACGATCGAACAAAAACCGCTGGAGCTCACAAGTTTCTTTGGGACAATGCAACATGCATGTGAAATGGTGTTTAGTCATGTTGATCTCAATTGATTTGTTTGTTGATATTGTTGTGGTCATATTTATTTTGTGTCAATTATTCTGGACCTTGTGATTAGAAGCTTGGTAAAGTGCATCCGTTAAAGCGCGATTATTGCTTGTAGGAGCCTTTGCAAACAAATTTGAGCATGAGAAGTTTATAATTATCACCCGTATATTATAAACATAATTGAGACTCCGGTTACCCGACTTCATGAGTTTAATAGCCGAGATACCAACGTGTTGTCGCACCGCTTTGGCCCAAACCAATCGGCAATATCTTCGTAAACCCTGTGGAAGTTCTTGTCGTGAGCATTTCGACAAATCTCGCAATAAGATCGAGTGAATAGCGCCGGACTATTCAACGAATACTCTTTAGTCCACTCAAAATGTTGCAAGTAAGCTTCATTGTTGTCCAATAGAAACTGAAGGTACGTGGCTAGCTCAGAGACAGTTCTGGAAGATAGTCGAAACGAAAATCATTGTTCTTACTTGAAAGTGTCGACAGCAATATAAGAGTTTTTGGGCACAAGATCACGGTAGATTGAATCGTTCAGAACTAACGGTAAAATGAGTTTTTTGATGCTACGATAAAACTTTTCGGTTATGTAGTCCTCGCAGATGTTGTTTTCGAAAGCGATGTAAAAGTGACTAAAACACCGATCAAGAAGAATATTCGAATACAACTCACTAATCTTTGATGTTCTGTTCCATACACGTTTTGTCGCAACGACCATCTCCGCATTTGCCAAACGTGTCAACCGGAAAATACTTTTGCAGCTCAGCAATGTATTTCTCTCGTTCACTATCCGCGTTACAATGCGAGTATACGATGAATGCAGGTTTGCTTTTGGCTTTAATTCGCTTAACAATTTCTTCCCATTGTTTCTAAAACTTAATAATCAACTTTTTGGAGTTGACAACTTACCGTTGTTGTTTTTTGTTTGATCATTGCATCGTAAGGTTTGAAGATGTCCATTGAACGCATGTAACCAACAGTCATGTTCATGTAGTTCTTTGGTATTCTAAACATCATCAAACCATTTTTAAGCGAACTTACTTTGCCAATCCCTTTTGAACAGGTTCACGACCCGGTGCCTCGGGTAGTAGAATCATTACTCGTTGTTCAGCCGATGCTTTAGGCGGATATTCTCCAGAGGGAAATTGTTCTCTTATGACCACCGAATGGCTTTCATTCCACTTTGATTTGTCGTTCGTGTACCGACATTTCCATTCACATTGCAAAGAAAAAGCAAATTTTGCCACGTTGTACTGTGGCTTTGCGTAATACTTGTCAGTCCAGAACAAGATCAGTGGCAATTGGGCGTATGTTTCAGCAGTCGATTGAGGAGAGATGTCAATCTCGCTGATCCTCACGTCTAATGCACTCGTTTGGTTGGTAATCAGGCGGGAGTAACGTTTGAAGCTTAAAAGAAAAATGAACACCAAGAGCAATTGAACTCACATTTCGTCGGCCTTTGATGCTGTGTCGTCTTGGAAATACAAAATGGTTGTAACGATCGCTAATGTCAATATCAAATAAATCAATCCGTTTCTCGATCTTCTAAAACACAACGTAACATTCAAATGAAATCGATTTGCATGGGAGTTAGATGGCTACTCTTCTCACTTACCCAAACATCTCAATCGAGTGGACTACAAGGTTCGCGGCTTCAAAAAGAACTCCAAAGTCAAATCCAAACACCGCATGGAAATAAAGTTAGTCATCTAAGTAAACAAATGTTCATGCAATAAAAAGCAGTAATAGTCAAATATTCAGTTTATGATCGTCAACAGAACTATAAAACCAAACAGCCTACACAATTATATAAACAGGGAATATCCAAGATACTTTTTCTGAATCTATTGCTATCGAAAAAAGACTCAAGAGAAGCCGCTAATTCCGAATATGCGACTTGTTCTCGAGCTTCTATTCAAATTTTTTCTCCACGATCAAGTTTACAGGGCGAGAGAACTGGAAAGAAACGCGAGTGGTGGTCTTCCGGAAGGTATATGCTTCGATTAAGGCTACAAAATTCACTTAACGCAAATTGTTTAATAAATAGAGTCGATTCAAAAAAGGTTGTCCAGTCAAAACAAAAGGTCGTTCAAGAAAAACAGACAACATTCTCCAGTCAGTCTTCTGAATGCTATTCAGTTTCTGTGCACCTTTCGGTGGTCATATCTTGTATCAGACGTCCAGTTCTTATCATCCCCCTGTCATCGTCGAGCACAACCGTTTGATCAGCAATCAAGAAGCGACACTTGTTCTGTTCTGTTTACGCACAAGAGTTTGCGGTGGGAAGCCAAATAAGTTACAAAAAACAACTTTTTGTTTAGAGCTAAACGTTGCAGCAGATAAAATAATCGGACACTTTGGTTCTTTGCGTAAAATAGTCGATGAGCTTCAAGTTCGATTTTAGAGTTGAACGCACGTACTAGTTCAAAGGTTTCTGTACATCTTTTATGCTGTAATGCAAACGACACGCAAGGGTTAAATACTCTTAAGAGCCATGTTTAGCCAACATCACCGGAGATATTCTGTTTAACGCGCAAATAGACAAAGCGATTGAAATCAACGCTCATGGATGTTAGTTGGAAGAAGTACGAGAGTGTATGCTAACCGCTAATAAAGGAAAACGAGATGCTTCTTTCCAAAAGCTTTGAATCTAACTTCAATACTGAGGTTGAAAAGATGTCCACTACTGAAATAAAGTTAGAGAGCGAACACTAAAACTACGAGAATACAGCGAAGGTAAGGAAAAAGAGTTTGTTTTTGACTTAAGAGGCTTTGTATGAGGATTAAGATAGTGAATAGACAGTAATTCCTCGATGAGTTACTTTAAGTTGCTGCACCCAATTTTTGCTTTTTCATCGGGAAAATGTTTGGGCTTGGTACCGGGATTATGCGAATTCTTCATATCATCAAACCTGGCCATCTCCACAAAAATGAGACGGCGAACGTTGCAGGTGTTTAGCAGTGGAATGGAACAAAAACATGAATGTAAAGTTGGTATTGCAAGTCCGCTAAAACGCGTAAATCAGACAACGAAATCAAGAAAGTGGTATTCTAAAATGTTGTTATCAAGTTCGTAATCTTCATATTCGCTTTCAATGAGTTCGGGCTCAGCTGATTCTTGACTCTGACTTCATTTATGAGCAGAACTTCAAGTTAGTTTCTTGAAATCTTCTCTTCTGCCTATTGATTACATACTCAAGATACGATTTTAGAACAAAGCTTAAATACCTAACTTGTGGAAGACATTCGAGGATGCGAATTCTGATATGCAAAACTCAGTTCTTTTAACGTATATGACTAACAATTGTTTTGAGATTCTAGTGTAAATTCGGACTTATTACCGAACAATTGTTCTCACCGAATTCAAATGCCGAGGTTTCAACGCGTGATGTCAAGAGTAACATTTCTTTGTCTGTTGATTCAAAGAACATTGTTGGTTGGACGTACACTTGAGTTTTGCGTCCTTAAACATGACGTCAATGTTCTTTGCAACGAGCTTATCAGTCCAGTGGCACCCGTTTAAAAAGAGCAGTTGATTTTGTTGTGTTATCAATTGACTTCCCACTCTTCAGCACCAGAAATGAATCGCATTCTGGTTGCCATCTTGGCTTTGGCCACTCTGATGATCTGCTCGGAAGCGATCACTTGTTTCGTCGGACAACAGGATCCCGACGACGCTCCGTTCGAAGTCACTCGTGACTGTCCGAACAAAGTCAACTTCTGTGGCAACTTGTACGACACTGTCAGTGGAGTGAGTAGCCGCGTTCTGCTCGAATTCAAGTCGATTTCAGGAACGCTACGCCAACTGTGACATGAACGCCGACTGCCAGACGCCCGGCAGTTACAATCTGAGTCAATACGTGGTCTCGTGCTGCAACACCGACCTCTGTAACGACTTGAACTCGACCGCTTCGGTCAGGTTGGCGTTCCGTCAACCCAAACTGCACTAAACTGGTGTGTCTGTCTTGCTCAATAAACTCATCTTCTTGTTATTCGGAATGAATGAACACAAGAAATCAACTGCAAATTTGGAGTCAGTAACAAATGTCAGAAGCGATTCCTTCGAATCAAAGGAACAGATCGAGATGAAACGAGTGGAAGCCATAATGTCGAGTTGATCTGTGAGCTCAACGTATTTGAATCGCCCTGCGCTCTCGAATCTCACCAGCACTTCAGCTCACAGAATCGTTTTCATTGTTAATGCTCATAAACACACGATTCTCATTCTCGTCCACCAAGATGCACGCTTGGATGAGTTGAGTGCTTACTTCGTGAAGCTCGTTCTTAAGATCCAAGTAGTCAGCACTAGTATCCGACCAACTTTCCCGCCCCATCAACAATCAAGTCGCTGATAACAATTGTCGTTAATGCCCTTGAAATGAACGTTTTTGGGTTCTTTATCGAGAGCACGTACATCTCCATGTGTCTATTGAAAACTAAACCCTCCTGATTGACGTTAACGCTCATGCATCAATTGGTTCCAACAAAATGAGAAACCATCTATTTCGTTTCCGATCTTTTCCTGTCGAAAATAAGCTCAAATTTCCTTCAAATCGATTTTAAGATTCAATGAATTCAGCTGATTTGCATATTGAAGGTACAATAACTCTGCTACTTTCATACAACCGAGAATATTCTCCAGCAGTTTGAATGATCAGAGATCACCAGACGCGGCCACTCCCAAATTCAACGCGCAAATATACTCGTGGCACATCAAAAGAAAACCGAAATCACAGAGATCAAACCGGAATCCAAGTCCAAAGTCCAATGCATTTCAGTTGACATCCGCCCACAAAATCTGGGGTATAAAACCGTCGAATCGAGAGCTCAAATCATCAGTCTACTCTGATTCACATTCTTATTCTCAATCATGAACACCAAATTCCTTCTCGTCGTCATCGCTCTTTTCGCTTTTGCCATCTTAGGTAACTCGGCAGCTGTGAGTTCCGGAATGAGATTTGGAGCTTATTTCTCTGTTTAGGTTCGTGAACGTCGTCAGATTCTTGGTGGAGCTCAAACTCACCCAGAAACTGGAGCTCTCGATCTGAACAAGCCTCTTGGTGGCGCTCAAAACACCGGAGCTCTCGGAAACAACTTCCCGACCAACCAAGGAAGTAAACTCGGTCAAAATGCCCAACAAGCTGCTGGTCGTGCTCGCGAGAATGCCCAACGTATTGGAGAACAAGCTCGTGAAAACACTCAACGTGTCCAAGAACAAGTTCGTGAAAACGCCCAAGCTCTTCGTCCATAAACTGTTAGTTGTCTCAACTAATCAGTCAAATTTGTTTTGTCTAATTTCTCAGTAATAAAGCTATATAAAAAGCTGACGTGTTTCAACTTGTTTGCTTGTTTGTTAGAGTCTGTTTGACAAAAGAAATGGAAAAAGTTCCGGCTCAAACTACCAGACTGAATCACACAAATGGAACGGGACGACTTCTTAAACCGTAGAAATTGAATACTCACGATAAGGTGTTATTGTAGAACAAAAACGATCACATTTTCATTTATCACGAAAGTCACGGTATGTTTCGCCGATGTTTCCATTGAACTGGTTTCATAGGTGGGCTCGGTCTCTTGATTTATCCTTATTCCGGTGATGTTTTGACAGTAAAATCACTGCACTCGGCTCTGATGTCAATGCAAGAAAACAAGAAATTCAACCTGCTCTTGATCGATATTATGGCCTGTCATTCCGGCTCAATGTTCAAGGGCTTTCTGTCGAGAGTGGAAGAAGCAAGTTGTTTATTCAAAAGTTTCGATGGATAACTGGTGAGATCAGTTCTCGGAATTCCAGTCGCTCGACCGGATGAAAACGCGTGGGCTAAAGATTGTATTAGCGTCAATGGCAGCTGGAGTCAATAACACTTCTGAGCTCTTCTTACGAATGAACACTCAATAAAAATTTGCTTGAGCTTACAGACAGACAAGCGGAAGACGCAAAAGGAATACAAACCGTGAACAAAGTGATTGCTCTCAAAATTCATGTCCTTATTTCCACTGCTGTTTGGTTCGGATATTGTTGCACACATGGTTTAAATCAGCAAATTCGCCATCACTCATCAGCGAGCTCCAAACAGCAAACATACTCAACAATGCCTTAGATTCGCGTTCACACTTTGAAGTACAAAACGACTGAAAATTCATGATTACACTTGTAAATTGCATGAAATTTATATTTATAAGATAATCGGTAGAAGCAGTTAATCTGAAAATGTAACAGAGAAGAGTGCCAACTACCAGACATCAATTCTGAGAGGAACCACCTTCCATTGACTACAACTCGGGGTCCAGTGACTGTAAACGGGTATAATTAACAGAACAACAAACACTACCAATGAACTTTGAACCCTGTGAATATCAGCGGAATCCAACCAGCCTATGAGCCGAAATACACAATACCTTTCATTCCCTTGTATGACACGTCCATCGCGCCAATCGATTTAGTTCGGAGATTCTAGCAACAACTTATGCTTATAATACATTGATAGAAAGCCCAAAAGTCTGGCTATTCAACCTACGCAAACTTGTAGTTAGCGGATCGCTGAGAGAGAAATGAGAGCACTTCAAAGCCGACCAATTTGTCAAAAATCGCTCGAAATTGCAAAAATTTCTGCAGCTCTTTCTGTCGATGATGGTGAACTCTAATTTGGCACGCTTGTTATGAAACTTAAAAGATTATGATTCTATAAATTTGGAGAGCTGAAATTGCTTATAAGTAGAATTGGAATCAAAAACATGCTTAAATATGCGGTTTTGCAACTTGACCATAACAACGACAGTAGTTGATCTCAATCGTCCTAATTTACAGGAACAACTACTTCTAATCAGTGTAATTAATGTTGTTAATTGTGTGTCAATCGATTCACAGGTAGTAGAAAAGAAGTTGAATACAAGACGTGAACATCCTTAGAGGTTGTATTCTCAACCACTCAAACAAAACTTCTTATAGTCGACGATCAATCGCAGTCCGATGAGAAGTGGATGTCGAAATCTCTGGATCATGAGCAGCTTTCTGTCCTGCAGTCACCGGCGAAATTTACGGTTGTGAGGGTTGGATCTAGAGTTGGCATAACCCACCTCCGGGTGGGAGCGTGTTCGAGTTCACGGTTGAAAGCGTCCCTAGAGGTTTTCCCTAGGCTCTCTCTCTGACCGCCACATACTTGGTGGATACCAATTGTGGTACCCTTCCGGACGCGATCGTCAAAATAATTTTTTTGACGTTAGTTTTGATAAGCGTTCTTTTTCTAGCCATCTTATTACTTCACGCTGTTGGTAGATAGTAGTAGAGACAACAGGTCCACGCTTCAAACGTAGAATCAAGAGTTTGAACTCATAGATGAAGTAGAAAGTTAACAGTTGAAATTGATTCTGTGGTCCTTAAAGAATCTTTAACGGCTTGTTTGAAACCAGTAATCCTGTCGACTTTGACACAAATTTCTCATCAACTCTTTGTACAGTTATAGTCGGAGAAGACAAACAGAACCACAACTAATCAACGAGCCCAACAATTGGTCGAACAGAAACTCAGAATGAGCGTGTTTTCAAAACCAACAATAAGAAACAATCTCTCATAAAAATTGTTTATTTTTAAACTCGACAATCACATTGACAAATCTACTCGAGTGGCAACCTAATGGCCTTTGAATTGCCCTCGACATCGAGACCCTCAAAGTAAACCCATGAGTTCAAAGTGTCCACTTTTTCTCCAAAAACCAGTTTTAGAGATCGAAAGACAAGGTTCCGTTCTTGGAACTCAAAGTTTAATCGTCCAACCAACTCCTTGAGCAACAAGTTTATGGACAAGGACGCGATGATTGGGCCATCTATCAGCGCCATCCGGAATTATTCGAATCTATGTTGTCGTCCGTGAAACGACCTGTGGAAGGTAAACATAAGGTCATCGACGATCTGATGCGAATTCTCGTAATAACCAGATTCTGGCACGCGATTCGAGAAAGCAAAACGTTCGTAGTTATGAGCGTTGTAATTTGCTTTTCATCATCGAATATCGATCCCCATAGAAACCGGCAAGTTATCAGAATCGCTACCCTTAACTTCTTTCTTTCAGTCAGCGCGACATTCTCCGGTATAGCCGTGAGATCGAAGGGACTTTCATTTGTAGTCCGCGTTTGTTGATTGAATTTCTGAACCTGATTTTAGCGGTACTTTTTTGTTACAAGTTTTTTCGACATCAAAAGCAGAGTTTACAAATTTTACAACAAAATCAACGTGCGGTGATCCCATTCTGTTTGTCGAATGTTTATTGTTTTGCTTGAGATTCGTTTTGTTGCAGCGATCAGTGTGGCAACCGAATTCCTCTTGACGTTAGTTCCAACCACTTCATTCCAAGTTTGGACGTTTATTAAGGTTAATCAGGCGGCAAAATTAGGATCATATGTGCAGGTAAATAGCAAAGTCTTGTTGTACATCAACCGTTCGATTGGAGATCTTTTATGGAATCGACGCGGTAATCACTTCGATGATCTACAAACGCGTGATTCTACGGCAATCTATCAACTCCACGATAGTTGTTCCGAGTAGTCAGAGTCACATGCCTGCTACCAACAATCTCGGAGCCTGAAACCAATTCATTGTGATTTTGAATTCAAATTAATAATGGTTCTTAATCTAAAGACTGAAAGCTAACCAGTTGGTTTTAACAAACCGCAGACTATAGAAAAAACGATTAAATCAAAAAGATGGTTGTGTATCTTGTACACAAATAACTGACGATGTGAACTCTTAATTTCTTACCGTCGAACGACATCCACTAAAACAATTCGGAACCAAACGAGTTCATTTATTCGGCGAATTAACCTCAACGATCAACGCGAGTCGGCGATTTGTGTGCGATAACATCCGCTTAAGATGCCAATTTCAATAAGCGACACTTCGACTTGAATTGCTTCCAGCATTATGGAACTCTTGGAAGTTTGAGTCGATAGTGTAAACCACAAGGGAGTGATGGTTTTGAGCTCACGACGTTTCGCTCGTGTTCGTCTAAAGATCATCGGAGTTTGTTTGTTTCTTGTCCTCACTTTCGTTTTGATCTCCCAATCGGCAATTGAAGTCGTGATTGAAAAGTTTTCGTTTCGTTCTGCTGAGTGTTTGCATATCACCAGTCAATTATACGAAACTCGACATACTCAGTACATCGAATTGGGCGATTGGTCGCGACAAACGGCCAACGAGAAGGAAAGAATCTGGGCTAGTTCTGATCGTATTTCTTTAAACTTTTAGTGTTTAGACCTCAGCGACTATCCAAGGAAACTATTCGCTGATACCGAAACTTGTGTCCGATGGACAGCGAGATTTGTTTCTGGACTTCGGGGTTTCTTATCGACCTGCTTGTCGAGTCTACACCGTTGGAATTGAGAGTGAGTTTGCGGAAGAAGCAGCCGTTTGGTCTCATTATCCTCATTGCGAGTTCGTTGTTTTGGATCCAGTCTTCGACTCAAACAGTCAACAGCTACATGAAGACGATTGGGAAGAGGATCAGTGGACAGCGAATTTGCTTCTTGTGAATATCGATGGTTACAAACTCAAACAGTTCGTTTCGATAATAAGTAGGTACTTTTGATCAAAGCACTTGATTTCGGTTAAGATGATCGTAAGAGATTCCCATCGCTTTGTCAAATCAACGTTCAAATTCGGAATCCACCACTCGTGCACGGCAAGCAAATAAAGATAATGGACATTCTGACCGATCTTCTTAACGATGGTGCCTATTCAGTCCTTCAATTGGAACAACAGCCTCGACTATTACGCATCTTCCTCTTCAACACCGCCACTCCGAAATGTGTACGAGCGTTCATTTGCTGAAGAAGAGTAAACAGATTTCTTTGAATTCGGACCCAGTAGAATCAGTCTGGTCACATGGAGGCTCGCTGAAGATCAAATGCGAAGGCCGAAAGGGAACTTCGAGAGTGGATTAGCTGTCGTCCATTTGACCGCCAACTTCATGAGCATTTCCGTTCACTTGGACCGTATGGCCGAAACTTGAGCCAATAAGCGGCAAAAAATGAGGACGCGCATTTGCGTTCGCGGCGATTTGTGTTTTGAAGAGGCCGAGCGGTTTGCGCGAAATTCCGCCGCCGTCCGAACGTTCGACAAACAAATTGGCAAAAGTTTACGCTTCGAATTTCCAGTCCCGGAAATTACAAAACGTTTTCTTTCTTAATGAAGAGACGCAACACACTTCTCGAGCAGCGTCTTTGATTCTCGTTCGGCCGCTTTTAATTATAAACGGCGGCAAAAAATTTGGTTTCTCACCTTCGTGCGTCTTTTGTTTCGATTGAACTGCGCAATTCGTTCTCACGCACGAGAAAAACGCGTGAAGGCCAAAGCGTTTTGAGAAGAACGGTAATTGCGTGAAAACTGGCCAGTAGCTGCGAAAAGAAGCTGATAACACTGCGAACAAACAAGTGGACTGTGATGCAACGAGAAGGTTAATCTCGACCATAGTCCTTTTGTTGTTGAGCGGCGTAACGGAATTCCATCGCGCAGTTAAACCCGACCGCGAACTGAACCCCCCAATTAGACGGACACTCATTAGCGGTCATTAATTAGATCCACTAGACCGTTGGATTTGACTGTTTGTTTATTTCTGATCAAAAACACGACTACAAGAGTTAAAGGAATGAGGTGGAAGTAATTGGTGGTGTTAAGCTCGTGAACTTGCACTTTTAGTTAAATGGAATGTTGAAAACGAGATAAACGAGTAAGAGACTAAATGACTGTACGAGAAACTTCGCAGAGAAAAAGATCAATGGTTATCTTTCTAATTGGAATCGTTCACCGTTCATGCTCATTTGTTGTTGTAAAAATTTGTGTTCGGATTGTAATAGGAAGTTGGCGGCAGAAAGTTGTTCATTGGATAAACTGTCCCATTGTACTGAAAAGATTGAAAGTAATAGGTTTCAACGAACAGTTGTGCTTACTCCATAGAACGGATATCCGGGTGGAAATCTCGCGAACTGGTCGACGGAGTTCGCCGCCGAAACCGCGGCGGTCAATTGCATTGCAGCATCGGTGCCGTCGAACATTCCGCTAATCGACGGTTTCTGGCCATCGGGACCAACGAGAACTCCCGCATGATTGCCGCCCAATAAGCCGGGAGTTGAATCTTCGCGTTTGATGCTCTGCAATTCCATAGCCGCGTGATGTTGAGCAGTGAGTTGATGATGCGAACCAAGTGGAGAGCCCATTAATCCACTCATTTGCAGCTCTGCATTTCCGCCCGTCGATGAAGAAGTGGATCGAGGCGATCGAGAGTCGTCGTGCGTTCCGCTGCTTCCACCTTCGCCGTTCGTGTTGCCAAGACCGTTGTGCATCATCCTGTGTTCACGCTCCTGACGTTTACATTTGTACCGATGGTTTTGAAACCAAATTTTGACCTAAACGAAACAATCAGCTTCAACTCATCTCCGCTTCTTACTTGTGTTGGTTTGAGTCCAATACGCGCTGCCAAATGTTCCCGCTCTTGTGCACTCAGATACTTCTTGACTTTGAATTGCTGCTCCAATTCGACGACTTGCGGCTGCGAGAACAAAACTCGACGTTTTCGACGTTGCTGTCCGATTCCGGCTCCGAAAACATTCAGAGCACCGTAGGTGGTCGTCGATTGTGGGCCATCAACACCGCCGTTTAGTCCCATTCCGGTTGTTGAGAAGCGAGAGACTGGAAAAAATGAAGTGAACTTCGTGCTAAAGAGTGACTGGCGGCGGTAAGACGATCAGATCGATCGGTTTGTTTGCTCAAATTTTGGCCAATTGGTTTGCAAATTCAAAGTTTAATTCCTGTACATTTTGCCATCAGTTTACGGTAATTAGTTCCGACATCTTCTATTTGGCTGTTTACACGTTTGTATGCGAAGTTGACCGTCGAGCTGTGTAGACACTTGTATGAACGAGTGAAAAGTTTGTTGAGGTCAACGGACGACTCGCCATCACGTGTTGTTGGTCGAGCACTTGAGAACGAAAATCGGCTCCCGTTCGTCCTATTACACGCCCATGAACGGTAATCGATTGAGCGGATTGGATTTCCATCGTGCAAACACGTACGAGAAACTCGAGTGTTCGCCACGTTACGCAACTTTGTTAGTTGGGGACAAGGTGTGTTGTAGTCATGAGTTCATTCATGAGCTGCTCATGTAAGGAGATTAGCGAAATCTTGTTGCGTGTGAAAATCCCCGGGAATGAAAAGTCGGAAGTGAAAACAAACCGCTTCGCAGAACCAAAAGCGACGATGCCAAAACAGCGGCGATGCACTTCAGAAATCCAATTTTCCTCTTCGGCACTCGAGGGCCAAAACCGTCCGCTCTCGACCGCTTTACATCATTGGCTTTAAGCGAACAGACTCGTGAAGAAAAACGTTGCAAATCATTTCGCTTCTCCTTACCGTATAGTCAACGGTTGGACGACAGTGAGGTCATGAGTCGAAATGCTTGTCAAATAGGAAAACAATTTGGATTGACCGTCGAGTTGCGCAACTCCCATCGACTTTAACTCCCGCTCATCGTCCGTTTAAGTCACGTATTGTGTTCTTTTCAGCTGCGTTTTTAGTTGAGTTCCCGCAGTGTTGGAGGATCGAAGATGCTTTCAACGGTATGCAGATGTGTTCGGAAGTTAAGCACTTGATGGATCGCTTGAGTTTCATTGTTTTTAGTCGATTCGCACAAATTGGCGCGCGTGCTCGAAGATTTTCAAGTGACATCTGACATATCTCGTGGAATTAACCCAATGAGTTGATCGTATTGTTCGAACGTAATCGCAAACAAAAACTCGTTTTGTTTAGCGCGTGGCACTGGGCAGTTGAATCGGAAGGTTAAACAAACTTCGAGAAACAAAAACGTTCATGAGCTCGATTCTCCGGATGTCCGTTTGAATCGCAATTGTTTTCGTTGATCGTCCATTTCCGTGCCTTCAATAGGAACACAAACACACGAGTTACAGTAAAATGCGCGAAACAACGTCGTTAACGGACCTTCGAAAGCGAATGCCCAACTGTTGATTCAAGTGCCCGGAGAGAAACAATGCAAATTGATTTGTTATGGTTCGTTGCTCATGAACACAACGGGGATTACGACTTGAGAATCTTCGATCTCTTCATTTCAATACGCGAACAAATGACCCGATCGGACTAATTGGTTTAAGATTCACGCTGCGGCCCTCTTGCCGATTGTTTCTGAACGGTCCACAGGTGCCACAAATCGCAAGTTTCCCAAACCACTTTGCACTCAATTAGCAGGGTCACGACTGCAAACGGGGGCCAAGGGGAGCCATCATCTACTGTACTGCTTTCTTGGTATCTTCCCTTCAAATCTCCGTCGAAATTTGTTGCGAAAACCCAAAACGTCTGCGAACTCACCATCAGGGTTCGTTAATTACCTGCGGTTTTAAGGACCGAACTGGTCGGCGTTTGTTTTTCGGCAAAATTGCGCTCAGGTTTCGCGCGTTGCGAGTTTTGTTGTGCGCAAAATTTTTTGAAAAGAAATCGAAAGTGCAATTACACGAACAACTGATTCAACGGGCGAACTCGACTGCGCGATTCCGGTTCGAAAGAAAAGAACTTACACGATGAAATTTGCGGATTCGTTGCCGTTCCCCACTGTGTTGGCCATTGGTAGCTGAAAATCCATCGATGAAAAGACTACGAAGCCTAAGAATTGAAGTGACAAACATGTTTAGCCATTTCATTGCTCATCGGAAATGCAAATGAATTTGGCGGAACGGATTGGCCGTTGAATTCGACCATCCGACTTCTACGTGTTCTCTCTTCTTCTACTCAACCGAAAGGCCAAGAGAGTCGAGAATACGGTGGGAAGACTTTTTTTGACTCACCTTCCAAAATCGGGGCTTCCGTAGCTGCCGGGCGTTCCAAAGCCAAAACAAGCGGCATTCAACGGTTGTTGTCCCGATCCAAGTCCCGTGCTCGCTGTGCCAGTGTTCCAATCAAAACCTCCCAAACCGGCGCCCGTCGATCCGCCGTTTTGATTGCGAGTTGCCAACGAAAGAGCGGAAGCCACGGAGTTGGCTGCTGTCGAAACCGAAGCTCCCGGATCGCCGGCTGTCGACTGGCCGTTAGCTGATGGCGACGTCATTCGAAGAAACTTCCGATGTGCTTCGGCTGCAAAAGTTTGCATTAAGATTGCAAATAAGTCTCGTCTACAAACACAAAACATAACGAAACAAAGCACAAGTTTTATCAAACGACCGTTTAATTAACTTCAATTTGTTCGAAAAGTCAATTCGATAGAAAACTTTCAAATTCAATGACGATAACAAATTAGTTTAGAATCCATTAGTTTGAGTTTATCATTGTGGATAGCAGGTGATAAGTCAAGCTCTTGAGCGGATGTTTACAAATTGAAAAAACAATTGAAACTCTCAAGTGCGAATTAGCAAACAAATTTGAGTCCTTAACCCACAACGTATTGTTTCGTTGCCAAGTATCATTCACGCAACCGCTTAATCAACCCCAAGGACTCTTATCGGACCAACTGATGGCCCTCGAATCAACAAGCCGTCGAACTCAAGAGCGAAAAGTAGGTGGTTTTTCCGTGGAGGATCATCACTTCACGTCACTGATCGCCGTGCACGCTGATGATCACTTGAACCCGTCAACAGCGTCCTCAACCCGCTGCACCATCTTTACCACAATCAACCAGCAAAACTGAGTGAGCAATTGATTCGTCGAAGTGGGTTCGTGAAGAAAAGTGGGCGGAAAGAATCGGTGAACGAAAAGAAAAGGGCGGAGAAATCGGAATGCGCAGCCATTAAACGGCCGAACAAAAACGTGCGTGCGGTTTTTTGCGTGTATTAGCGCGACACGACGAACAGCATACGATGGTTATGATTATTGGAAAATGTTCTTCTTTTTTGTAAGAAACGTGATTTTGTTTAGATCTTTGGTTTGTCGTTTAGCTTCCGACCAGCGTCTCACGCAGATTACAGAAAGAAGCGATGGAAGCTTCAAAACGAGCTTCAAAGCTGTTGAGTTGCAGACAAACTAAAGAACATGACCGTTCCGTTTTTTGGCACTCGAACGAACTGATCG
Source organism: Aphelenchoides besseyi (assembly GCA_024699855.1). NCBI lineage: Eukaryota > Metazoa > Nematoda > Chromadorea > Rhabditida > Aphelenchoididae > Aphelenchoides > Aphelenchoides besseyi. Next base: position 1,704,198 of record JAMPIQ010000002.1, on the reverse strand, counting down.
ATTGCGCAAGTGCTTCAGCTGATGCCCGAGCTGTTAAGTGCGACGAAAGGACTTGGCCGGTAATCGAGAATCCGAAATTGCCAGCCACTTACAGTCAAGTGAATCAATTAGCTCGGTTGTCTGCCCTTCCGCTCATCTCTGAATTCGATAAGCGAACTCGGACCGGAGATGAGCATCGACTTCTTCGAAATGCAAAGGAATGAACGGTTGTTTGACGATTATCTTCGAGAACGTTGTTCTCTCCATTACGAATCTGCAATCACAGACATACAAGTAAACTTGACATTGAGTTCACAACCAAGTAATACACTTCTCTATTGCTATCTTTTGAGTTAAATTCAAAGAAAATCCATTTATTTGCTTGGCAAAAACAAGTCTACAGTACGCAGAAAACGCGAAGGTTTGGCGCTTCGTAATGTTTGTATGAAAAAGACAAATACGAGAAGACCGTCGAGGAGCACTTATCGATATTCTTGACTATAACCACGACCCGATGACTGTGCATTCCAAAGAAGGACGACTGTTTTATCCTCGTGAAAACAATCGACTATTCTCGTCTTCATTACTTCCAATCAACAAACGTCTTCGAATTGATAACAAATTCGAAAAGATTTGCAACGAAAAGAAAGTCGTCGGTTTGCAAACCGTATGGTCGTTTTCGTGTTTACGGTGGCAAGCAAAATGCACGACCCAAAATGGCGAGGTGGAGTACCCACTCAACGCGCCTCGACGATAAGTGATTTCTCCATCCAAATGCGTCAAACGAAGAAAAGCGGAGGTGTTGGTGCACGATGAAGAACAAAAGAATCGTTCGTGGAATACGGAGCAGCGACGGCAAAACGAACAAAAATTGGCGTTTCATTTTGCGTTTTACAATTTCGCGAAACTTTCCGCTAAAAACCGTCGACGAACACAAGAAATCTGCGCGACACAAATCGTGCTCATCTTCTGAATCCCACCACACTGTCAATAGAGCTTGTAGCCGCTGATAAGATGACCATCGAAGTCCACGACCGTTACGTGAACCTTCAAATGACCATCGAACTGATAAACGATGTGCAGTTCAACAAAAAAACGGAGGATAATGGGACAGATGGCAACTTGAGAAAAACTACCCCAGAGTAAAATCAAGAGCACAATCATGGCAATTGAGTGCGTGCGCCGTTCAAGTGGATCGGTGGCGATTATGAGGAGGATGAGCGAAATCGAACATGATTCTAATTTGCCACCAACCTTCCGATTTCCGTTTCAACTTTCAGTTAAAAAGAAACTTTGATTCTACCTACCAACTCGATTGCATTAGTGGACTTCCGTTTTTGGTCTCACGCTCTTCAGTGACGCAACTTCACCGAACGGATCAAGAAGTGAGTGCAAATGACTTCCGGCCTCGTTTTTGCATTCCGCCGCCTTTCGATCGCAAAGTTTCAGCGGCAAAAGAAAACGACAGAAGTACGCGAATAGCAAATTGAGACATGAATTGGATCGGCCGGTCAATCCACTCGTCAGACGCATAATGGAATTCGGCGGCTTCTTCAAACCAAAAACGTGGAAATGACTGTAAGGCAAAGGATGTAAGTAATGCCAAAAAAAAGTTGAATTCATGTGGATTAGAGGTAGCCGCTTTTTATGTAACGAAGATTTGAACATCACTGGGTTAATACGATATTAAGGACTGAAGGTGTTAGAAGATGCCAAACGGTAAGAGGTAGAAGAACATCGGTTCTTTCAGATCACATACAACAACAAAACCACAGATATAGCACCCACCTAATGAAAGTCCCGGTCCAAGCAGATCGCTGACGAAGAAACTACGAAGAATCGAACGCGCCGTCTCGGCAACAACAGCTGATGCATCGGGATCGTTGTTGCCGAAAAGCAAATTAGCAGCGGATGTTATCGGCTCATCAGATGACTTCTTTGGATCAGGAGTTTTCTTCTTCTTCTCGACGATCTTCGGTTCGTCTGCTTCTTCGGACATTACAGATGATCAGCAATCGCGGATTCTGAAAGAACAACCATTCAGTCATGAATTAATAGATAAAAAGTACCTAGTCGTAAATGTAAAAGTTGTACGAGACTTCTGATGTTGAACACAAAACCAAATTGAAGAAGGCAATTGGTTGAAGAGGACCAACAACTCGAAAGCAAGTGAAATGAATACCCTGGAGTCCTTAAAAGTTTGTAAGACGGAGAATCAAATGGACGAATAAAAACGCGAGTGTCTCAAAATTTCGATGTTGGAGTGTGGAAATCGAATCACAGCAAAAGAATAAGCTACAAGGTCGTTAAAGTCAATGGGCAGATACGCAACCATTCGTTCGAATAGCAGCAAATGAACTTGTTAATCACAAACAATAGAATTATAACCATGATCTTGTTCGAATCAAATGAGTGCATTCGGCGGAAGATCAAATTGCCGCACAGTCAATCGAGTACACTTATCGAATCAACAGACTTATGATTGGAAACTTGATAGTCTTGATCAAGAGTTCTCAGATTTTAATTGCACTCAAAAAACAACAACATCATCAATAGAATAAAACCCGCGTCTTCAGCTCTCGACTGTATTCCTGGACTGATCGGAGGTTACCAACAAATTCACCGAGCATTCAGAAGACTGCTTGTTACTGTAAGTCCGAGCGGTTTACGAATGTAACCGACACTACGAAGTTTCTCAAAACTGAAATCCTCCACTTGTTATCTCTTCCGTTTTGTGTCCTTTCCTTCATTTAACTCGAAACGATTCGAACCGCCGCGGAACAATTGAATCGGTTAAGGGGCGTCTTCAGACGACCAGAAGCATCTCGCGGACCAATGAAGCGAAAAGGCCACAAGAGGCCCCCAAAAACTCCAATCAGTGCGCTTAGAAAGCGAGCGAGTAAAACGATGCAAAACGAATTACAATTTTCGCCAAAACCGAAACGGAGATCTCGAATTAGGAGAACGGAAACAAGAAGACAATACGCGCTTGTTAAATCGCATTTTCAAGTCGCCCCACAACTCCAAACTTCGCCGCCGATTGTCCTTTCAACTACTCGGATCTCCACTCGCTATTTCCCGGTCGACATCACAAGTCGTTGACGAGCTCAATTTGGCACAATTTCGACCCGAGTATTCGCACTCAAATCCCAACTACGAAGCCCATTGAATGCCCTCAAGATCAGAGCGTATAATCGGAAGCCGACGATTGATAACCAGGAAGATTCAAACGACTACGAGATCGTAATCAAAGATCTGTGGTTTAAATAATAGTCAATAAGCCGCGATTAAATATCGTTAGCACAGCATCAAGAATCATGATCGTCTCAACTGTTTCTTTCATTAAAAGGACTCGTTTCCGGTTAACGTGTAAACGTTCATTTTGACTGCATATCATTCGGATTGCTGAGCACGAAGTCGGCAAATCTGCTCACATCCTCTCCTAAGCATCTTATGTTGTTGCGAAATTTAATCCGAAGATAATTAAATAACGACGATTCAGAACAGCATCCCAGGAATTTATACGCCGATTCTCAGGTGTCGCCCCAAAAGTTTTGAGCTTCGAATTTGGGTTTTCGAATCAAACGTTTTGATCGAATAAAAGTTTTATTTGTTACTTTACACTCACTTCTCAACAATATCAATTGGAGAATACAAGGAACATGATGCAGACAAAAAAGGTCGATGTAAATGTCAATGGGAAATTACAACGAGTGTACTTAGCACTACGATAGATCACCGGTTAATGTTGTCCAAACGGACGATATCAGCAAAAAGGATTGTACTGCGGGAATAAACAGAAGGGTTAACTGTGATTGTGAACAATGTTCTCGATGCTCAGTAGAGTCCTGACTTGTGCAAATTTGCTTGAATGATCATGGAAATCACTGAATCCAAAATCAGCTGTACTTGATTACTGAAAACGAGAGAATAACTCAAGCATCATAAGATAGAAACTAACGTGTCGGTAGCGCAGGTTTCGTGTACGTATCTGAAATAACGAAGTGAATGGAAATCAGTTGCCAATGAGAACTTACACGGTTTTACGCGGATTTGAATTCAAAATCTCGAATTTCTTCTTGATGAATGCAATCGAGTCGGAATAAGTTTGAGGTCCTACAAAAGCCGTTTGTTTTGTTTGAAGCTTTAAATTCACCTGAATAGTCGGGGAACGCCTTTTTGATCGAGTAGTGTTGAATCTTCTCGGCGAAAAGATCCTTTTTGTTCTGAGAATACAATTAAACATTTCAGTTTGCCCTTCAACTTACCAAGAACAAAATCATGGACGTGTTAATGAACCAACGGGAATTGCAAATCGACTCGAACAACCGCATCGACTCAATAATTCGATTCTAAACAACGCCAGCAATTAGCTCCTTTCAACTGGAAGCTCACCGTGGTCTCGTCTTCAAATAGCACTTCGTCGTATTCACTCACAGCCGCCACAAAGATCACAGCGTTCACGTCTTCGAAGGCGTGAATCCACTTCTTTCGTTCTGATCGTTGACCTCCGACGTCAAAGACGCTAAAAAAGTTGAATCAGAAGTTAATTTGAGTTCAGGGAAAACGTTGCAACCAAAATAAAAAAACGTAGTTTTTGCACTTCTACTTTCCATGTGGAACGAATGCTCATTCTGGTTGCGAGTGTTTTGCTCTTTTGGTTTGAGATCTCGTACTCAACTTCACAGAAGGAAAACTCACCGAAATGAGACGGATTTAGGACTGAGCCGTGTGGTTGTAAACTTCAAGAGTGTGCAAAGTTTGGTCAAGAGATTCAGAGTTTGTGTTCTCAAAATATTTTGGTTCTTTTTGCGAAAATGATGAATTGGGAAGTCGATGGAGCAAGGTCAGACTATTTTTCTTTATAGTTAATTTTCCATTTTTCTTTCAGCTTAAAAGACAGTATGCTTCGTGCGTTTTTAAGATTGGGCACCGAAGTTCGTAAACGAAAACACTTGTCGTTCTCCCGAGATTGTGCTCATCGTATGTTTAACTTCGCATTTCATTTTGGTGTGTATGAATAAATTACGAGGGTTTGTCGGTATGTTCAATCGCGAAATGAGAAAACAATCGCTTACCGCATTGTAATGGTCTTGATCAGAAATTCTACCTCCACGATGCCCGTCGTTTTGATTCGAGTGAGAAGAATGTCTTGTTCCGACGGCTGATACGATGGGTTAGCGAGACGATCCAGACTATCCAGGAAACTGCAAACAACAATGAGCATCGAACAAACGAAAGGAGCTCACTGTTTGGCTGATTCATGTAGATGAAAATCCAAACGATGACCGTAGGTCTTGTCGCTAATTGCCGGATCAGCCCATAATCTCTTCAGTGCGATGCCCAACTGCGGCGAAAACGGTTCCATTTCATCGCCCGACTTGATCACTTGCATGACCAGTTGAGCATCTTCCTACAACCGACATTCTTTTGTTGCTCATCTGATCGAATTTGGTGTTCAAAGTTTAAAGTTTTATCGCAACAAAATTTGAGGTTCAGTTGGAAAATCGCAGACAAATTTCCTGGCAACCCAAAATTCTTCCCACACACAAAGCTGAACGTTTCGTTCGTTTTGCATTGTTAATGGCGGAACTTAACGGACCAAAATATCAGGAAAATTGGTTTCGAACTTTCAATTCTTCAAATTTTGTGTCGTTGAAATGAGCGCGTGAGCCAACAGAAAGAACTTACAAATCTTGAGGGATCGGAAAAAGAGATCTTATACTTGGGCATCGCTTTTATGAGCTCTTGCATCGCATGAACGGTATTACTGTAGACAACCGAACGCTGCTGATGAATCTCATCGGTTGTGAATCCGTTGCTGTGCAGAATCCTGAAAAAATCGTCATTTCATGTGATGTTTGAGTACCATTCTATCGATATGTCGGCTAAACCGGGAAGTCTGAGTCCTCAAGACACTCTGCTATGCAATTACTGTTTTTTGGTTGGAAGGCTGAAAACGCAACAAAAAACAACTCACCTCATCTGCTTCATAATTGTCGATTTGCCACATTCTCCGGCTCCTGAAAGACACGTGATTGTTAACGTAAGACTTCGTCTCGACATTAGAACGATTCGTCCAACTGCGAACTCCTTCACCAGATGAATTTTTCATTACGCAACTCACAAATTGAAGTCCATATACCGGTGCAAATCGAACGAATTCGAAAGGATCGCAGGTGTTTTTAAGCACGAAAATTCAATTTCCGATTTCGAATGTTCGCCACAAAAAAATGTTTTCCATAAATGGACCTTTCGAATGATTGAAAATGTCAATACACACAACGAGAATGTGAATTCTCGATTGCATTTTTGATTTGTTTTTAGAACGCACCGTAACTTATATCTCCAACCACTCACCCAGAAGTAGAAGTTTGATGACCTTTTCTTCGGCCGTGTGCGCTTCTTTGAGTTTCTTGTCGATCTGCTTGCTCACTTGTATGCTCTGTTTCTCCTCTTCGCTATGACACAAGCCCATTGGTAGAATGATGGTCGATGTGTAGACAAACGAGAATCTCTTGGTTACGTCGAAAATGATCAGTCGAAGTTTTTGCAGTTCAGTTGACGAAGAGCGCAAGTTGCATTGTGAGTAATCGGAAAACAAACAAAATCAGAGATTTCAAAGGAGCAACACGGAAATCAATTCACGAAAACAACACTCGTCGGGTGACAAGAGAAGACGAGATCGTAGATTGCAAGCATAAAGAAGTCACGTTCATTGTGTTCGCAGAACGAGAATACAATCATCCGCCGAAATGTCACTACTTTGAAGCTGCACATTCGTCTGTCGAAAATCGAAAACTTCGCTGAGACAACACCTTCGACTTACTCCACCCATTTTGTGCGTACAACATAACGGTGGTGGGAATCAAACGATTCAGTGTAATTATGAGCGTATTGAAGAATTGCGAGAATTTGGAAATCAAAAATTGAACTCGTGAATAAAAAGAAGACAAATAAACGTAAATTAGACGATCAAATGTCGTAATCTGGTGACTATTCTGTCTTTAAAATTGTTGCCATTTACTCGACGCATGCGATAGGTATGAACTTAGTGCCAACTTTCATATTATCATGTAAAGTACCTACTCGAAATGTTTTGTGCGACGCAATGCGTTGAAAAGCTCTCGACAATCCTAATGGACCGTTCCTCCTTGATGGTTGTCAATCAACTACTCACTCCTTCTAGAAGCGAAATAGCAGTCAACATCATTTCCACCGTCAAACATCATTCCAATTAACCTCCCACAAAACCTTTGCGTGCATTAATACGCTGAAGAACGGCTATGAGTCGACTAAAGTCCGAGGGTTTCTTCCGATTAACATAACACAAACAACCACCTTGACTTCCCAAGAGTAATAAAGTTACAGTAATCGAATAGTACGAACGACAAAATTTACAGACTAAACGCTAATTTTATTTCTAAAATACGTAAAACATTCGAAGTGTTCGAGTGAATTAGCTGGTTCATCTAATTCACACGTTAAGTCGAGACATACGACAAAAAAATTACACTCAACTTCCAACGAAGATCTCCTACAAATACAAATTGAGACAACAAAACATAAGTTGCTATCTTCATTTATATCTCATCGCAGTCTGAAATACAAAATAAGCGAAACAATTGTCTCGGTGAGCTTTGGAGTTCCGCTTCTGGCCTCTTAAACCGTGAACCGAAGATTGAGAACACCAGTCGGTAATCCGTTAAGAAGGAACGAATACACTATGGACAAGCGAACAGATGTGCTCAACAGGTAGCGTCGTTCTCAAGCCTCAAAGTTTTTGTTTCCAAGGTGACTTCTGCTTCGAGTAAGTCGCGCGAGACGAAATTGAGGTGGCAAAGAAGGAACAGGTGAAAAGTCATGTGTCGAAGTTCATTAAATTTTAGTATCAATGTTGAACAACTGGCTATGCGTGTCTATTACTCGAGGAAGAAGCTAATCGACAGACCACACACATACTTACAAACCAAATTGGAACAATAAAATGAACCACTACGAATCGTAAACACAAAAAGATAATCTGTACAGAAGATAACAACAGAAGGACAACTGTAATTACTATCGAAGTTTCCAGCCAACGTCACATCGACAATTAGGAACACAAAAAAACCTAAAACGTCCAGAAACAACCCCACTTACGAGATAACAGTATACGTCTTATGAACGAACAGCAATAAACAGGCGAACTAATAGCCACCAGAAACCAAGGAAAATACACGTAGCGTCTGTCGATTTAACACAAAGTTCACACGAAGACTTCAAACCGATTCGTTAAACTATTCGAAGGTTGTAATCATGAAATGAAGGCGTTAGCGTGAGAAGAAGCTCACATGCAACAAATGAAGAAACCAACGACGATGCAGAGGTATCGACTTTTGCAACAACTAGCTAAGAGCACGTGCAGTCGATTTAATTACGATTTGAGCTGAAGGAATGCAAATAAAAATCTAATGGTTGAAGGCGCAAACATAAGATCGAACAGAATCACAAGGGAATCTGAAGGTGATAAATAGAAACATGAGTTTTAATTAAATTCACTGCGTACGCAAATTCGTCACAAAATCAGTTGTCAAGGTGACTCAAATGAAATTTCCAAATTTTATTTCTTCGCACCAACCAGCCGCTTCGGGACAAAAAGACAGTAATTATCCTCTGGCCAAATCTGTCGGATTACCCGAAATGAAGAAGACTGTTGAGTGAGAGCAAAAGACTCAAAAACCCAAGGAGAATCTTTGTTCGAATGTGAGAGGGACCGTTAGTTACTGGAATGAATCGGATAGCCTTCAGTGCTTTTGTTTGATGTGAGTCAGTTAGTTTATTTCGCACCTGAGAATTGATACATGAAAGTAAGAAGCTGTTTAAACATTTGATATGGACAATAAACGATCTGAACGTCGTAGTGGATTGCTGTTTAACGGACGTGAATTGTACCGACGAGGTTCGTCTTCCTCTTCTTCCAACTGATCGAACATCGTGCGTCGACGTTTAGTTCCAACAACTGCGGCATGTCGTTGCGGTCGATTTCCAGAAGTAGCCGGTGGAATATCCAAGTCAGGCGCTAGAATAAAGAGATAGAATGATGATCAGAAAGGTAGGACTTACATTCTGGTTCGCGTTCATCGTACCAATAACGCCGAGGTACTTTAGCTGCACGAGGTGGACGCTGACGCGGAGTTCGACTCGTTTCCGATTCTTCGGATTTTCGTTCGTTAGTCTTGACATGTAGCTCTTCGAACTCATCATCTTCATCCTGCTCCTCTTCCCCTTCTTCCTCGTCGTTTTCCTTCTCTTCTTCGAGTTCATTTTCCACATGTTCTTTCGGTGCTTCCTCTTCAATCACACGAGACGATGGGCCGGGTTGTGGTGAGATGGAAGAAATCGGAGATTCGGACGCAATTCTTTTACGATATGTTGAGCTGCGCATAGGTCGTGGATTAAAGCGAATACGTTCGCCTTCTTCTTCTTCCAACTGATGAGCCATCGTGCGCCGACGTTTATCTCCAACAACTGCGGCATGCCGTTGTGGTCGATTTCCAGAAGTAGCCGGTGGAATATCCAAGTCAGGCGCTAGAATAAAGAGATAGAATGATGATCAGGAAAGCAGAACTTACATTCCGATTCGCGTTCATCATACGAATAACGACGAGGTACTTTAGCTGCACGATGTGGACGCTTACGTGGAGCTCGACTCGTTTCCGATTCTTCGGATTTTCGTTCGTTAGTCTCGACTTGTAACTCTCCGAACTCCTCATCTTCGTCTTCCTCTTCTCCTTTGTCTTTTTTCTCCTCTTTCTCATCGTTTTTCTCTTCTTCTTCTTCTTCTTTCAGTTCATTTTCCACCTGTTCTTTCGGTTCTTCCTCTTCAATCACGCGAGACGATGGGCCGGGTTGTGGTGAAATCGAAGATACCGGAGATCCTGATTCAATCAGTGCACGTCGACGTGTGGAACGGCGTTGAACTGTCGGTGCATTCTGACGGCGCCTAATTGGACGTTCGTAGTTTATGTCGCTCATTCGCTGCACCAAACGTGGTTGTCGTCCCGAACGAGTTGGATTTGGCAATGGTGGACTTGAGGCGTTTGCTTGTTGCGAAGAGGACGATGCTTCTTGATCAATTGGACGTGTGACTCGTCGTTTCGGACGACCAGTTACCGTCAATGCACTACGATTTCGATGCACTGTCTCACGTTCTGGACGTCCCAACTCGTAATCGGAATCACAATCATCAACGATATCTTCAAGATTCTCATCGTCCGTCAAGCTATCAGACTGATCCATAAAAGTCGTGTTTTCGTGCTCACTCGGCGGTTCATCTTCACCAGCGGAATAATCAGCATCTTCAGCGTCAGTCCATGAGTCGTCGATCACATATCTCGTTGGTTCGTAAATCTGTTGCATGCGCAGTTCACGTTCAGCTCGTTTGTGTCGTCGTTGTTCACGTTGACGTTGAAGACGTTCGTTTCGACGTTGCTGTTCGGCTTCGTGTGCTGCTACACGTCGACCTTCAAGCTCCGCCGGATCAATGGGACGTCCGGCTTTGTATTCGCAGAGTTCTCGTTCGGATTGTTGAGCACGTTCGGCCATTCGAAGTGCCAATTCACCAGCTGACAGCGGTTCAATGATCTTATTGCTGTCATTCCATGGTGAAATGATCTGATCTTCGTCAAGAATATCTGTGATCACGTGTCTTTGTTCTTCCGGACCGTACGGATGTTGATCGATGTTGACGAGAAGTGCCGGAGGACTCAAATGAACGGGTCGACGCTGGTCATCGTAAACAAAACCAGTTTGAGAATCCAAATGAATTGGTCTGAAAATCGAAGTTGAGTTCTGATCAAACATTGAATTCACTTACTCGTAATCATTTGCGTAATATTGTTGTTGCAAATGTCGACGTTTCGTTTTATTTGTTCCCAGTCCCCAAACTGATAGCAAACCCATGGCATCAACGTACGCAAATCGTTCACCCAAGGGTGAGAGTGTGAGATCGAAAATAGAAAGTGGCATTTGATGTTGTTCTTCAATGTTTCTGTGTTGCCACAAGATCGTTCCTTTGTCGATATCCCAAAGCTGAAGTTCAAGAAATGAGTATGGTCATAAAACAATAACTAACAATGATCAGACCTTCATGTCCGGCTGTGTAAACAAGTTCCGGATGAATATGATGGCAAGCAATCACGTATGCATCATCGGTATGTCCTTGGAGTTTCCTTAACTGTTGTCCCGTTCGACTGTCCCAAACACGAACCAAATAGTCGGAACCGGTAGTTACAATTCGCGAATCATCACAAGTCCATCCGAGCATCAAAACTTTGTATGTTCCGCGTCTTGTGGTCGCTGTTGTTGTCGCTGTTGTTGTCTCTTGGTTGACTGCTTGTGACGAGTTAGTTGAAAGTCCAACATCACTGAACCTTCCAATTATTTTGGATGAACTGAAAAACAAAAACTCACGTCACACGAAGTTCCGTTGGCGTCCATTCGCCCGAAGTAAATCGCCAAATCTTCGACGTTCCATCTTTACTTCCACTCGCAAAACTCAACACCGAACTCGCCCAAACAAGACTGTCAACTTGATCCTAAACATCTGATTCAAATATCCGAAAAAGGTCTCTGACTCACCAAATGAGCTGTAAACTCGGAAATTCTGACAACTGTCTCGACTGTAAGCTTGTAGATGTGCACGATATGCGCCGAATCGCCCATGACAACAAAATTACCACCGGACGAGTAGCTGGCCGACAACATTTGAGCGCCACGTTGTTCACGTTCTTCATAGCGAATAGGCTCACTTCTGAACAAAAACTTCTCAAAATCATAAGCAAATGACTACTTACTCAAAATGTAAATCAGACGCCGAATATTTATAAAATACGACCATACAATCATTGCCCGTAGATACCATGTAACGAACATCTCCTTCAGCAAACGGAATGAAACGAACAGCGTTAATCACGGCGGAATGTCGTTTGTAGACCATGACTGGACGACCATCAGATAATCTCCAGGCACTAAAATTGCAAAATTGCATCGTGATCATAAAGAAATTGCTAACCGAACGATCTTGTCTTTTGATCCCGTCGATAAGCACGTGTTTTCCATGTTAATCGACAGATCACAGACCTCACTCGTACAACCACGAAACGTGTAACGTAAACGTCCGGTCGTCGTGTCCCAAACTTTGATTAGTTTATCATCACTCCCCTGCAACAAAAGATAGCTAATCAAGTATTTAAAGCAAGCGTACCGTTAGAATGTAACGTCCACTTTGATCAAAAGTCACGCAGAACGCGGCCTTTATATGACCCTGGAACTTGCCGTGGGATTTTATCTCATCGGAATTGAACGCAACTTTTCGCTGCAAAATTCGCGTTGATATTCGAACTCCCAATTCTCGGGCCATAAGAACACTAAAACCCAATTCAACAACTGTTATAAACAACAAACTAACTTCATGGCCGAGCAGGAGTTCAAAGCGTTGACTGGCACACGTGAGGTCGTGAGTTTTGAAGCAAAATCCCGATGAACTTCGGTCGTACGGCGCATCAACGACGTTCGCTCCGAAACAAATAGACGAAGGTTTAGTCCGGGAAGAACTGGCGGAATTGTAGAGTTCGTTTTTTGATTAAATTGCGACAATAATGCCAGGAGATCGGACGAATAGTCTCCATAGTCAAGAAGCTGAAAATCGAAATAGAGAAATCGAATTTGCAACAAAACAACTCACATACGATTCCAATGATTGTGGTCGTTGTGTTCCATCAATCGTAAATTGTGGAGGTAACAGCTGAAGCAAAAACTGAAAAAGAAACTGAAGATGTTGAACTCACTTGTTTGGTCTCCAACTCCCGTTTCAATTCATCAGCAACAGACGAAAAACCAATTTGAGCAAAGAACTGATGTAAATGGACAAGAAATTCTGCAACATCACAAAACCTAAGGAACAACAGAAGAAAAGTTTACCTTGAACTGTGGTCTGATCAACATCCCTCGGAAGTCGCAGTCTTCCCATCAGCTCATCGGCCGGAGTTCGAATTTGATTGAGATTCGGGGGCGACGGAACGATCGCCGATGAGCTGCTGGTGGTCGGTTGCTGATTCGAGGATCCGGCAGAAGATGACAGTGGAGCATCTTGTGTGTCTTCGTCTGTGTAATCCGTTAGCATCGTCGAGACGCCAAAAAATCGTCTAAACAATGAAATTTCATCAGCGGAGAACAAGTGACACGCAAAGTTGAAATTTGTTTCCCAACAAAAACTCGTTCAAGTGACCATCAAATGCGAGTCAACCAATTCGACTTCTGGAGCTAAAACCCGGTTATCGATTGTCATCTTTTTGAACAATCACCTTCAAATGAATCGCTTCTTGTTTGTGAGCGGATTTGAATTCGAACTGAAAAGAAAGAAGCTCTGAGAAGTCGAATTCCGCGAAAAAACTTTTTTTCGAACGTTCTCTTGATCGCAAGACGCTTCGGAAACCGCAGAATTGCGCTCTTTTCAGACGTTTTTGGCAAAAGACCACGAAATTTTGGAAAACAAAAAAGTTCCTCGAGAAATCCGAAATCTCCAACAAAAATTACGACAAAATTGATTGGAAAACGTCCGAAAAACATTTTCGGTGTGGGGCGCCGGCTTCGTAGTCAGCAGTCGGAGGTCCACTCGCTGTCGAAACGAAGAACGCGACCAGAAAGAAACAGCCGCCAAGCGAGCTCTCGACGCGGCTTTCTGTCGACGTTTTTTTGGCGTTTTGGGACGCAGACGCGTCCGACGCGCCACTTTCTGGCCATTGCTCTTCTCGGCTTCAGCAGAAGTTACCGTTTCGATTTTCTTACCGAAATTAACCGTCTGAGTCACGAACGTGTGCCATTGAAATCACCAATCTTCTTATGTTGCTCTACAATTTCTCTCAACGTGAAGAACAAGATACGACGTGCGACTTACAGTAAGATAGTCGTTATGTCTAAGTGACTCGTGAAGATATCAAGGGTTATTGGTCGTTGAAAGATAGGCAAAGAAATGGAGTGAATTCGAGTTTGCTCTTCTTTGCTTCGTCGGATTTGCAGAAAATTTGCATTCTGAACGCCAACTCGTGGATGCCATCAGATTCGCTCTTCACTACCAATAATCCTGACTTTTTTCCGACTGATTCCCGACTAAAAGAAACTTCATAACTGGTCATCATTCCAACACAAAACTATGAGTTTTAAAGCTTAGTATACGAATACGAAGACCTACAATTCGACATACTGATCGCTAAACCTCAGCAGTTCGAACGCCCCAAAGTTGTGCCGACGAAAGATCCCAAGGTGAACATTTTGATTCGTCAAAAGATCAATAGCTGAGATTCGTATGTTTTCGGTTTGCTGTTTTGAATAAAACTTTGACCAATCTTGAGCATCATTAAACTTGCACGTAATAACTACCCAACCCAATTTTATGCTCACGGTCGTTGGCTCATTGTGCTTTGTTCCCGATACCCAGCAAAACGATTAAGCTTCCGAGTCTTCGATGTGATACTAAAATCAAACTGATAACACAAACTTGTTGTCTTTGTTGAAATCAAAGTCGATATCCACCTAAGTTAAATTCATAAGCCATTTCCTAGTAATTGCTTGTTTAGAATACTTTTCTAGGTAAGAACCTATTGTAAATAGCCGTTTGATGTACGTGATGAACACTTACAACTGCAATGGTTATCAGGACATCACTTTCTTATTGTTTGTCCTAAATCTGCGCGATAAATTGATGGAGGACTTGATTTTCTTAGAACAAATGAAATTTCTAAATGAAAAACTTTATCGTCTTTGCTATAGGAAATGAAGCTGCCATCTCATTGGCTTGTTGGTGCTGTTCACGGGGAGCTTCGAAGAACTCCTCTCTAAACCGACTCGTGGGATCCCACTCGTCAGTTGGCTTGACCTCATAGCCGTCCGATCGCCGGCTTATATCCGCCGTCACTGATTCATCTCCGAGCCGCCTTCTCAGCCCGTTAGACATCTACTGGACTTCTGCATCTCAGATTTTCGCCCATGAGTTTCGGAGATCAAAATGCAAAATACTTACACTTTTACTCTATCAACGATGACATTTTGACAATGCACATGGTAGCCATAATAATACGTTTCACACTTACCACTTCGATCTCGAGTTTTTACTTTGCTTTTTGGAACTAATTCGAATGATATTTACAGTAATCCTTCGTCGCTTTTGAGTATCACATGGTTCGCGCGTCTTCGTGATGTATAGATTAAATCTAATCTCTCATTTGTTTTGTTCTTAAATCGAAGATCAATGAAAACTAAATCTCCACTTTCCGATTATACCTTTGTCGTATAAACCACATCAAATAAACAGACTTCACGGTAATTTTTTACGTTACCTTACTATTCGATAACCAAATGAATAACTGCTTTATTGGAGTTAGTGTATGCATAACAAGATAAACATATTGTTTACAAGTAGTCAATAATCTATAGTTGAGTCTAACTGTTTTCAATATTGTCGTAAGAGAAGCTCTTGAGTGTTTTGAGATGTTTGCAACCGATTTCTCTGAAACTTTACACATGAAATACGTTCACTCCGGCAGATCGTGAGCATTTCGAAGACTGTTGGTTGGATATTAGACAACTGGAAATCGTATCCAAGAAATTTGTCTACTGAACACCAACCTTAACTTTAATCTTGATTAGTGGTGGTTGATAATCACGTTCGTAAGTTCTTTTGATTCCGAAAATAACCGCCGATTGTTTGCTGTGACTTCGAACCTCAAAAACCAAAACGAGCAGACGAACGTTCTTTGAAGATCGCATTCCAATCACTCAACGTCATAAAAACGACAACCGTTGATCGTTCAGTTGTTTTTGATTTGTTGGATGTTTATACCTGAAGATAACAAACGAGTTCAATAGCAAATGTCCAACGATCAGAAGGTCAATTGGCACGTTCGCTTCATGTGCTTTCCGTTCAACTGTCGGTTCAACAAAAACAACGTTGAGTGAACGGTGGACATTGGCGCTGCAGAATTCGACCGGGAATTTGGCGATCAGGAACTGTCGAGAAATATTCACACCTACGGTCCGTCTGTTGTTGTTTACTCTCGGCTTTGTTGACATTTTTCGGAACAATTTGACCTCCAACCGTTCACGTGATTTGCAGACCTCGGAGGCCAAAACAACGAAACATAATCGTCTTAGAGATTCGTGTGGCCCGGAAATTTTAAAGTCATCATTTTTCCAAAAGATGCGTAAAAAAATGTAATGGGAAATTGAATTTGATCGAAACACACCTTAAGCCCGACAGTCCAATTGTCCTTTCGTCCAAAATAGAACTGTGAACAACACTCGAGGGTTAGAACAAAAAGGAGGATGGTCATTGGTTTCGATTCAGTGCACGTATTCGCTTATGGATTTGTCATTCAACAAAAACTACAGTACGCATCGAACTGGAGTTGCTCATGCAACAACCTTTGAGTATCGTCACTTGACCAAAAATTGAGATGTTTGCAGAAAAGTCGTGATGTCCGTCAAAAACCCTGTGGTTGTTTTTGTTTACGATTTCGAAATCACGTGTGCAATCGAAGTGCACGTGCGCAGTCTTCAGTTTCGAAGTGCGAATTGAACGATGGAAGATGTCAAGAGCACTCGTTTTCTCTTTTCATCGTCTTCGGTGCCAAGTTTTCAACCACATTCTTGTTTCCAACTTAAATCATCACAGCCATTAATTACCATTTCTGTTCCATTGAACAATCAGCTTCGAACGAACTGATGGTTGGGCGATCGAGTTTGCAGCGTCAACGAAACGATTTTCGCGTAATCGAGAGTAAATTTGAAGTTTTTGAAGTTTACGATAGTCTGCAACAAACAATTTTTGGGTTTGTTTGAACGTTTGAATCGAAAGTCTGAACGGTTTGGTGAGCATTCTGGGCGGCTTGCAGACTCAAGCTCATGTTGTAACGATCAACAGCTTCGTGGGAAACTGTTCCGGAACTTGTCAACAACATGGCCTGCTCTTTAGGTTTGGAATGAGTCGTGATTCAAACGTATTTCATTTATTTTGTATGTACACATGAAGATCATAAGAAACAAGCGAGTGCCTTTAGTGGCACAGAAATGTCATGGTTGAGCTTTCGGTTTGTACAGTTGGCAGTTTTGGTTAGGGAATACAGGATACCAACTAGATTTTGTTAGAAACTAATAAAAAAGAAATTCAATTCCAAATCGTTGGAATATCGTTGTTGCAGGAGAAGAGAGAATGAAGATCGTCGGAGGTACCCGAGAATTTGAAAACGGCCCGTAGAGTTTATGCGCTGCGAAGAGCAGCCTTAGTGGCTTGAGCCAAATGCTCGGGAATCACTTTGCTAGTTGCAGCGAGACGACCGATCGCGTATCTTAACATCAAGGTTCGAGCGATCTTTCCGTGGCCAACATCTTCGAAGTAGTTGGTTGCATCCATACCCGACTGAAAGGAAAAGAATTAGAATCTTGTTAACAACTGGATTTGTGAACATTTTGAGAGCAGAAGCAACGGTTGAATACCTTCTGAGGTTGCTTGTTTGATGAAAAGTTGAGTCACTAACTGAAATTCGAAGAGAATGCAAATCGAATTCAAAGTGCGAAACTGAGTGCAATTTGCGAACAATTGACCCACGTTTAAGCCTTGAAGCTAAAACGATTTTTGTGTGACAACTTTTGTTTTGAAGTGCATTGCAGCTGTTGAAGAAACTCACCATTTCGTAAAGAATTTCAGCACCACCGGGATGGAGATCGAGGAAGTCGGTGAGATCGTAGACGAGCTCGTACAAGATGACCACACAACGCGATTGACCGGCGTCACGAACTTGCTCGGCCGTAAACTCGGGGAGATCGTTGAAGTCGACTGATTGGGTTTTGACGAATTGGACGACCATTTTGAAGCTGTTGAATTTGAGTGAAAGATGCGATTTGCTCACAGCAGTTCACTTGAAGTTGAATTCGCGCGCTCGAAGAGCGGAAAGCGCAGCGAATTCAGATGCCAAAGGTTGAAGAAAAAGAAATTTTGACGAATCTGAAGAACTTTCAATTAAGATAAGGTAATCGAAGGTCACGCCCAAAAGCATTCCGATCGAAGCACGTGAAAGAGCGATCAATGGACAGTCAAGTTACAGAGCGATCGGGAAACCCCCAGAATTCGGTTTTTGATCGACGCAAATTCGGAAAACGGAACACACGATTCCCATTCGTTTGGGGAGCGAATGTTGTAATCCAATTGAACGATCTACGCAAATAGCCGTTGAATCATGCGCTCAGCAACAAAAAGACCAACTCGAGTCTAAGGAGCTTTTGTATCCATTTCTTAAGCCATACTTCGCAATTCTACGATAGAACAAAAACGTGACTTCCATTCGCTGTTTCGTCGTCTGCACCGTCAATCGAGTTGATGGAAAAGACGAAGCAACGTGATTCGCCCCCGAAACCGCGAATTACAACTCGGATTTCGTTGACGTCGATTCTGCACATTAACGCCGGAGGAGCAAAGTGCAAGATCGAGTTGAGTGCGTTTCGATCGCCATTTTTACTACGCAATTTGCGCCGTTTCGGTCAATCGATTCGACTCGTCGATCACGTGCATTTTGAGGCCACAGAGTTTACGGCAAAAGATCTGTTTTCTAAGCGAATTAGCATTTTTTTCAATCGGGCAACTCGAAAGAACAGGACGAAGCTACCCTATGGTACATTTCGATCAACCGTAGTCCACGGTCGAATAGCAGTCGCCTTCTCCGCGGACCGAGCAGCTCAACCACGACCGTTGATGGGCGAGCAGAAGCCAAAAACTGACCGAAAATCTTCAAAAATTTCGCCCATTTGTAAGATCGCAACCCCAAGACGATTGCAAAGGCGGAGCGACAGAATTCGGTCGGGGCGGAGAGGACAAAAATTGACGGCAAGAACTGGGAAATACGTTCGATTCGAATTCCCGCCTTCGGGGAGTTCTTTGAAGCCGATGGACAAGAAGGGAACGTTCGGAAAGTGTGGTTATTACGCGTGTTTAAGGCGTGTATTTTCGCTTCTAATCTCCACAGTTCCGAATGTACAAAAGTTGTACGTGTGTGACGAACGAAAGGTGCGTCTTCGGAGCAACTTCAACACGGGACTTTCGCGTGTGGGGCAAAGATCGTGTCCAACC
Source organism: Aphelenchoides besseyi (assembly GCA_024699855.1). Classification (NCBI taxonomy): domain Eukaryota; kingdom Metazoa; phylum Nematoda; class Chromadorea; order Rhabditida; family Aphelenchoididae; genus Aphelenchoides; species Aphelenchoides besseyi. The sequence continues at coordinate 1,685,060 of JAMPIQ010000002.1, read as the reverse complement.
GAAAAGCTGTGTCTAACAAGAAGTGTGTAATAAATTTCGTTTGGTCATCAATCACATCGTCTGCTTATCTATGCACGTCACACGCACGTTGTACACATGTGAGTAAGACTCGTACGGTAGTTCGACGGTAGACTAACGAACTTCTCAACTACACATAAACCCATTGCTTAGCTTCGAGTCGATTACAAACTGACCACAGATAACGAGTTTATCGAAGAACGTGCACTCCGCCTGTTGTTTGTTTATCAGAAGAACAATGGGAGAGCGAACTCGTTTGGATGTCTGAAGTGTCGAGGGCAATTCCGCACTTCCAACATCGAGTTTTCGGTTCCAAATTTGTTCAGTGTCTTCGAAGGTCTTCTTAACACAAACAAACGCAAAAAGCGAAAGAGAATTTTAAGGCCGATTGTTGCATTTTTCTTTGTTATCACAAGTTCCGTCTTTCGACGGGAGTTGAGCGATCGATGGGATTTGATTGCGTTTTGCTGTGAAGATTAATCGCGTTTAATTGCGCCGCATGTCCTTCGCATGGACCCAAAAACTCGTTGATACGCCCGCACTCATCGGAATTCCCCAACCCAAAAATCGTAAACATGCGCCGACGCTTTTCGGTGTGGAGTTTGATCGGTGCGCAAACGAATCCGAGCGTTTCAAGTTCTGGTGCTTATCTCTTTTGTGCCCTCTTCACGAACAGAGTGAGATGATTCCAATGATATGACGTACAGCAGACACAACGACTGTTGATAAGAAACGCGCAGTGCTGGGGATTACGGTTGCAAGTAGGTGAGTACGTTTGGTACGCAACTACTTTGACAAGTTTCTTTCACATGTTCGACTTTTACATGAGATCCTAGTTGTGCAGAAAGCGAATCAAAGACGAAAAAAGACGTAAACGTGAACTGATAAGCTCCGATTGCTCGCTATAAACATTGACGTTAATTCGGATTGTGCATTCGAATCACTGGTGATTGCGTCAAAAATTCTAATGCAACAGATTGATTAGAAAGTGTAGGTACTTGGCTTCGAAAACGAATGAACCTATTTTCGGTTGTTAGTTGGTTACCGTAATTTGTTTGCTTTCAGTTACTTGCCAAGTGTCTACAAGATGAAAAGAAATTTTTTCAGCTAGTGAGCAATTCAGTACAGCTATTTTTTACGCAACCAGGTGTTCCATCAGTCAAATGTCTTGTTATGAGTCTACGTAGTTTGTCAACCTCGATTACCATCAAAGTGGTTGGATTTCTTCTTTTGATTACGCAAACTTGGCATCAGATTCCATTTCATTTGACAATTGGAAACGTTCTTACAAACTTCTTTTTTACAGTGTAATACTTCGAACTGTAGACTTCGAAAGAGTAGACAAATGAGCGTCTTTTGATCACACGAGTAATTGACTTTGAACCCCATTGATTGTTTCGGACTGTCGAGAATCTTTGCAAGCTTGATTTTGAAAGAAGAAGAGACTATTAATAGCCTTATTGAAGTGGAGATATTCTTAGATTTCTGAGACTGATTCTAGTTCAGTTGTTAGAGCAATCAGATTGATTGATCAGACAGCAACCTGTTGATGAGAAGTTTGGGGGAATCCCGACGATTGTTCAAGTGAACTCGTGAGTTTTTTGCAATTGCTGCCTTTTTCCAAAGAAGAAACCCCGAGGAATTTGTGTAAACAGAATGCGATTGGAATGCTCAGATAACGAGTTTTCGGCACTTAATGATACGGTAGTTATTGGTCTGTAACGTAAAGGTGACTGTTTTTGTCAACACTTTTGAGATTGATTTTGGTATTCGAGTGTTTGTTATTGAGCAAAAAGATTCACGTGTTTCCGAAGCCAAACGGTGGATTTTGATCTTTACGTCGTTTCTTCCTTCTCGTGCACATCAACGGCGATTGATTGGGAGGTCGATTGACGGGCGAGAATACGCGGAATCGACGGTCGATTGTACTGCCAATTGGTAAATGAACCCAAAGAGTACGCACACAAGGTAAATGAAGAGATCCATAGTGTATGACGACGAAACGATTTGAAAACAAAAGACAACGGATTCTCAAAAGTTATGAGTGTTATTAATCGTTTTTTGAAAAATCGACGAATTGATTTATCGTTTCGAGTTTTAAAAACGAAAACAAACTGCTTACTGTAAAAAGTTTGAATGGACATTGGGGTTAAATTGATGTTTGGAATCGAACACAAAAGTTTGTTACACAAAGAGAGATGATTGAGAACATTTGTTGTCATTTTCCGTCCATCGACCGACGTCTGTGCCTTCCAACTTTACGCTGTGAACTTTTGGACGCGAACCAGGTCGATGTTTCGCATGCAAAAACGAAAAGAATTAGGTTTACAGTCGGCAGTTGAAGAACTTATCGAAGAGTTTCGATGCAAAGAACCGGTTTGATTGCTGGAAACGTTCTTTCGTACAGAAAGAACACAATGGGTCTTCAAGAGGTTGTGAATGGTCTACAAGAGGATTAGCTTTCAAACTCCGATCCTATTCGGCACATCCACTTGATCGCTCGAACCGGTATTCTTGTTGTAAACCTCAGGTCGGAATAACAAATGAATTTTGTTGCTCGTGCGCTAACCAAAATAATCACAAGATCGACGTTTTTAAGACGTTTCAACGAAATTTCGACCGCACCGTCAACGGAAACCACGTGCACTCGGGTGACCACAGCGAGTTTCTCAAACGTCGAAATGAGGTGGAAGATCGTTGCTCGTGGTTTTTATACGTCGTCCAATCGATCAATAAAAGTCACTTCCTGACAGAACGGATGCACGTTACGATATAATGTTCAGTTTAAATTGAGTTCAAAGGATACGAACACAATGTTTGGAGTGTTTTTGTTCGATTCCAACAACAAGGTCGTGACTAATGGAAGAGATCTTAGGAGCCATTTGCTTAAAATTGTAATTCTGAAGCACAAACATCGTTCCGTTGATTCACGAGTTGTTTTTATGAAAAAAAATTCTTCTTGTTCAACGTTTCCTTGTATTGAAAATGAAAGGCTTTTGGAACATAGTAGTTGAATTAGTAGTCTTGGCATACGCAGTTGCCGAGTCAAACGACTGTTACAAACAAGTAGAAAAGGATAGAGTGTAAGTTGAACAAATTCATTTTTCTCACCCACATTCTAGACGCCTGAACAGCAGCTGTCTTTCTGGAAAAACGAAGTTGTTTGTCAGCGGACAAGAACTGAGGTTGAAGATTAAGAGCGCACGAAAAATCAAATACGATATCGATTACTACATGAACAAGTGAGTTGAAATCAAGTGAAGATGCCGATTGAACACTTCAGTGTGATCATGTCATTCGGAAACTGTTCGTTGAAGTTCAGAATTCAAATCAATCCGTGGAACGGAATTTACATTGGTGACTCATAATTGATGTTCTCTCTGATTTTGAGCTTCAGATCAATGGTTTATGTTTCCAATGGAATTTCGTATTAGTCCTCATAATTTTGGGGTTTTTGATCCGTTCATCGCCATTCCAACGACACAGCTTTTCGTTGACTGTAATGTCAATTTTGTCGAACAAAAACCGTTTGGTTATACGATCGACGTGAAACATCAGTTTGAACGTGAATTCAAAGACATCCAATTCGAATACGTAGGCACACAACATCAACTTCTGACTTCGATTTAGGAAGCTCGTTTGAATGAGAATTCGAAGTCGTCAACTTCTGAAGTGTGGGAAGACGAAGAGACTGTCAAGTAAGTTCAACGAGTCTTTATGTTGAGTAACGAGTTGACAATCTACGCTGCTTTTAGATTGTTGCCGTTGGATAGATATTCTTTTATCGCACCGAAGATTGGTAAAAAGAAAATACCTTATTTGTGGAATGATCCCGTCTGGAGGGGCAGGATGCGACGTTACGAAAGTACGCACGGAAGATAATGCTCGCTATGGTTGTTTGCAACTACCGCTCCCACATTAAACATCTTCAAATGTTCGCTTAACCATTTGATTGTACAGTTAAATTTTGACTCAAACGAACTTTTCAATAAACTCAAGAGCCTATAACACCCGTGTTCATTCACGTTGTTGAGAAAAAGTGCACGCTTTCAGGGCCCAAATGGTTTCCAATTTCCCAGTTACGACAATTCTTAAAGTTTTTTTGCAAAATTTTTCAATCAAATCAGCTTCACGAAGCCAATCACATCGACGAGAATCTGAAGACACTCACAAATCAACGATATCGATTTGTATGGGCCAAAAGCTAATGTGATTTTCTTGATATCCTACAAGCTCATTGCAGTCAACCCACTGGTTCGTTTTTAAGACGTCAAAAACAAACACGCAAAAAACCGACTTCCAAATTGGCGCCAACCGTCGCAAGCGACGAAACGAACTGCGCCCGAAATTTTCGACGCGCGTTGGTTTTCGGTCCCTCGCTCTTCGGTTTTCAGTTCTTCGACGGTCGCCGTTACGTTTCTGCGACGAAAATACGCTGCGAACGCGTTTCCCGGATTTTTGTTTTTGAAGTCACACGTGACTTTCTTTCGTGAATTCGACAAAAAGAAAATCGGCGCCATTTTGCCAAATTTCAAATTTTTGCGCCAACGGCGTTCGTTTTTATCGGCGTCGTCGCACAACGCGTTTTTACGAGCTGTGTAAGTGGACGTCTAATTTTGCTTTGGTTTTCAGTCATACGTTCAGTTTGTTTCGACGTTCGGTGGACGTCGACTTGCGTTTATTTTGTCAAACTAACAGGTTGGTTTTCGACGTTTTGCAGTTGGTCGACAGTTTTCGTTTTTGTTTTTCAGTTTTTGTGTTCTTTATTTTTTTAGATCTCAACCGAGATGACCGCTAACGAGTTCTACTACTCGAATCGCTACGAAGACGACGAGTTTGAGTATCGACACGTGCACGTACCGAAAGAAGTGGCTCGTTTAATTCCAAAGAATCGTCTGATGTCCGAATCCGAATGGCGCTCGCTGGGAGTCCAACAGTCGCCGGGCTGGATTCACTACATGATCCACGAGCCGGAACGACATATTCTTCTGTTTCGTCGTCCGAAGCCAAAAGCGGCCGTCAAGCCATGATCTTAAATTTCTGTTCTTCTACTATCTCTGTATAAATATGGTCACTTTGTTTTACGTTCGTTTTGTGTTCAGTCTAACGGTGTCGACTCAACCGTTTCGATATTTTTGTTGTTTTTGTGTGATTCAATGGTTTCATTTCGATTTGCAGAATACTCAGCCATGGCTTCCCAAACTGCCGGTATCATGCAGTTGTTGACGGCGGAGAAACGGGCCGCCGAAAAGATTAACGAAGCTCGTAAACGCAAAACTCAACGCTTGAAACAAGCCAAACAAGAGGCTCAAGCCGAAGTGGAGAAGTATCGTCAGGCGAGTTGGCGATAGGTTGTTTTGATGTTCGAAGTGATTTCAGGATCGTGAACGTCAATTCAAAGAGTATGAGCAACAATACTTGGGAACGAAAGAAGATATCGAAGTGAGTTGAAAGTTCGATTTCGATTATTCGGTCGTCTGTTTCAGTCGGGAATCATTCGTGAGACCGAAGCGGAGTTGCAATCGATGCAACGCAACGTCGCACAAAACAAACAACAAGTAATCGTGCGTTTGTTGCAGTTGGTTTGTGACATTCGTCCGGAGTTGCATCACAATTTGCAATTGCAAAAGAAGTTGGAACACTAAGCGATACGCCGAACGAACTTCGAAACTTTTTTCTAACTCCCAAATTGCTGTAGATTTCTTTTCTAATTCAACTACTGTTTTAATTGGCCCAAAATTTTTAATGCTTCATCTGCTTGAACTAATCGGTTTCGTATTCACTTCTAACATTCTCTTTCGTGATTGTTGAATCGGGGGAATAAACTCGTTTAGATGTTAGAGAAGATCAATTGGTTTTATTAGATTGTGTTCCCTGATAATTAAAAAGAACGAAAGTTTGAAAAAGATCATTTGCTGTCTCACTTCTTCCGCGACCAATCGCGAACTCGAAAGCGAATTTCTTTGGGATCGATGCGTAACGGTCGCTTCTGAAGTGCCCGTTGAAAGGCTTCAATCATTTCGTTGGTTAGACGAATGATGTTCTCGCTTCGCCGATAGTAGTACATTTCGTTGACTTGTAACGTCGAAACAACGTCGTCTTTTTTGATTGCAGTCAATTCGCAGAGATCGTTGATGGAAATCGTGATCTTCGTATCCAAGTCGTCGTCTTCGCCGTTCATTTCGCTCAACTTTGGCAGTTCGCCTTTTTCGTCTTTGATTCGATGCAAAATTGTTTCCACAATTGTGTTGTGCCAATAAGAACGATAGGAAAGCTGAAATACTCGTTAAAAGCGATTTGTCAGATGGCGACTTACTAGTCCCAAATCTGAAAGCGGCTTCTCGGGCGATCCAGTCTTCCCTTCAATTTTCGACAATTCGTAGCTGAACTCAATCAACAGACGTCCGTAGCCACGTTTTTGGTATGCGGGCAAAACCAGAATACAAGCAACGTTATACTCTTCGGCTGATTCCTTTTCCTAAACTCGAAGCTATCAACGTGAACATGTTTTCCACTTACTTTTGAGAAGTAACCAACGATGTGATCGCCGGTTTCACGATATTCGGTCATAACGTAGAAGAGAAATGGATCAGTGTCATAGTAGAGAGTTTTGTGATCGAGGAATAGTTTGGCCAACAAGCAGAGATGTTTGGCATAAGTCTAAAGTAAAGAACTCGTTTGAAAAGGTTCACTTCTCGTATACCCGATTAACACGTCCGTCAATTTCGAAGAACGAAATTTTGTCTTTACGATAAATCTCTTCGCCCGGCGGATGTGAAAGTTCGCATTTTTGCTGCAATTGAGAATGAAAGGTAAAAAAAAAGAAGTTGCTTACCGCATGTCGACTCAAAACGAAACGCGATTTTAACGGTTTTAGGCAGAAATCGCAGAGATAAATGCAATCTAACGGGCACAGTTCTCGTGGATAGGGTGAGAAATACCACGGTTGCATTCTGTGCATTCCGAGTTGAATCAATTCGACATTTCGAATACGCGTTTGTGCGTCTTCCGAATGGCCAACTGCCGACATTGACCCACGAAGTGATGGAACTAAACAAGTTGATTGAACAGTCTCAACAGTCAAGCTCTTTACCGGCATTCGTAATCTGAGGAGTTGGCGGCGGTGGTGTCGAGTCGAAGTTCTCGGGTTTGTCCACAGAAGTCGACGCGGTTTCCTCTTCCTGTTTGATTGGATAGTCCACGGACAAAGGGTGGGTTCGTTTTCGACTTGATGGTGTAACCAAACGACTTGGGACGTCGACAGAATCGGGTGTTGAGCCCCGAGATCTAAACGGAGTAATAAACCTCTGATTGAGGATCGTGCTCCAAAATTTAGTTTAAGAAACATGTTAGTCAAAAATTCAAAGAACGAAAAACAGTGCAAAGAATAAGAACACAACATAGAAAGCAAACACATCAACTAAAAGTTACCAACAGTCCAAACTCTTGCCTTTCAACATTCGACGACGGTGAGACTCCGGAGGTCGAGGGTCCGTTCGAGTTGTTCTGATCTTTGACATCGCCTCGTCCCGCTAAAATATTCAAACGCGCGAGAGAAGATAGAGACTGAGAGGAAATCGATGGTGTTCGACTCGAACGCATTTTGCTGAAGAAGAAGAATTAAAATCACACAAATCGGCAAACAATCCAAAGATCTAAACGTTTCTTGGGGGGATCACAACTCTTCTTTTACTACCGAATACCCGTGCTCTTTCCCTTCACCACAACCTAGAGTTAAGCAAACTAATCTTCTAATTTTGCGGTAACATAACCAAAAAGCAAACTACAGCGATACGATGTCAACAAGTTTTTCGAATTGCAAATCGTCAAACTCACTCAGATCCACGACTCTCGGAGATGGCATCCATGAGTGTGGGCGGCATTGGCATGTTTCGTTTCATTTTCTGTGGTAATCGAGCGGTTCGCAGATCCAACGACGTCTCGGTAACCCACTCGTCCAGTCGTCGATTGCAGTCGATGTAATGAACGTAGAATTTGAGACCACCGCCGATCTGTGTCCGCACCTGCAGAATCTCGGCTTCACCTAAACCACAGTGTGAGGATGGAATCGACAGAAAAAACTCACGCATCTCCTTCTTGTCCGTCATTTCGACCATCAACCGACAACCCTCGAAGAGCATATCGGCACGCCACATCAGACCTCCACCGCTATTCGAATCTATGATCGCCGTATCCGTTCCGTTGTTGTTCGTGGATACTGGCTTCTGATCCATGCCGTTCAGCTCACATACCATGGCTAAAGCGAAGTTTTCAGAAGCTCGACAAACATTTGAAAACCCGTAGATGTAAACGCGCCAAAAAAAGATCAGAAAAAATTTCTCTGGCGACCAAAATTTTTGGAGTTGAAAAGAAGATTTTTCGGACTTTTAAATCACGATTCACAACCAAAACATTGTCGGAAGTTTGTTTCTTTTTTTGATGACAAACGAAGCGACAGCGAGAGCGCGCGAATTGTGAAAACGAAATGAAAGAACCATCGATTTTAGCTCCAACAACGAAGTTCTACGCCGACTTGTCCGGAAAGAAGTCTGAGGAGTAGGTTAGGTGCTTATTCGTGCGAAATCGACTTGTGTTCCTGGGATTTCAACGACCACCCTCACTCCCGATTCCAGCGGTGGTCAATCGACGGAATTCAGAGGTCACGATCTGCACTTGTTCATTTGGTCTTCCTGTCAGCGGTTTCCGCTCATCGATCATAATCAGACCGCGAGCGATAACCTTAAGAAAACAAACGATCCCATCGACTGGAATTCCCGGCGGCTGTTTGAATGCCGTCGACCGGCTCGGGACTTAAACAAACTGTCCATCCGATTGTTTCAATCGACCCGTCGAATCGGCTCATCGGACACCCACCGACCATCGATCATCGGGCGCCGTTGATGAGAGCAATTGACGTGAATGAGCGCTCGTTGGGATCATAAAAAGCAACAGTTCAAGAGTCATGCAACTTTCCAGCATAAGCGAACGTTCTCGCTTATTTATTACCTAAGAGTTTGTTTTCAACTTCGTAGTGACTGTCAGTTTGCTGGTCAGCTTCTCACGCAGTCTCATGATTTTCGTACGCAAACTCAATGGAATTCGTTTAACTGTCGAAATCACCCGAAACATCGCGTGTTTCGTTCATCGACTGACAACCTAATGAGTGAGCGGGGTGTTGATGACTGAACTCATTAGATCGAGAGTAATTAACCGTTTCATTTTACTGTTTTCTGGAGCAACGTTCGTTCATTTCAAACTTGAATTCCAAGATCTTTTGCGTTCTCTTCCGAAACTGTCAACTCGAATTGTATTCTTTTGAATTCCACTGATCTTTTCAATTTTCAGTTTTTTTCACCCGCCGCCTTTTCCAACCGCCAAAATTTCGCGTCTACGAGCAATTCGGACCCACTTTCTTGGGTCTCGATATAACACCAACGAGTCGAAGATGACACTTCTGCAGAGGCGACAGTTCAGTTTTGTTGCTTTTATTTTCCAGGTGATCTTTGCCGTGCTCTACGCTTATTATGTTCGCTACGATCACAATCACATGCCACAGGGAAACTCCTCGGAGATCTACGTCAACACCGACTATCCGAGTGAGTTGAATGGACCTTCGGATTGCTATAGTTCTCTTTAGTGTTCCAGGACATTCACGTTATGGTGGTCGTTGGCTTCGGGTTTCTGATGAGTTTTCTGAAGAAATACGGATTCTCGGCCATTTCGATTAACTTGCTTCTAACGTCTTTCATTGTTCAGTTCGTGATCATTTTGCGCGGCTTTCTGAGTGTTGAGTTTGCAACCACTGGCAAGTTTACCATTTCAATCAACGAGTAAGTTTTTGAGGATTCAGCGTGAGATGTCTTGGCTTTGAACTTGTAGGTTAATTCAAGCTGATCTGTCGTGTGTTGCCGTCCTGATAACAATGGGCGTTCTGTTGGGGCGATTAACTCCGATTCAGTTTCTGATTCTTGGCTTCATCGAAGTTTCAATTGCGACGATTTTAGAGCACGTGCTTTTCAACATCTTACATGTTAGTTGACTACTCTACAAGACAATTTTTGTTTTAGATCAATGATGGCGGTAGATCGCTTGTGATTCATTGCTTTGGCGCTTATTTCGGTTTGACTGTTGCCAAAGTGAATGAACGTCGAACGATCGTTGAGTTGGATCGTGAAGACGGAAATTTGGAGCATTCCGAGTTGTTTTCGATGATTGGTTTGAAGATGAGTGTATAGATGACAATAGAACTTTGGGTTCTAGGTACTCTCTTCCTTTGGATCTTTTTTCCGTCATTTAACGGCGCCACACAAGAACCGGAAGATGCGCGTTATCGAGCAATTATGAACACTTATCTTGCGATGGCTTCTTGTACGCTTATCGCCTTCATGCTCAGTTCAATGTCCGATCAACTTGGACGCTTCAATATGCTGCACATTCAGTCTTCAACATTGTCCGGAGGTGTGGCTGTCGCGACAGTAGCAAACGTGATTTTGTATCCACATCATGCACTTCTGGTTGGCGCGATTGCTGCATTTATTTCAGTTATTGGACACGTTTGGGTGACTGTGAGTTCAATACGTGGATGAAATGCAAAGTAAGTATTTTCAGCCAAGGATTCTTGAACGTCGATTTCAACTTTTTGACACTTGTGGTGTCCACAATCTACACGGATTGCCGAGCTTATTGTCGGGTGTAAGTTGTGATTTTGTTTTTGATTACAAATTTCAGTTCCTGAGCGTTTATTTCGTCTTACATTACGATCCGGCTGAATATGGAGAGAAGTGAGTGTGTGATTATAAGCTCCACAATTAGTTTAGTGTTTCAGTTTGTTTAAGATCTATCCTTATTGGAAAGGAGGACCGAAAGATGGAGCCGATCGAGATGCCGTAGAACAAGCAGTTTTCCAACTGCTGGGCATATTTTTGACTCTAGTGGTTTCTATATTAGGTGGAGCATTGACTGGTAATTCATTTAGAAGTACACTTAACCTCACAACTTTAGGCTTTATCGTGAACATCGATCTGTTAAGTAAAGTAAAAACCGAGTTGCCACGATTCGAAGATGCCAACTTTTATACGAACGCCAAGTTCTCGGTTTTGGGACGAGTTAGTTTCCAGTTATGATTTTGATAATCAGTTCAATTATTCAGCCGATATCACAGGAACTGCCCGCTCCACTCTACAATCCACTGGTACAGACGGCAAGAGTCGATTTGGCGGCGGGAATGAAAGTCGAAATGTCGTATTTCTAGCTCACTTGAACAGCGATTGTTATTGTACATAATAAATTGTTATGCTCTTAATCAACTTTATTTAATTATGACCACTCGACACGCTTCCGAATAGACGGGTTGCACTTTGAGGCAAATTGTAAATGGACGTTGATTGGGGAAACGAAAGTGCTCGGGTTCTGTTTTGCTTTGATCGTTGAAGCAGACACTTGAAACGTCTACGAAATGTTTCCACGTAAACAACAGACGTGCATATTCCTTCGATGTTAACGGACGCCAAGATCAACAGTCCAAAACTGCGAATCCACGGACTGGTCGTTAACTGAAAACTCGGTTGTTAGCTTCGATGTGGGGTTTGAAGACTAACGCAGTAGAAAACGCAATAGATGATTGCCGGCAAAATGTTCAACGTTTCGGTTAGAAGAAAAAGAAAGACCATGATGTTGCGAAATCTCTCAATTGAATTGTTATTTTGACGTTGATAGTTAAGATAAAGATAGATGAAGATAACACTAGCGATTATGTTCAGAAATCCACAGGCCATCTTGTAAACTGCCAGCCAGTGCATGGAATAGTTGACTGGTAGACATTCAATTAGGTAGCAATCTGTAAACCGTCATCATATGACATCAGAAAACGAACTCACTTCCTGACAGATTAACGCCTTTAACGGTCATCCACAGTGCCATTAAAGTTCCAAGAAGTAGTGTGCTCCCAAAAACAGTTGAGGCTAACCGCATATTTGGGCCATTGAATCGAGGGTAATACGTTGGGAATCGAAGCGAAATACACCGATCGATTGTGACACAGAAAACAGCCCACGGCAAAAGAAGAACGAGAGTTAAATTGCAAGTGATCAAAAACTTGATTGTGTGCGATGACCGAAGAGTATGTTCAGTGTACAGTGAGTACGCCGAGTAAGTGCATCCGGTGATCCAATAGCCAATCCAAACAATCACGTGGACGACGACTTGTGTTGACAATCGGAAGTTCAATTTCAACACTTGTTTCATTAAATAGAACTTAGAAAGACATGCGGGAATCGCAGTGAGAATGGTAAGAAAGTGGAGAAAAGACGAGACTTTAACGTTTTCAACGAACATTGCGGAAATAGACAGACAATCGACTTCGAAGGCGTCAATCGTCGATCGTTCTTGAAACTTCCGAATTCAATTGTGAACAACTGAGGACAAATGAACGCAGAATCTAAATAACAACAACAAAATGTGGAAGTCGAATTCCACAGCAGGTGGGAAACAAAAGTCCAAAGGCAAATGGGAATCGAATTAACGTTCAACATTTGTACCGTTAAAGTTGCCCTTTGACAATTCAATTCCTTCCGACGCCAACCGTTTTTATTGAATTGCCGTTTCTTGTTTTCTGCAACATAAACGAGTTAAAGAGTTTGAGATGACAATTGAAAGGTTCGGTTAATTTATCGTGTTTATTCGCTGATTGTCGTGTTTACTTGACATGCCTGAACAAAATGACGTGAGCCAGCTGCGTTATCTCTGTGAGAACGTCAATAGCAGAAGAATTCTGTTGCTGCAGTCATCAAGTCAATCATTCGCAGTGGGAAGCAAAGGTGTCTGTGCATTCCAACTTCTAGTCCGTTTGCTTCGATTGCCGGAAGTGGAACGTTAACCGGAGATTACCGGCCTTTGGTTGAATTGAAAGGGCGGAGCTTGCGATTGAGAGTCTCCTACGCAAATGATAAAACTTGTTGTTTACCTTGCAGGAACGGTAAGAAGCTTAGGCAAATCGTGGAAACAATCGGCTGGTTTCCGAAAAAAACGAATCGGTTGAAGATTCGAAATTCCAAGAATTGAGTTTGTTCGTTTTCACGGCACATGAACTTATTTATACGCAATTTATAAAAATCTAATTTTCAGGACAAGTGGTTGGTAAAAGTCGTGAACGATCGATAACCATCCAACTAATCAATTGTTCTCCTTTTCGTTTTCAGTCTTTTCGACGTCTGCTTTCTTTGTCTCGGAGGCCTCTTTCTTCTGCTTGGCGACGGATTCTTTGCGTTCTTGTTTCAGACTTTCTTCGATGTGTTTGATCAGCGCCAATCGTTCTTTGTAATCTACTTGTCCACCCTCAAGTTTGGTCAACTTCTGTCGTGTTTCTTCATTCAATGTCTCGGGCAAATCGGCAACAATCGTACGTAGACGTAAACCAAACGAAAAGTCTTCGGGAAGATAGAGAGCCCGACTTAGGAGCAGTAGCGATGGTGGGACTTTGTCGTTCAATGATAGCTCCAACCATTGTTTCAACTAAAAGACATTCAAACTAATCATGTGGATGATAACTCACTTGTTCTCTTAATCGATCTTCACTCATACCCAAAGATCGCATGCCACGAGCTCGACAAGCCGCCTGAAGATCTTTTGTTGAAAGTGCATCAACACCACCTTCTGAAGTTATGAGCTGAAAACAAAACCGCTTACTTGCTATCAATTAGTACATACCCGATCATCAGCTTTTAACTCTCGTAGCTTTAATGTCAGTTGGAAACGCAAAATCTCGGGTGTTCCAATCGATTGAATTCCCAAAATTCGACACAAAGCACGAAGTTGACTCATCGCCAACGTATCCAACGTAAGTTCGTCTTCGAAGAATTTGGCAAATTCGAAGATCTCCTCGTTACTCACGTAGCTGCCGTGTGTTCGTACTCGACGAAGAAATTGAGCAAACTCATAGGCTTTGGATTGTTTATCTTTCTTGTCACGTCGTTCCAATCCGATTTCTTCCAACGTGTCTTGAAGGAACTTGGCCATTTCGATACGCACTTTCAATTGTTTTCGCAACTTTTCGTCCTGAAAACACAAACAAATCAACGAATCGAACTCGTTAACCGACCTCTTTCGAAGCGTCCTGGAAGGTCGATGGCAACATGTTGGGAAAGAACTTGATGAAGAAGGGCAAGGCCAACTCCATGAACGGAACAATGATGAAAAACGAAAAGGGAACCAAACGAAACAAATCCGAAACCGTTCGAACTAACTGCTGCCGTTCACGTCTGGACAGAACATCGCCGCGAACTAAACGGAATCTAAAGCCAACGGAACGGTCATCAATCGTTTGCAAACTCACAAATATTTTATGCTCAATCTCGTCTCCAGAATCAGCAGACGAAACCCGTGGTAGTAGTGTTTCAACTCGTGGACGATCTTCTCCTTCAACGGCAGCTTCTTAACCACGGTTGCGAGCTGAACACGAAAATGAACAACCAAAATTCCGATTCAACTCACAGCTTTCTTTTTCAACGCATCTTCTTCCTGCTGTCGAGTTAGATCTTCTTTCAACATTCGCAACGTCTCCTCGATTTTGGAGTGGTCGTGCGTTGCCAGAAAGCGACGGAACTGCGAGTTGAAGACGCCGGAACGATGGAGACCACATCGGACGCTGAAGCAGAAGTTGAACGCAAGAAACTCGAAAGCACTTTACCGTGGAATCAACGCCGAGTTTCGCACCACCGCGGCGAACATTCCGACAATTAAAAGGAAAATAAATTACTTTGCTGATCGATTAACTGGGGACTGTGAACGGCTCTTGAACTGACCCAAGGCTTCGAATCACATGGTCATTGCGAAATTGACTGAAAATTAAAATCATTTCAAAACAAAATCGAGTTCACTCGAAGGGCACACGACGAGGCGAAAGAAAGCGAAAAAGTTTCGAGGTTTGGGCGGCAACGATCGCCCTCGTACTTTGGAGTCTGATGCTCGTTACCAGACGGCGATTTCGTGCGACGAAAATTTTGTCGAAATTTACATCAAAAACATCTCGAAACCAATAGAATTTGTGGTCAAATTCAACGAACGAAACTCGAAAAGTTTTCGGTCAAACTTTGAAGCTTCAGAAGCGAACGGCAACCGATAAGCAACGAGATGAGTGGGACCACTTTCTTGGTTCCATCAACGACATGAAAACTGATCAGTCGACAGCTCGCTGCGGTTTGACGAAAATCGATGGACGAAAACTGAGCGGCGGTGTGCGTCCAGGTACCGAAGCCGAGAAACGACAACCGAATACTTCCAAGTTGGCAAAGAAGGTGGGTGGAGAGTGCCGTCGTGGTTTTGGGGTTCCGATCAAATTTCTTCGAGTTTCTGTTCGATCAACGAAAACTGAGAGTCGGACGTGAAGTCTGTGGGATGTTTCTTTCGATTTTGGAAGTTTCAATTTTGCTGGAGAAGCAATTTTGGTTGACGAATTTGACGAAAAGGTTTTGAATTCGACGTTCCCAGTGTCTTTGTTTTGGGTTTCTCGATTTTTCTGCGCCCCACCTCCGAGTGTGCAACACAAAACGCCGAGTTTGCTGACGTGGTCATTTCACCGTGCGCAGTGATCTTATTCTTTTTGGTTTTCAGTTTGGACGATTCGTCCAAATGCGACGTCTCGTTCTTTGTCTTTCGCTTCTGCTCTTCGGCTGCATCGATGCGGCTGATCGGAGTAAATTCAAAACCTGCGATCAGACAGGCTTCTGCAAGTGAGTTCTTGGCCTTTAGGAGTTTCGGTATTGCGCTTTTTAGACGACATCGTGAGGGAGTTGAGCGTCCGGAGTATCATGTGCTTGCCGAGACGGTGAAATCGAACGAAACAGCGCTGTTGGCACGACTGAAATCTTCGGAAAATGAATTGGAAATCGCGATCATTGTGCTTCGCGAGTCCACATTCCGAATTGTGGTCGATGAGAGTGGAAAACGTCTACGTGATCGTTTCATTCCCTACCAATCGTTGGATGGATATCCGGTTCAAGTCAAGTAGGAAAGATTGTGTTTGTTTGTTTTCATTGTTGAAATTTCAGACCCTTCAAAGATTTCGAGATTGGTGCTGAATCGGCGTCTTTTGAGCCGATTAAGAATCGCCGTGTTGTCGTGAACTACAATCCGTTTTGGGTGAAGGTATTCGACGACGACGAGCTTCTGATTGCCGTTAACTCTGCCGGTTTGTTCAAATTCGAACATTTTCGTGAGAAACCGGCGGACGCGAAGAACGAAGATGGCTTCTGGGAAGAAACATTCAGCGGTCACACGGACACTAAACCTTATGGTTCGTCGTCGGTTGGAATTGACGTCGAGTTCTTCGGATTCAAATACCTCTACGGGCTTCCGGAACACGCGACAACGTTTGCATTGACGTCAACAAAGTTTGTTTCAATGGGTTTCGTTTTATTTGCTCTTGGAGTTTTAGACCGAATAACATGGATCCCTATCGAATCTACAATGTCGATATTTTCGAGTATGAAATGAAAAGTGGAATGGCTCTCTATGGTGGTTCGGCTTTCGTTGTTGCTCACAATAAACGACACACGGTCGGTGCTCTGTGGTTGAATGCTGCAGATACGTGGGTTGACATTCATTCAACTGCTCTGGACAGAGGTGTTATTGGGAAGTTGGTGGATAAGTTCGGTGTTAGCGGCGATGCACCACACGCCGGAGCACATTTCTTCTCGGAAGCTGGAGTAGCAGATTTGTTCATCTTCCTCGGTCCACGTCCCAACGATGTTTTCCGTCAACAATCGGTACTCACTGGTCGACATCCTCTACCGCCGGTAAGAAAATAAATTGGCTCTGAAAGACTGTAAAGTTAGTTTAGTTAATGGGAATTTCCTATCATCAATGCCGTTGGAATTACAACGACGAACAAGATGTGGCTGAAGTGCACGCAAAGATGGACGAGTACGACATTCCGTTCGATTCAATTTGGTTGGATATTGAACACACAAATGGAAAACGTTACTTCACATGGTAATTCGGAAATCTGACTACTCATTTTACTCGGTGCTTAGGGATGCTGACAAATTCCCGAATCCGAAAGCCATGGCTGAGAAATTGGAAGCTCAAGGTCGACATATCGTCACGATCATTGATCCACATGTCAAGAAAGACGAGTCATACGATTTATATCGTTTGGCTAAAGAACGTGGCTACTTTGTTAAGAACGCTGATGGCACAAGCGATTTTGTTGGGGATTGTTGGCCCGGTCAGTCTTCTTATTTGGATGTTTTGCATCCGGAAGTCCAAAAGTATTTGGCTGAGCATTATCGTTTGGACAAATACGAGGGATCAACGGAGCGAATGTTTACGTGGAACGATATGAATGAGCCTAGTGTCTTTGGTTCATGGGAAATGACCGTTCCACGAGATGTTCGACATTCGGGCGGATGGGAGAATCGTGAAGTTCACAACATTTACGGTCAATGCTATCACAATGCCACTTATTTGGGTCATTTGTTGAGATCCGACTACAAACTTCGTCCGTTCATTTTGACTCGTTCGTTCTTTACCGGTAGTCAACGTACGACGGCAATTTGGACCGGCGACAATGCCGCTCAATGGGATCATTTACGTGCAACAGTTCCAATGGTTTTGGCGCTTTCGATTGCCGGCTTTCCGAATATTGGCGCTGATGTTGGGGGATTTTTCGGGAATCCTGATGAAGAGCTTTTGGTTCGTTGGTATCAAACCGGCGCCTATCAACCCTTCTTCCGTGCTCATGCTCATATCGATGCTAAACGTCGAGAACCCTATCTTTTTGGTGAAGAAACAAGAAACGCAATTCGTCAAGCAATCATTGAACGTTATCAACTTTTACCTTACTGGTAATTTCAACTTATTTTCTCTGGGATTTATCTGCTTTTAAGGTACACGTTGTTCTATGAGCATACATTGACGGGACAGCCGGTCATTCGTCCGGTGTGGTCTGAATTCGACGAAGATGAATCGGCAATGGACGAGGAACGAGAGTACATGCTTGGTAAAGCCCTTTTGATTCGTCCGGTTATGGAGCCCGAAGTTAAGGTGAACTTATTTTGTTGTTTGTTTTTGTTAACTGTTGTTTCATTAGGAAGTTTCTCTCTACTTGCCGGGACATCAGAGATCATGGTTCGATTGGCGAACGGGTAAAATGCACGTCTCTCCGGGAGCTGTTTATACAGACACGCCATTGAATAAGATTCCAGTCTATCAACGTGGTGGTACGATCGTTCCGATTCGGCGTCGTCACCGTCGCTCTTCGAAACTGATGCGTAACGATCCGATTACTTTGGTTATTGCTTGTGAATTGAATCGTGACTTTGCTAATGGAAGTCTTTATTTGGACGATGGCGAGTCGTTTGCTTATCAAACTGACAACGATTACATGTGAGACTTTTGAGGTCGTTGAGATGTAATTGACTAATGATTTCCAGGTACTGGGGTTATACGTTCAAAAAAGAGAGCAACAATTTGCACTCGATCACTTCGAAGAATCTGGACAAGAAAGGCAAATTCGATCCGGACGTTTGGATTGATCAGATCGTGGTTCGTGGTGTTCGCTTCTATCCGCAAAATGTTCACATTTACATCGACGGTAAGAAATAGATGAGAGTTCAGTCCAAATCGATCGTTTAGATTACACACCCGAAGATTTGGAATTCACTCATGATCGTGAATCTCGACAAATGATCATTCGCAAGCCGGGCGGTTATGTTGCTCGTGAATGGCGAATTGACATTCATTCTTAACTGTTCCTTGAATGTAGTCCCATAGGATATTTGAGTTCACTTTGCTCTTTTTCTGTCCAAATCACACGTGTTTTCTTCAACTGGTTTTCTATCTCTACGCCGTTAATCTTGTTTGCAGTATTTATGGTCTTAGTAACTTGTTTTGGTCGTTTACTTGCTAATGTATCCGTTTATTAATTTATTGACTTCTAGATACTTCTTTCCCTAGAACTAAGAATCCCAATTACTTTGAAAAAACTGTTGAATTTATTGAATAAAAACTGTTTAAATCAAAAGACTATTGAAGAGTATAGGGAAGAGAACCAGTTTGCACTTCAAATCCACAAAACCCATCGAATGCACGAGTCTCGTCGTTTGATTGATGTCGAAGACGTAGGTAGTGATGTCGACTTACATCAAGAACAGTGTTGCTTATTTGAAGAACAACGTGACTTCCGTTCAATGGAATCTTATCAAGAGTTCGTTGGGAAGATCATTCTATTCAGCTTGTACTAATGGTCTCATTCACTGCCCGTTTGTGAATTCTGATGCAAGAGTTAAGGTTTTGTCCTTCTACGGTTTTACTTGACTCTTCATTTACCGTTTATTTCGATTAAACATTAGCATAGATTGGCTAGTTGTAATTGGCCTTGAGAAAAAGACTCATTTGCTACTTTACTCTAACATTCAAAGAACAAATTCCGGCGAAACGGTTGTTTCCGTTGCATTTCAGAATTTGCATCAAAACCATTGGAGAAGCATCTCTTGTCATTTTGGTCGATTCATTTGCTGCTCTTCAACGGATCGTTCGGTCGAATTGAGAGCTTCCAATCATGAGTTCGGGTCTTTGTTTTCTCGCTGCACAATTGATGTTCATTGAACTGGGTTCCAGCATGTCCACTCTCGTAGGTTATATTTTCGTAGTCTGCAGAGAATCGTGACTTCAGAAGCCTTTGGCGAAAGAGGAACTCAACGCCTACGAACTCCTTTTCTTCTCTCCAACCGATGTGTTGAGCGAAATCGTTTCGGCTTCGATCGTGGCGGCGATTATTCTCGTTTTCAATTTGATTCTACTGATCATCGTCCTTTTGTTGCATCGTTCTCGTTGTCCACAGAATCCAAGTGAGTTCGTGTCAAAGCAATAGTTCATCTTCTTCATTTAGCTGATGCCCAGTTGGATGAAGCCGACGAGAACTGTGAGATCGGAGAGAAACCGACGGTTAAGAAGAAGAGCAGAAAAGTCGATGCTACGAAGAAACCAAACGGACTGAAAGTGAAACGCAAGTCGTTCTCAACAGACACGGTGAGTGCGAATCTAATGGCCACAACAACACTGGTTGTAGCCGTCGGAGTTCAAGTTCGATGGAAATCAAACCAAGGAGACAGGAACTGTGATGTTGAACAGTGCTGAGCACAAAGCCACTTGTAAGTCCGAGTGTTCACTTTCTGTTCATTTCGCTCTTCAGCTTCGAATACCAACTTGGAGTCTCCGAAGTGATCTGACCGTCGATATGCGAAATAAACGTTTCTTTTTGATCGTGTTTTCATTGAAAACTGACAGTCGTTTGCTGGCCGTTTCCTCATCGATCACGCTGCTGAATTGACAGTTTTCGTGACCATGTGAAGGGAACGTGACGATCAAAATGACCGCAAAGAACAGTCGAGAGAAACTCCGGACTTTGGATCGCCGGTTTCTGACGAGTTTTGTAGCCACAGGATCAAAGTTCCCGGAGGTACACGTTTTCTGGTGACGTTCGTTTGGCGGTCGGTGCGATCGAAGTTCGTCGGGAGTGGAAAAAGTCGTTCGATTTCTTGGCGTTTCGCAATTTCAGTTTTTGATCTTCGAAGTTTTCGGTCGAGTCACGAGGTTGTTTTCGCTGTTTACGAGTCGGCTTCCCGAGTTCCCTTCGGATTTGCCCCCAAAGCCGAACGGTTTCGATGGGCGGAGAGAAGGTTGCAATGATAAGGTTATTATTTTGAGGCACCGGAACGCTTTTCGCGAATCGAAAGCGCAGACGAAGAGTGCGGAGAAAAACATTCAGAGCGGTTGTTTACGTCCGATTGCCCTTCTGCTTTTTCGCGTCGTGCGCCGATCTTTGGGTTGTTTTTGCTTTTGCGTGGGGATCTGAAGACCGCAAAAGAAACGTTCTCTCGACCTCGCAAATCGATCTCCCGGAGCCCAATGGTAAATTTGCTTCGTGCTTCGTGTTCGCGCAGCTCATCAGAAGCGTCGATTCACTTCCCGGCTTTCAGGTTCTGCACCTGCATCTCGAATCCGCGCACTTTCGCAAACTCGTCCACAAACTTTTGGTTTCTTTTCGTCGTCGTGTTCACGTTAATCGTCAGAAAGCAATCGAGAACTCGAAGATGACTTCTTACTACGAACACGGTCAGCAGACCAACGAGCACTTCCAACCGGAGGGCGCCGAGTTTCTGGTCACCGAAGAAGACACTACTCAGGAGCCGACTATTGGAGAGGCTCAATTGGCGAATGGACACGAGAATGGAGCTGAAGAAAATGGAGCCGAAGAGAACGGTGGAGTTGAACAGCACTTTGCCTACTTCCGTTGGGCTTATGATCAAGCCAATCAGTCGTGGTATGTTCAGAAGGCCAAAGACACTTACGAAGCAACGAAAAAGTCGTTCGGACCGTTGGAACGCACGTTGGACGGAATCGAAAGTCGAGTTGTTGATGCGAGTCAACACGCAGCTCCGATCTACGAACACTACGTCTATCCGACCACCGATCGTTTGGCGAAGGCTTGTAGCAAAAGTGAGTTTAACTGCCGAGAAACTGAGTCATGAATTGGTGTTTTTAGAGTTGGAATCATCGAAAGGCGCTCTGGAGTTGAGCAAATCCATCGCTGTGAACGGTGGAAACTTGGGCGTTGGAATGGCGGTCATCGGCACGCAATTGAGTTTGATTGCTTCGGCCGCTTTGACTTCCGTGCTCTTGGACGGAATGATCATGACCAAGAATCTCGGTTCAGCTGCCGTCCAACGCGGAGTTCAGTTGGAGAAATCGGTGGAGCAAGGAATCTACACGGCCATTGAATCGAGTCGTCAGTTGGCACGAGTGAGTTCGAGAACCCGACTACTCATCTAATCCCTTTGATTTCAGAATCCGGTGGAGAAGTTCAATGAGCATGCCAATGGATTCTTGGATGTTGCAAATGCCCTTGTCGACAACTTCTTCAAATTGCCCTTGGACGAGGAAACCGATCAGTCAGCAGACTCGAATGTCAAGGAACGAATTCAACGGTTGGCTCGTCGACTTGCTCATCTGGTACAAACTCGCACAAACGAAAACATTCTCGAACCCTGTCAACGCCAAATCCAAGGACTCAGCGAACAACTTCGCAAGAGCTTGGCACTTGTAAGTTTTGGGATTGGGAGTGAAGAGTTGAATGCGAGTGAGTGGCCACCAAAACTCTCGTCTGTCAGCTTCTCCTTCATTGCCATTGCTCTCGTTTGCAGGTGGATGTGCTTCGAGAGCGACGGGAGAAGTTGGGCGGCCATGTCAGTGGTCTGAACGAATCAATGAACGAAATGTGGAGCAAAGTCGAAGCCGAAGCGCGAGAACTGAAACAAAGTCCCGAAGAAGCTTTGATCAACAACATCCATCGCTGCTCCTCGACTCTCAACAACTACATCGGTAAACTGCGCGAGAAGTCTGTTGAGGTTTGTTTCTGTTCTCGACTTTTTCTTCAACCCCTCTTCTTCAGGTTCTTCCATCAGCCGCCGTTCCACGATTGGAATCGGTTGCCAACTACGTCGAGCAACTGCACAGCAATCTTGGGAACGCAAAGACCATCAACGATGTGAAATCGGAGGTGAGCGGAATGAACGATCGCTGAACTCGATGTTTTGAATTTCAGGTCTTGGAAGAAGCGAAGTCGAAGCTTCAGGACGTCTCCAACTGGACCGCCAACTTGCGTTCGAATGGCGAGAAGGACAACTAATCATCATTCCTCAACCGTCTTGTCATTATCATGCTAATCAGTTTGTTTTCTCTGTTCTATTCGACTTGTGATAATCTCAAATAAACTAAACGTACGCAGAAGTGTGTTCGAGTTGCTTGGGATTTGAGTTGTCGAATGAACTTGTTCCGACTAACCGTTCTGTTTCAGTCCATCAGCAGTGCATCTCTTTTCCACGAAGAGGACCTCTTCATCGACGAGCTCGATTTCCAACCCCCATTTCGACAGCTGAGAAGACCCGGAAACCGACGAAACGCGTGAACTCCTTCGTCCATTCATGTATTTTTAATCATTTTATATAAATCCTGCAGCTTCCACTTCCTCAACCTCTGTACTTTACACCCGAAGCATTTCGATTTGCGCAAATAAAGAACACGACATTTCGACTTTACAGGTGCAATTCTGATGATGTTTAGGTCAAGATTAAATTCGAAAACAGGAATTTTGCGTCACACTCTCGCGGTACAAACAATTAGACTTTTGCCCAAATGCAATGGCGAGAAGTACAAAGCGAGCGAGTAACCGCCCTAAACGTGTTCTTTGGGTGTTTCTGTTTACAATCCTCGTCCGCTGTTGACATTTAAATACAACCGGTGAATCCGAAAATAACGATAATTCGAATCAGCTTTGAACTTCGTGGGTGGTCCGGAATTGTAGGCGACAGTTTGACTTCTCTTTCCATAGCTCATTCGGCTCTTCATAGCCAAAAGTTAGAGACGTCTTCTTGAACTTCTGGGTAGCGAGTTGTTTTTAGTTTCTTTTCTTCGAAATCTCTTTTGGTTAATGAGCCGGTGGTTTTTGAAATTGAGTCTGTTGATTTCGTTCGGGACATCAAAGCGCGTTAGTTGGCGTTTTACACGAACTCCCGGTGCCATTTCAGGTGAAATGGCTGTTTGTTATCTCGGCTTTCTGTTGGTAGTTACCGTAAGTGGACGGCGATTTGATCGAGTAAAACGACTTGCAGTTGCTGTTCGAGGACTTTGCGGTCAATGGCATGTTTGTTGAAGAGGAACCGTTGATGCGCTCAGTCAACTTGGGGCTAGTGAACGTGTTTGGTGGACGGTAAACATGAACAAGGGTCGCAACTAACTGCTTACTGTTCAGATTTCGTCGTTCATTCAACAATCTTGACTGTTCGAAGGCTGCTGAAAAAGATGCGAACTTGAAAATGGCAATCAGTGCGATGATTCGGGGACAGAACGGCAAAGGCTATCTGCTGCAAGCGACTACTTCGTTTCCGGCCGTCGATCCGACAGCCGAAGATGATTGCATACCCGAAGATACACCAACGGACTTTTCTCCCGATTTGCCGATTCGAGATCGAGCGTTGTGTGGATTCGCACAGATTGAGAATGTGGACGAAAAGGTTTGTTCGAACTTGTAAGCTCCATAACGAGTGTTCAGCGTCTTCCGCAAACCATTCCCGAAGTTCGTTGCTCGTGCAGTCGACCGGCAAATCGACAGCTTTTGGAGCGATTTCCGGGCATTCACTGCGCTGCCATCTACTATGATGTTCCGATCCTTCGATTCAAGTCGAGTTGTTCGGATTACGAGCAAACGTCCGAAAGCATTGCGTTGGGTTGTGTTCCGGTTTTGTCGGTGAGTTCAAACAACCCGATCGAAGGCATTTTGCGTTTAGAGTCAATCGGAACTGAAAGTGAACATCGAAAGAAAAGACGAGGAAAAAGCCGATCTCCCAACCAAGTAATCAGTTTCTTTCCGGTCGTCTATCTCTTTCATTTCGATCTCAATAATAAACGCGTAAATTCCACATAATGTTTGGTCTAAACGAACTTCATTTGAATCTTCAGTTCCATTCAAACGAATGCAAATCTCAAGTTTATTTGTTCGGAATTCAAACTAGTTGGCGAGTTAAATGTCGAATGTGCGTGGTCGACGAGTGTCATTGAATGCAAATAGACGGTTTAAATACTTTATGTTGTCGAACCAAAGGCTTATCTCTTTGTATTCGATATCTGAAACCAAAAATCAAATTAGTATGCGTTTTTTACACCACGTGTAACTTTTCAACCACACAAACTGTTGCTATCACTTGCGTTCATGTTTCAACCTCTTTATCTACTTAGCAGCCAGTTTTGTGATTGTCAGTTTATGCTCATCGTTTTAGTTTCTGTGATTAATTTGTGCTAACTGAAGCAATCAAATGGATAGTCGTACGGTTTTTGGCGTTGTTTTGATTGCAAGTTTAATCTATGCCGTTTACTTCTATTCGATTACGGAAATGTCGTCTGAGCACTACTTGCTTCCTTTCCAAATTGAAACTATTGAAGAAAGTAAAGATCTGTTCCAATATCATTTACGGCATTAGTTTAGATCATGGAATATCGGAACGAAACAAAGGTGGATCTCTAAGTTTGGGTGTCATCGAGGTTGATGGGGTGGACGAAAAGATTTCAACAGAGAAAATTGCTCCCAGCGACTATCAATGTTCTCTCCCGCATATCGATCCGTGGGACCCGAAAATGCAATCGTATTTTGCTCGCAAAAGTAACATGAACAGAGACTGTAAGCCGTTATATCCACAGCGAAGTCGCGTTTTTGAAAATGGAACGTTGATTGTAGAGAACGCTGAAACCGGTGAACAATGTTACTTCCGGTAATCTCGCTGTTGATAGCCATTACTTCGTGTTCAGGTGTCACAATCTCGTAACCGACAGTCAAATCAACTTGGAAGCATGGGAAGAGATGGACAGAGGAGCAGACGACATCTGGAGAAGTCAACCGAATTGTGATACTTTCGAGATCAAATGCGAACAACAATACGGTACTCTCTTCAAGTACATGCACAACCAGATCGTCAAGAAGTTTGTTTTAATCTGCATCTCTTAAATAGAGTTTAGAGCTCAGAGACCCGATCAAGTGGCTCGAAAGAAGCCGACTGATTATCCCGATCTGCATATTGTTGTTCTCGACTCTGTTTCAATGACACACGCTCATCGAGCCTTGCCCAAGACTTTCGATTTCCTGCGCAATGAAATGGGTGGATTGACTTTGGAGTATCTGAACAAAGTTGGAATCAACTCTCAACCCAATGCTTATGGTTTCTTGTTGGGTAAGCCAATTGACATGTTTGCTTATTTTGTCTACAGGCGAGAGAGCTGAGGATCTTCCGGCCAATCCCTGGGGCAGAGCAGTGGGCGGTGGTCGTCGAATGGAAATTTGCAACAAGTCTTTGAAAGACGAAAACTACATTGGCTATGACTTCTCGCATTATCGTTCAATGATTAACGAGGACTTTGGCAGAACCGTATTTCATGGTCTATCGTGTGTCGGATTTGATTTTGTTCCAAGTGACCATTACATGCGGTAAACTACTAGTTCTCTTATTCACGCTCGTTTTCTGCAGACCAATGATGTTGCAAATCGATAACGTCCAGACGGCCAATAACCCGCAACCGGATCTCGACTTTCACAACATTCTTTTGCGCAAATCGTGTCGTGAGAAACATCGTTTGGTTCTGGAAAACTTGCAAAACATGTTAAATGTCTATGCGAAAGAACCGAAGTTCACGTTGAGTTGGATAACAATGTTGGCACACAGCAACATGAACAACTTATACCACGCCGACAAAGATCTATACGAGTTCTTTTCCTTCAACGTCAAGAATGTGAGTGTGAAGATGAAGACGACAATTCACGTGTTTTAGTTCGAAAACTCCTTTCTCTTCTTCATGGCTGATCACGGTGAGTGCAGAAATTCATCGTTGCTACATTTGCTTTTAGGCCCATCATTTGGCGATCTTCGAATCACGCCGACTGGTCGGATCGAGGCCAACAATCCTTTTTTGCTCATGACTTTGCCAAAACATTTACGTCAGAATTCGGATCTTATTTCTCAATTGGACGTCAACAGAAAGCTCTTGATCTCACATTACGATCTTTATGCCACATTCCTGGAGATAGCTCAGGTATCCTCGAACCCTCACTCAAACTAGAAATTCCATTGTAGAAGTCGAATGAATGGACTGAACAGACCGAGTTCTCGACCACTTCATTTGTTCCGAAGAATCGAACTCTTTTGGGTTCTTCGCTCTTCCATCCACTACCACAACCTCGTGACTGCAATTCGCTCGGGATTCCGTTCCAGTACTGCATCTGCACCGCCTCTAACAGTGCCGTCAATGATTCTGAGTTGGCACAACGGATAGCTCAGAAAGTGGTTGGTCGAATGAATAAAGAGCTGAGGATCGCCAATTACACTCATTTGTGTCGTCATTTGTACGTGGACTCGAGTTGGAAGACCGAGATCTACGAGTTCGCTTCTTCACACAAGAAATCAAATGGTGAGCGTTTCTACAAAGTGGTCATTCGCGTGTTACCTCGACGAGCAATTCACGAAGCGTATGTGAAAGTTCGAAACGATAAGATCAACTTCATCATCGACAAGTTTCCTCAACTGACAGCTTATGAAGCACATTCAATGTGCATTCCAAAACAGTTTCTTCAGAACTATTGTTATTGTAGACGATAGTGAACTTTTTGACAATAAGCCCGATGGTATAATTTTCAATGATACAAATTCTCAAAAGAAAAACAGTTCTAATTAGTCGGTCCAGTGGATGACTTTCGACCTCTCTATTCAGTTACTCGACAATTGTTTGTCCAATAATCAGTTTATTGTGTGAGTTACTGGCTAAGAACTACAAGGACTTCAACACATCTTGTCAGTCTTTGTGGGTTCCTTTCAAGCATTAACTCGCAGCTTCAGATTTGTCTCTTGTAGAAAACAGATGTTTTCTCAGGCCCTTCTTGACTTCTTGTGTTTGAATCACCAGAAATTATTGAAGCTACAAAACTGTGTAGTAGAAGAAGGCTACTCTTCTACAAAATTCTGCTCGATATACACTGCTTCTTGAGACGCCGACTGTTAGACTTAAGATGGTTTCTTGCTGACGACAATTCGATAAATCGTATAAGTGACGACCATATCTGTTGAGTACAAAACGAGACCTCATGGACCAACTAAGTTCCATTGATTGGCTCTAAAATATGCCAACAAACTGAGTTCAAGCCACCACTTTCTTTGCGATTGTCTCAGCCATTGAATCGCTTCTTTCAATCCTATCACAACATCAATGTCACAGTCGCCGAAAGATACGGCACTTTTCATGTTCCACATTCTGATTACAACAATCGATTAGTGCAGCAACTTGCTCTCCTTTGCATCAAAGACACAGTTGTAAACGTGTTTATTTTAGCAAACTGTTGCTTAGAGCAACCAACAAAATTGACCACATTTCGGTTAACGAACATTTGAAGAGGAAATTTTTAAAAATTAGCACCAGTGAAGCTGGTACTCGCCTACAGAACCTTATACCAGTGAAGTGATTGTCTTAATCGCCCAATCGATCTCATCATTTGTGACATTTTGTTAGACTTTCGATTCGGGAAAGAAGCGGAAATAAGTCGTGCGAAATTGAACGAATTTGACCAGTTAGGTTCGCAATCTTTCGCTCTTGTTCAAGTAACGGGTCAGTTTCCGACTCCTCGACTGGAAGCTCAGCGTCCGGATGTTCTGTCCAGAAATGGTGCAGCAGACTTACACCATTGTTGCGACTCTCCGGACACAAATGACAATGATACTGAAACGAAGTAGTCAACAGCGAGTAGACGAAATGAGGGATTACCGAGTACATATCACGAGTATGCTTATCTGTTGGCAGAACAGATCGATGGCTCGTAGAAAGATGTATAAAACGTTGCTGGGGTGAAAACGAACGGAAGTTGCAAAAGCCGCAGAGAAAAACTAAACGTCCAAGAACCGTTCGGTAGGTTCCGTGTTCATGAACGATGTGGAACAGTAGGTCTTGATTAGTTCTCTTGTTGCAAAAAGCACAGAAGTCCTAAAAGACGAAACAATGGACGGAATGAAGCGCTCGACCTACCACTGGTTGTTCTTCTGAATTCGGTTTTGTTGGCTTCTTCTGTTGAACGGTTCCTTCATTTTCTTTGTTTGATTCGGACGAGATAAAATCGGCAATCGAGAAATCCTGATGTTTGTCGTTCGACATGCCGATTGAGAGAATTTGCGGTCAATGTGACGAGAACGAAGTTAAAAGCAAATGGAAACGAGTTCTTGTGGCCATCAGAGAGGTGAATCGACGAACTTACTCAGTTGAATTGGAGATCTCATTGAGTGATTGCGACGATTTGGGACGTTGGATAAACGATCGACGAGCAGAGAAAGTTTGTTGTCAAAAAAGCAACACGAACTTCAACGGAGGTCGCCAGAACGACGAGAGATGAGCGAGCTGATCGCGATTTTTGTTTCGGTCGCAAACGAAAAGAAGCGCAAAAGGAAGCGGGAAATCGTGTAAAAACAACAAGATCGCTGGACAGACTGCACCGAATGATCGGCTGCCGGACGAACAGAGTTCAATGCAAAGAAATGTGAACGAAGCTGTTGGTCGTGAATGGCTTCCGAGTACTCGGTTTCTTGCGCTCAATCGACAGCTTTTGAGTTTGTTCAGCAATCCGCTAAACAGACTACGAGTGTTGATCTGCGATCTGAGCTGTTGGATGGCTTCTAGCTCCTGTGCTCGCATTCTGTCCATCGGTCAATCCGAAGTACCGGAAGGTTGTTCTTCGAAAGTTTCGAATAAGAACGATTTTGATCAGTGAGTTGAACAAAGAGGCTGAAGTGTACAGAACTGAGCAAAACAAGTCGGCAATTCCCATTCAAGACAATGAGTGATTGAGAAAAGAATGCAAAGAAAAGACAAAATTGAAGTGATAACCGGAGGAATAGACAGAGCAACTAGTGCTCTTCGACTGTCTCGGTTAACAGAGTTCGAACCAGACTCTGTAGTCACCGATTGGACGTGTTTCAAATGCCGTCAAATTGACCGTGGTCTGTTAGAGTTGTTGGATTCGAATCTCTTCAAAAGAGTTGGGTTGAAGGCAAAACCCAAGTGAACTCACCTGTTCGAAAAAGTAGTAGTCTTCTGAATCCAATTGAGTTCAGCTGCTGTTTCATACTTGTTTCTTTGACTTGTTAATGGTCGTATTGAATATTACAAGAACGCACGCTCAATGGTTGAGGTCTCTACTTATTTCAACCGTATGTTTGAAATGCTGGTCCCAATTTTGAAGCTTGCAATGCTCTTGCCAACCAACCTGCTTCTCAGTTCACTTACCGCCTTTGAGTCGTTGGTGTTGGAGTAATTGAAAGCCACTCGAACTCTGCGCATCAACCACACATCTTCCAGAATGCTCTTCGAGATCGTTGCTGGTCTCCAAACTGTGCAGTCGGGTATTCAACTCGCGTCTTCGTTCCACCAAGAAACACTCCGCACAACGACAATGAGCGTATGAACAGTTCGATTTGTGGTTTCTACGCAGTTCTGCTCGACCGTGATTCAAACAACGTTGACAGAAATAAACACGTTTCTGGGCCCCATCAACTAAACAGCATAAGAATGGATAGAAGTTCAACTCACTGACAGCGAACTCAAAGCTCCTGAACATCGTGGCTGAATATCGTAAAGAAATGAGTTCAAAGGCTTCTTGTAAGCACACGACCGTCATTCTTGCGATTAATCATTCTTCTATCGGACACAAAAAGTGACTAAGACTTACAAATCAAAAGTGCAACCTCCTGGAAAGAGCAGTCTAATTTTACTTCTGATTCAATTTCTTTGTTAAGAGAACCTCAGATTCCGTGTCAAGGTCTCTGAGCAATCAAACACTCGACAACCTCCGATCTTGTCAAATGCAGCGACTTACACACGATCAAGTTCTTATCAGCGAAAATGCTCAGGAAATAGCGGAATGAAATGACAAGTTTATCGCTGAGCATCCGAATGTTTGAGCAGAAGTTTGTTCGCAGACAAACTCATTTTCACTCAAAGAATCGTATGGTCAATCTAAACATCTTCATCATTCCAACTGTCGATCAGAATGACGAGTTCAACTTCTGCTCTTGATTTGATAAACACGACTACTAAGTAAACAAACGGTTCTGATAGGCCGGATGTTGCGAGAACTTCAACACTTCTCCATAACCGTTGATTCCCGGTTGTCTGCTGGGGTGTGGTTCCTCGACGTGTCTTTTAGTTGTTTGGTTTGAACAAACAGAAAACGTCGATTCGATCATCAATTTTCATTGCGATCGTGAGAATTGTCGAGTAATTTGACGGACACTTTCAGACTGCTGATGCATGGACTTCGACCCAAAATCGTTGCTTTTCTTGTCGTGATTCTTCTGCTCTTCGGTTTCTTTGTTCTTGACAGCAACTACAACTCGGGACTTGTTTCTTCTCTGATCACCAGAACCTCCGCATCTCAACTGCTTGCTCGTTATGACACTCCAAATGCAGGAAACACTCTTGTAGCCACAAACCAAAGCTCTTCTATTGCTCAACGATATCGGGACCTAAAAGAACAGACCTTGAAAGTCCAAAACCCGCAATCTGAATCACCGTCTTCATCCAACACAATCAAACGGATGCTCGTGATGACAAGAGCAACTCGAGACAAAGACCCCAAGAGACACGACCAAACACTCAACCAAACGATCAACTCCAACTGTCCATTTCGCTGTGACTACACAATGGACCGGAAGCTTCTATCCCAATCCGATGGTGTTTTTCTGCAGCCGAGTGAAATACGGAAAAGTGAGGACTACAAACAAGACTCTCAACCTGTTGATTTCAGATCAACCAAAACGCTATTCATTCAATCAGACAATCTTCCTGCTCTTCAGGGAAGCTCCCGGTCAAGCGTACATGCAGAACTTCAAATGGTCAGTCGGAACAGTCAGTCCTCACATTAGACTTCAGGTTGCCACCATTTCAAATAAACTATACAATCGGTTGGTTTCCTGGTGCTGATATTCAATCGGGATACGATGAGTTGGTTCCGAAAGAAATGGGTTATTTCGGTCGTCCTAATCGATCTGAGCATCAGGTAAAACTGTTCATTGACTATCTTCACAGGTTTCAGACAAACGAAGAAGCCGAGTGGGAGAAAGTGAAGTCAACGGTCATGTCGAAAACAAAACCAGCATTTGCATTGATCTCACACTGCAACACAAACAGCAAACGAGAAGTCTATTTGAGTGCTCTCCAAAAGTGAGTCCATCTGATTACATTCACCTTCTTTTCAGACGTCATCCGAAGCTGGTCGATTTGTTCGGAAAGTGTTACAAGGAGTGTAATAAAGAGAACTGCGAGGTCAACAACACTCGTGACTATCACTTCTATTTTGCTTTCGAGAACGCCGTTTGTGATGGCTATGTGACTGAGAAGTTCTATCGTTTCAAGAAACTCATCGTCCCAATAGTTCTACGCAAATCCGATTATGTCAATTTAGTGCCCGAAGGATCGTTTATTGCAGTCGATCAATTCGAGTAAGTGACCGCAAACAGCCATTCAATTATCGTTCTTGTAGTTCAATGGATGCTCTGACAGAATACTTGGGGCTTCTGATGAACAACAAAGACGAGTACCTGAAATACTTCGAATGGACTCGACACTACGAACGGCAATCTCCGAACCCCATCTATAGAGCTCTTTGCAGAGCCTGTGGCAAGTTGTATGAACCGGGACGCGTATCAGCGTACAAGAACATGGCTGATTTCTATTCACCGAAACGCCTCTGTGACTTCGATTTTGTTCCACGCCTCATCAAACGACAAACTAACTCGTGACTTATTCTCAGCTCTTCAGTGCCATAACAAATAAACGGGTTCACAATAACAACTGACTACCTTCGAGTTCAATGATCTCGTCCGAGTTCTCATTTAAAGTGCAATTCACTTCCGTCGATAACAATCGCCGTTTAGCAAACTTATTCCGCGAAAACAATCAGCTAATAACATCGTAGCTAAACACCCGAATTAGCTTTTGAAACTGCACGGTTATAAATCAGATTGGATGTGTGTGTCTTCACTTCTCACTCAAATGGACTCCAACTCCTCTGCTTCTTGCACTCGCAAAGAAACAGCTGTGTCTTATCACACCCGAAGATCTTCAGATACTACTCGAGTATCCTTCGGCTTGGAATTCAAATTCTACCGGACCTCTGTAGCTTTCTGCACAATGCATCTCTCGCACTTCCAACTCACGTATTCATTGAATTGAATGTCGGAGATGCTGAACAAAGGTGAGAACTCACATCAACAAGTTCACTCGCTGGTTTCAGATCGTCGAATCAAATTCTGCACTTTGTGTCGTCAACACAACCTCCACGTCAACTTCATTCGTCACGACTGTCCATTCTCTAAGTGTGATTGTCCGAAAGTGAGTTCAATCTCCGACATCTGATGTCCGTTTTTAGTGCACATTGATTCGTCATCGTCGTCGAATCATGTCCCGACAAATCCAACTGACTCGTCAACAACAACGCATGGATTCGGACAAACCCACGGCTTATCACTGTCAACGCTGCAGAAACCACGGCGTTTTCGTGTTTCGAAAGGCAAATTAACATAAACGTAAACCCCGCAATCTAAACCACTTATTTTCAGGCTCACAGCGGCTCTTGTCCTCATCGATCTTGTCGTTGCGATCT
Organism: Aphelenchoides besseyi; assembly: GCA_024699855.1. Taxonomy (NCBI): domain Eukaryota; kingdom Metazoa; phylum Nematoda; class Chromadorea; order Rhabditida; family Aphelenchoididae; genus Aphelenchoides; species Aphelenchoides besseyi. The sequence goes on along the minus strand of JAMPIQ010000002.1, from coordinate 1,651,807 downwards.
CTGCAATCTGATTGCTAATCGACGACTTGTGGACCGAGAGATCGTTTCAACATGCGAACGAGACTTGAGAACAATTGAACTCAACGGTAATTGAGCTCTTAATCGTTATATTCGAGTGCTTTCAGACTCAAAAACTCCTCCTCTTCACTTCTTTTTAGTCTCAAATCCCGAACCTTCAAACAAACCAATTGATTATCCGGTCGAGTTCGCTAAGCAATCGGAGTCATTCAAGACGTTCTGTTTGGTCCAAAATAAACCTCCTCAATCAACACAACAACTAACCACTATGCCATCAAGATCCTTTGAAGCTCCAAACTTATTCGTCCAAAACTTCACTCCTTTTGTTTTCCCCGCAACTCCAGATCTCGAAACAGCTAATTACCCGACAGTCAACGTTTTCTTTGTGTACAACAATCAATAAATTAAGCAAGCAATAACAAGCTTATGGGAACTTGTCTATATTCCACTACACATTCACGATTTCGCAGCCCACGATCGAAAGTCTCAATGCTTAGTCTAAGTAACCAAAAGTGTTGATCGACAGCCCACGCCTTAACTTGATGTTCTCATGTTGTTCGGCAATTGATTTGAAAGTGAAAATGCAAATCCTATTTTGTTTAAATTGCCGAATGGTTTGCAATAATGAGAACGAAAAAATGCAAAGTAGAAGTCGAGGTCGTGATGTTGGTTCCCGGAGTTCAAATCTCTCCACTCACAACCACTTAGACGGTCTTCAGTGCTCCAGAGATGATCAACAACACGGAGATCAAGAAATCCGGTGAGTCAAATTACAAATCTGTTCAACCATGAATCTTCAGCCAACACTCGCACTCACACATGTGGTCGATGTCAAATGCACGGTCGAAGAGTCGCGCTCAGAAACCATAAATTTTGTCCTTTTATTTATTGCAACTGTTCAAAATGCATGTGTTTGTTGGAGTACCGAAATGCAATGAACCAACGAAGAAAAAGCACTCAACCAATTACTTACAATCCCAGCGCTTCAGCGAACTATCCACAACAATCTGTTTACTTTCCGGGAGCTTCAACTCCGGCCGACTGTCCCGAATGTCGTAATTTGGCAGAAAGTTGGGTCAACTCGTCAGTCAATCCGCCGTTCAACGTCACTGAACGTGTTGATCGTCTTCTTCAACTTGCAACACAAATCTACGTTTCCAGTTGCTATAGAAATAAAGAAGAAACGTGACATTCAGCTATGTAAATGATCAGTTTATTGTTTGCTGTGTTGATATTTCAGCGTCAGGTGTAACTAATTCCTTCTGTTTGCTTATCCATAAGTTGTAGTTTTTGCGAAAAAAATTGCCGACAAACAACGAATCGTATAACTAAAGAATAGAGTTAAAAGCGTGATTGGAAGTTATTAAATTCGGGTGGTGTAAATCATAAAACAATGGAACCCTCAGACGTTGATGCACTGATCGCAAAATGTTTGTTGCACCTCAGGTCGATCTAATTGGCGTATCGAAGTTGCTGGTGTCCATAAAAGAAAAAGTAGTGAACCAACTTGAAGTACCGAGATTGATGCTGTGACTACTGGATTGGTCTTTGAATCAGCTAGAACAGTCGAACAATTTAGCAGAAATCTAAAGAACCCAAATTTGTTATTCGAATTTTGTTGGTTCTGAAATGCATTTGCATTCAACTGATCATTAACATACTGTAACATTTTCACTCTATGGAGTTTTGAACAGTATCTATAATGATTTAACTCTTATTGATTACATTTTTATTAATAGATTTCTAACGACATCACACTCTAAACTTCAATGAAGAATTGAGATTTCGAGCGCCCAAGATCAACAGCCGATAAAACCAACTCTCAATTTATGACCTTAAAACTCGAGTGCATTTAGGCTAAGCCAACATACCAATGACTTCGTGGCTAAAGAAAAGATCATTAGTTTTCAACGAAACTTTTGTTGTAACAAGTGATTTCCATAAACAAATAACCTCAACAGTTGAAATGATCAGTGGATATGCTCAAGATGCTGACACTTCAATTAAGATGGTACAATTAAATGTGCTCGATTGGACGTAACTGATTGGGTTGTCTTTGTACCTCTGCTCCAACAATATTTGAACTTCCTAATCTTTTTTGCGCCATTTTTGGGTCACGAATTCGGAAATAAGGTTTTCAGTTCTTTGAATATCTTTCTCTCAATCGCCGAACAGATTGCAGAAGTCTGTTGAAGCAAAAGCCGAATTAGAATCTGTGATTTGTTGTCAACGGTTACTTGTTCTATCTTCTTTAGAACAAACTTTGTTAAGGATTACAATCAGAACTGAACGAATACAATGACAACGTGTAAAACTGCAATCATAAAAGTCACGGGGTCCGATTGAAATCGAGGATTATGTTGCATTTGAACAAGCCAACTTATTGAACGCTTTCAATTGCATGAAGTTTCGAATCAAACGAACCAAAAGATTAGAACAACGACTTTGGTCAAATTCAATCTCTTTCGACTAACGTAAAAGTGGGCGTAAAGATTTAGACGACAATTCGAGAGAATAAGTTTCCGAATTGGGTTGTGGTGGACTCACCTATTCATTTTGTTCTGGAAAACGATGTTCAAAGGCTTAAGATGGGATTGCATTTTGGCCGGTGTTCTTGGCTCTATTGTGACCATATGGATATTTCAATTTGTAAACACACGATCTGAATCATTCGACAGAATCAAGGCTCCGTTAAGATTCGACAATGAAACGTTCTTCAATTTGACTCAGTTTACCATGGAAGAAGATGGTAAGCAACGGTTATATTTGACGTTACTTTTGTTTTTAGATTTCGATCATTCAAATACACAGACGGAAAAGTATCAGCAAATAGCAGAACGAGTTCAGTGCTCAACAGAGGGCTTTGAGAACGAAAACATTACGAGCCAAAATTCAGATGTGAGTTTGCACTTTTTCATATTTCAGTTGTTTTTTAGTCGCTTCCATTAATCACGTGGAGATACGACAATCAAAGAGAACTCTGCGAAAAAGCACAAAGTTGTTTGCCCAAATTCCCAAAATCCACAGTGTTTTCCGCGCTTTTCGTAAGCATCAAAAATCTGATTGTAACTGATTTCTAGACCGCAAAATCGTTGAAATTGGGTTTCTGCAAAGTCCACAAATCGGCTTCAGTGGTCGTGCAGTCCATTGCGTGTCTTTTGGATGATCCAATAAAGTTTTTGAATCGAGGCAAAGATCTGATCGCTGAAGCGTTCGATCGGTAAGTTGACTTTTGGTCTTGGAAATTGCCTGTCGTTTAGCAACTATTGCACTAACAAAGGCCCCAATTCATTTTTTACGATCCAAGAAGCAATAGAGAAGCTGGGCCTTGCAACGAACAAGGATTGGAAATTGGGGTTTGTGATTCGAGATCCACTGGATCGATTCCTGAGTGCTTTTGCACACATGTGTATCCTGTAAGTTCAAGCCAAGCAATCAATTAACGACAATGTTTGTAGAGGACGAGAGGCAGGATGCATTCACTTTTGCTACGATTGTGGTGCCAACATGACTTGTTTCCTGGAAAGAGCTTACGAACATTTGAACAGAATGTCAAGTGATGGTGAGGGAAAAGCCGATCAACTGACCATTCATCTGAAACCGCAAACTTGGTTCTGTGAGCTCGAAAAGCATATGAGAAACTTCACGTTCATTCGCTATCACTCCGATTCCGAGAAGTTCTACAAAGAAGAATTAGAAGTATTTCTAAGATCTCAGAACGCCTCTTCCGATGCTCTTCAGTTCATTGGCAGAAGCATAACCACAGTGAGAACACAGCACTCGACTACAAACTTCGAATTGAAGCCCTTCTTAAAACAGCGAATTCTGGAATCTCCGTATCTCTTGAAATTGTTTTTGCGGATTTATTATCACGACTATCAGATGTTTAACTTTACTTTACCTATGATAGCAAAAAATAAAAACGTTTAGCAAGTTCGTAATTGGCAGGTCGCTTATTCAAAGCTAGTAAAAACCTCAGTACGTGAGTGCCACATGTGATCACAAGCAAATTCACTTCCCATTGAAATGAACATGTTAATACGTGAACACGGCTTGTAAACAACGAACGTGGTTGTCGAGCGGATCAGGATCTAAACAGTTCGCTTCCTCATCAATGAGATGGAAAGTCAGCCAACCAATCGCTAGTGCAGTGGATTTGCATTCAAATTTTGGACTTAAAATCAATTGACTTTGAGATTGTTGTTCTGATCGTTTAAGCGTCCTAGTTCCTACTAGAGTTAATATTTTCTGGTTCATACAACGTGCGCGTTTGATCGTCTCTTAATCGTAGTATAACTGATGACCGAGTTGTGTTTAGATGTCGTTTTCGAGTGTCAAACCGGAGATCGTTTTGATCTGTGGATTAGTCGTCGGTTTCTTTTTTGGAACTTACATCATGAGAACAACCGATCCAGTGAAGCAAACTATAATGGACAGCAGGTGGTGTGAGCAGAACGACACACAGATTATTCAGCAAAATGCCACCACAACCTCCATTAGTAAGAACGATTGTGATGAAGAGAAGTGCAAACTTGAAGTTTCTGGACCAATTGTTGCTTTTGACTGAAAAGCAGATAACTCTGTCGACTTGATAACTTCGGTTTGCACTTTTCCTCACTGGAATGCTTATAATCAAACTGGCTGCTTAGTTCGACCGGAATGTCCACCTAACGGGTTTACTGAAGAAAATATTCGAGAATTGAACAGCGACGTGAATTCGTGACTTTTATTCATTTTCATAGTTATTCTTGTAGAAGCTTCCAGTCCGCAATTGGGCTTACGGATCAGATGGGATTTGTAAAGGCAGAGATGCCAAAAACTGTTTGAAGCCTTTCATAAAACTCAAGGAAGAACCAAACATTTACGTGGAGATCGTTATTCCTGAATGTGTTCATTGTTTGTTTTCAGACTGCAACTCCAGCTAAATTTGCGTCGTGTACGGTTCGGAAATCGATGTCCAGAATCATGAAGCAGCTTTCATGCATGTTGACCAATCCATTGAACTATCTGTTAGCCGGACATGATTTGGTCGACAGTGCATTGACCCCGTAAGAATAAACTACTCGAAATGTATTTTGGAGTTTAAGCGGTTGTTTGCACTTCCCGAACACAACCATCCACCACGTGTCTGAAGGTGAAAAGTTGGGTTGGACAAAGGAAAACGGATGGGTCTACATTTTGGTTTGTTCATCGACTGAATAATTAAATCGAGTCTTTAGATCACTCGAGAGCCAATCGATCGTTTCATTTCGGGTTATCTACATCAATGCGTCTTTTAAGTGAAAGATCTTCTTAACATATTGCTGTTTATTTTTAGAGGTACACCAAGAGACTGCAAACACAATTGCTATGGCTGCGGAGCGAACATGACGTGCTTCTTGGAGGAAGTAACAAAGAGCTTACGGAAAATGTCTCAAGTTCGCGATTGGATTAGCACGGAGACTGATCATCTGATGCCTACTAATTGGTTTTGCGACTTGTATGAAACATATGACAAATTCACTTTTCTCAAATACCACGATGATTCGGGCGTGTTCTTCAAACGTGAACTGGAACCGATATTGAAAGCTCAAAATGTTTCAGTCGAAATCTTAACGTACATCAAGAAAAAGATGACGAGCACAAGAACAGTGCACTCGACTAATGGCTTCAAACTCCGATCGTTTTTGAAAGATCGGATACTCAAATCATCGTATCTAACTGAAATGATTGTTCGGCTCTTCTATCACGACTTTAAGTCCTTTAACTTCACTTTGCCAACACCACGAGACGAATAAACTCAATTGACATGTTTCAGTGTTATACAAACGAAAACTTTCCATTAAACAACAAGCAGCTCAACCTTGAAGCGACAGATAACGTGCGAAATTTTATCTCAACTGCATCAGCCGATTACCCTTGTTTCCGGTTCTCTTTACTCCACGAATTCGTTTCACTCGGAAATCTACGATTCGTGTTGTGTTCTTTTTATCTCCGTTTAAGTTCCTTACCCAACATTCAGTTTATGTGACTAATTGAACGTCCACTAATCACTACGTTTCCAGAGTTAACGTTGTGCTAAATTCTTAGGTGAAGTTGAGACTCCACTTCTAATTGAGTCCGAGAATATGTTTAGAATTGTGATCATTTTAAAGATTCGGTATTCAGAATCTGGTTAAATTTGTGAACTTGAACACAAAGTTTTGATTCGAGTAATCCCCATGCTAACCATTTTCCAACCGTTGATTAACATAAATTCGAGTTGTGAAGCCACTCAAACGGCAATCGAATAGAATTTTGAGAGTGAGTCGAATGTTATAATCCAAACAAATACGCAGAGATAGTTCCAGTTTTCGACTCGCTTATCGCTACGTCCTTTTGGAAAGACTTCAGTTTACTTTATTGTTTAACCGTGTCGTAACATCTCCACTACGATCATTGGTTTCAGACAATGGGAAAATACCAACTTCTTAGCACAAACGACGACGTTTATGAAGAGATCTTAACATTGAAATACAAGACCGCGATTTGTTATCGTCAAGTGATCTCAAAAGTTTTGTCGTTTTGTTCTGCATTCAAGCTACTAACACTTACAATTGTCACCGTGTTAGTTGTCATTGGATGTGTTGTTTACACGTCCGAATGGCTGAACAAACTTGTGCTCAACACTGGAAGTTCAATCTCGTACGCCAAAGATCTTCATTCAAACTCACAAACTCAATTAACTCGCCAGTCTTTGGGCTCCATTGAAGATGTATCTACAAGTCTTGAATTAAATCGACATTCAGATGTTCACGTAAAAGAAGATGGAAATTGCAATTTGACGTGGTTAGATCCATGGTAAGAAATTGAATCGTGGGTTTTAATTGATTTGTTTCTGGGATCCGATGATTGCCGACCAAATCCAACGATCTTTGCTTCCGGAGATCAAATGCAAACCAAAACAGAAGATTCGCTCACAACTCGAAAATAACGTTTTGGTTTCGGTCGATCGTCTGGCTGACGGAGAAACTTGTAAATATCGGCAAGTTTCATTTTAAGCGGTTTTTCTTAACTGGACTTTCAGTTGTATAATCGAAAATGCTCGTGGCAACAAGACCAACGGTCCATGGCTCGAACTCCGCAGTCCAAAACGACCTAATTGCATTATCGTTGAGGTCGAATGTAAGCAGAACAAGTCAATTACCTATCAATTTCTACACACTCAGATATACGAAAAGTAAGTTTGTGAAGTCTGACATCTTTATTATAATGCAGAAACAAATCAACAAAACCAAAAGCTCGAAAAATGCCAGATGTTCACATAATCGTTCTCGACTCTGTTTCAATGTAAGCTTTGTCTTAAATTGTCTAGTTTGGATTTTAGGTCTCATGCACGTCGCGCCCTTTTCCGTACTTTGAATTTTCTGGAGTCCGAAATGAAAGCGAAGGTCTTCAATCATCTCAACAAAGTGGGATTGAACTCGTTGCCAAATTACTACCCACTACTCCAAGGTGATCAAATTCGAGTTCTCATGGCCATTCTTTAGGTATTGCTGTTAGCGGCGAGAAATTGGTTCCCTTCAAATCAGAACGTCTCGTAGACGATCAGCCGAAGTTGTTTTGTGATACGCCAGAACAGAACTCGTCGTTTGTGTTGGCAAAATTTAAACGATTGGGATACACGACTTTCCTTAATGAAGATTGGAAATGTCTATTCTTCAGTTCGAATGCATGTCCAACAGACGCTGAAGTGCCAGTCGATCATTATTTTGGGTAATGCAAACAATACCAATTGAACTTACTGATTAGCAGATCGTTTTTCGAAAGAAAGTACGAAATTTGGCCCGAGACACGACTCGTAACAACACGAAAGAGATTTCGACATTCAAATCAATGGACGGAGTTCTGCATCAAGAAGCATCAAGAGATGTTGAATCAGTTGGGTCAATTTGTTCGTTCGCACCCAAATACTCCGAAAGCGTCGCTGTCTTGGGTCTCCTACTTAGCTCACGACAACAAAACCGAACTTTTTTACTCGGATTCTGATTTTCACGAGTTTTTCACGACAAATCAAAAACAAGTGGGTCAATGAAAAGAAGTTCAGTACGCTCATCGATACCTTAGCTCGACAACTCGTTTGTTTTTTTTCTTTCCGATCACGGCAGTCGACTTTACGATTCTACGAGTGTGCCGGTGGATCGGCAGGAAGATAACAACCCTTTTTTCGTGATGACCGTTCCGAAACAATTGCGGGAAAACTTTGAATTTGTTGCTCAAATGGAACAAAACTCACGGCAGCTATTTACACATTTCGACACCTACGCAACTTTTATTGATATCATTGAAGTGAGTCATTCCGAAAATTTTGCCCAATAGGATTCTAGAACATCAACGACCTCAACCAAATGCACAATTTTAATGCAAAAGAACTTTCCACTTACAAGTCTCCGATTGCACGTGGTTCGAGTTTGTTTCGACCGCTGCCACAACCCAGAAACTGTCACACGTTGAGTATTCCATTCGATGTGAGTAACTTCATTGAAACGACAGGAACAAATTCATAGTTCAGTACTGCAGTTGCACTGTGAATACAAGACCGTTGAATAATCAAGCCTTGGGCTTAAGTTTGGCTCAAATGGCCGTCAAAAAGATCAATCAAGTGATAGCAACCGAACTCCAAAACTTTTGTTCCGAACTCAATGTTGATCAAACAAACAGCTTATCAGTTGAGCGGTTAGAAACAAAAGAAACCACAGATAGCGTCTATCGTTTTACGTTTCATACTTTGCCGGGCGATGGTCTTTACCTCGGATATGCAATTGTAAGTATTCGATTTAGTTTATCAATCAGTTTTTAGCAAAACTCGACTGGTGATCTAATTTTGCTTTCTGAAAAGTTTCCTCGACAAAACGCTTACGGTCAACAAGCGTATTGTTTAACGGACGACGTTCTGTCCGATCGGTTCTTTTTGAATTATTGTTACTGTAAAGATTTGTTAAATAAACGATAAGCGAAATGATGCAGCACCACACACTTTAACTACGATAGAACTCGTGACACCTTCGAGTGGTCTCAAAGTAACAAAGCACTTTGTGGTAATGTAATAGTGTAGTCACAAAGTCAAACTGTTTTCGGTGGTTTTTATCTGAAACAACTTTTTGAATGACAATAGACTCAAATTTTCGAATATCTTCTTTCAAATCGATGAACTAAAAACTGATTTTATTAGGGTGGGGAGAAAGTTTTCGGACAGTTGCATTATGCCAAAAGACCAAAATTGTTGTCCAATTTTTTGTTTTTGTTGGAGGATTAATGTCTTAATTAATTGAAGATCAGAGTTAAGTATTTAATCTTCAAAATAATCGCCATTAGATGCTACAACCACTTCCCAACGATCAATCAAGTTCAGGATGCCGCGCCTGTAGAAATCGCTAGTTTTTGAGTTGAAAAACTGTTGGATTGCTATTTGAATTTCGTCAATTGTATCAAACGAACGATCACGCAAAAAATGTTCCATTGATCGAAAGAGATGATAGTCACTAGGTGCGATATCCGGACTGTACGGTGGATGCGGAATCAGTTCCCAATTCAGTTCTTGAATTTTCTTTTGAGTGATTTGAGCAATGTGTGGCCGAGCATTGTCGTGATGTAAGAGGACGGGAGATTCACGATCGAGAAGTGCGAGATTCAGTCGTTCCAGTTGTTCACAATAGCGTTCCGCGTTTATTGTATGCCCTTGTTCCAAGCATTCCCAATAGTAAACTCCATGAATGCTCCAGAAAACTGATATCATAACCTGAGTACAAGGTTTGAACAAAAAGATAATGTGCAACTCACTTTCTTTTGTCGAAAATCGCGAACTGGAATTTTATCAGCTGCTTGCCCTTCACTTAACCACTGATGGCCGCGAAATGGATTACGTAAAGCAACCCATTTCTCGTCCATTGTGATCAAGTTATCCAAAAACGAAGAGCGTGCTTGTCGACGGAGTAGTTGTTGAGCAATTTGAACACGCTTCTCTTTTTGATTTGCCGTGAGCAAATGAGGAACCCAACGCGACAGTTTCCATACTTTTCCATGATCGTGGAGTACTTTGAGAACTGTTTTGTGATCACAATTGAACTCGTAAGCAAGCATTCGCGAAGCCATTGATGGGCTCTCTTCAATTTTTTGAATAACGGCAGTTTTCGACAACTTTGGTGGTCGTCCTGTTCGTTTCTTGTCTTTGAATTCGGCTCCTTCTTCTCTGAATCGCTTAAACCAGTTTCCTGCTGTACTTCTTGTGACTGTCCCTTCTCCATAAGCAAGACAAATTCGATAAACCGCGTTGCTGATTGACGAACCGTGTACGAACTCGTAATGGAGCAACAATCGAACTTGTTCGCGATTCAAATTCATTGCAAATTGACGATTTAACACTCACAAGTTTTAAACAACCAACAAAAACAAAAAATTGGACAAAAATTTTGGTCTTTTGGCATAATGCAACTGTCCGAAAACTTTCTCCCCACCCTAATATCAGGTTTTCCGCACTTATTAAACCCTTAAACCCCCCAAAGAAAAGTTAAAAACCTGTTTATTTATGTCGAGAAAACCATTTTGTTCAGCAGAAGCTTTGGAATGAGTTGAATATCAAGTGGGGTTTTAACTGAGAGATTAATAAAAGTTTTTGGTTTGCTGGGTATTGTCGACGACACTGGGAGTTTTCTAGTTGTAATCGACTTCGTGTGGGTATTTGGAACCGGTTGAAACGAGGGATTAAATTTCAGTTCTAATCGTATTTGCGATGCTAAGCAAGAGAACATACTTGATTGGCAAAATCTGTGGGTTTCTTTGCTTAGTTTGGATTCCCGGATATTTCTTTTGGACTAACAAAAGAAACGATCGGTTAGTGAAGCACATGACAACAACGACGACAATAACTGGGAAGTCTATGGAGCTTGTAGACTGCAATTGCAATGAAGAGAACGTGGGTTAAAGTTTGTCAAACAACATGTTGTTTCAGTTTTGTTTTCATGGACTTGATGCCGAAGGAAAAGTAACGTTGGGAAAGAAGTTCGATTGTTCACTGTACTTCGGTTTGCAACAGTTTGGTTTAACACAAGAACACGTTGATAATGCCACTAACGACTATGAGCGCCTGAATCCCGAGACATGGCAACCGGTCTTTATTACTTCCGTCTCAGATGACCATTTTCCCGAAGCTCGAAGGCTGATCCAATCACTCAATCAGTTCTATCCAAACTCTCGAATTATTATGTACGATTTGGGCCTATCAGATAAAAAGGTGAATTAACTAACTGACTTCTAAGCAGGCTGTTTAGATCAACGAGCTCATAACGTGGTGTAACGTTGAGTACAGGAAATTTGATTTCTCCAAATATCCGCAACATGTCAGCCAACTGCTCACTTACGCATTCAAACTTCTGATTCTCGTATGATATAATCCACAGTCTACTAAACAGTTTGTAGGAAGCTCTGCAAGAACACAAAATCTTCTTCTATTTGGATTCAAGTGCTCGTCTCACCGGTCGCAATTTGGATACTTTCCTACGTGCCGTCAAAGAAGGTCGATTGATGCCGTTATCGACCCACGGATTCACAACACACAGTGTATTTTCGACCACTCACTTCAGTAGGCAGTCTGACCAGCCCATTTACCCTATTGATTTCAGAAATGTACGACTACGTACCGATATCTTTCAATCTGTTGCAAATGACCGAAATCCAAAGCACAATGTTTCTCAGTGATTCATCGTATACCCGCAAAATCTTGAAATGGTCAGTTGCATTCGAATAACAAACTTACTTCCAGTTCCAGGTTCTATTTATGTGCAATGACCGAGGAGTGTATTGCTCCCAAGGGATCAATTCGACATTGTGCTTTGAACAAATACCCAACTTATTATTCAAACATTTATCTCAATTGTCATCGATTCGATCAGGTAGTCAAGTGTTCTGCAATTGAATTCGTTGTTTAGGCCTTCTGGAACCTGTATTCTTTGGCATTTATGTTCGGTGAAGATCGTGGTGCTGTTAAACTCAATTACACCAATCCATGGATCGAATTGAACTCAACGGTCATCGAAGAAGTCGAAAAAAATCGTGCAGAGTCGATGAATCCAATCTCTTCACTGCTTGATATCAAACGTAAAGATGGACTTCAGCGTCATCTAAAACTCAAATGTCCAGAGTTCTAATTGAAATATTCAAACACGGACGTAACTCCGTATAAATCATAGCTAAGTGCTATACGTCTGTCTATTTCACTTCATCTGCAGTTATTTCGAAGATCATCGATTTTCTACACCGTTTTCTTGGATCATTTTACTGTTATTGTTATACCTACTCTTTTATAATAAACCTTTTCATATTTACAGCCTTGGCTTTCATTTGCTCTCACACCGATCTTATTAATTGAAAGCTATGAAATCAAGAAACGAAACCATTAGCTCTATATAAAGTCTTGATTTGTATAAAACGCTCATCAAACCTTGCTTTCAAGTCACAAGTTTATTGATTAGTATTACCAGAGTTGAAAAAAGAGCTAAAGACGTCGATGGCCGGAGAAACAATTCTCGCCAAAACGCCGTAAAAAATGGGCGATTCCTTGGGTTTACGAAACATCTTGTTCTCATCGTCCATTAAATTCAGATCCAAGAGCTCCTAAAGAAAAGACCAAGTTAGTCGATGATACCGCAGATTACATCATAGTAATTGGGTTGAGCTCGAGCCACCAATGCTACGAAGATGAGCGAAAGTAGAAGTACGGGAGTTGACCACGACATTCGAAAACGACTACTTCCAATTGGTTCTACTGACCGTCAAACGTTCTATATCCGGAAGAGCGAGTTTATGGCAAATAAACTCCAGCACTCGCATGCCAATTGTCTTTGCTAACTCGTCAAATTGACCAACCTTTTGCAGTTTGTACGAAAACATTACAAACTGTGATGGTGAAATTGGAAGCTAAAGTTCGAGCAAAAATAGTAATTTACTCAAAGATCGCTAATCAGTAGTTTCCTCACTTAACGAACGTGTTAATTGATTTATTCGTGAGTTGTAGTCCATTGTTGATAGGAAAAAGATCGTCGAAAACAGTCATCAACATAAGTAAAAGTCCAGAGTAATTTCTGAAGCTCACTATCGAGTTTTGCGTTGGGTTCTTTACATCTTCTTCGTTCCACGTAATCCAGAGCCGAGTGGATTGAAATCAGAAGTTTGGACTCCAAAACAATTCGATGACCATACGGAATGCGATGGGACTAAACCATCGAGTTAAGTCGAAGGCCGAGGACTCACATATTTCAGGCCTTCGACTGAACGGCAATTTTTGTGTTCCTGCTTTAATAGAAATCCAATCTTCACATGTTCAATTAAATCGACGGCCAATTTGTAGTCTTTTCGATTCTCCGGATGGTTGCTTTGCAACATCCGAGCTCTGAATTTGGATTCCAACTGTTGAGTTCGATCATAAGCTTCGCGCCAACGTCGAGGAAAATCCTAGAGATGAGATTATTTGTAACCTTCGACTCGAGCCCACCGTGTAAATTTTAGCAGTAATCGAATCGGGAAAATGTTTCAGTTCAGTGAAGTAAACGAGTGGGACTTCTTGAAGTGCTTTCATCATCAGTGGTTTTGGTAGCCGAACGATTTGAAGAGCATTCAGTGGAATAGGAGTCTCGCTGGTTTGAGATATGAACGTCAGTTTGTCCATCTAAACACCGCAACTGAATAATCGAAGATTGGACTCACTTCTTTCGAACTCTTGGAATAAACCAAGTGGCTGGTTTTCAGTTCTTTTTGAACACAATCAGACCGTCGAACTTGGCCAGGATATTTGACTCTACGAGAACTGTGAGCACAACCCATAGCCTGAAAACGAGTGCAAATGAAGACTGAATGCTCTCAAATGAGAATTCTCCTTCCTTCGACTGCGTTGATTTCAATTAGTCGAAGATCATTTTTAAAAAAGTTTGAATGTTTTCGTTATTCCAAACAACTATGAGCTTCAATGTATATTTTGACAAGATGACTATTCAGGTTCTGGTTAACAAAAAGTAAAGCACAGCAAGAACTTAAACAGCTCGATTCTCGGGAATTAGATCACGTAGTGGAGGCGAGTAGTGTTGTTTGATCCACTTGTGTCGCATCACTCCGTCCAAATCAAGACGTCGATTGGGATCCACGACCAGCAGCTGAAAACAGAAGTGAAATGGGATGGAAATTCTCCACTCACTCGTTTGATCAGATCTCGAGCACCCAAAGGAACGTGAGCGGGAAACGTGTATTGAGCTTTCGCAATTCGCTTGTACGTGTCATTGGAAGTCTCGGTTTCGAAGGCCGGTTTGCCGCAGAGCAGTTCGTAGCAGAGAACGCCAATGGACCAGTAGTCGACGTGCAAACTGTGCGGTTTGGATGTGATCATTTCGGGCGGTAAATAGTCCATTGTGCCACAGAGAGTGCGGCTAAAAAACATCAGAATTGAGGTGGAAAGAAGAAAGAGGCTGACCGATTGGAAGCCGAGTGGACCGACCAACCGAAATCCGCGATCTTCAAGTCGCCGTTCATGTCAATCAAAATATTCTCGGGTTTGATGTCTGCAATCAGAAACAACCATAGGAATGAAGTAGTGATGACACTCACCGCGATGAATGACGTTCTTCTGATGACAATACTTGAGAGCATCGGCTACCTGGTAGATGTACCGGGCGGTTCTTCTTTCGCTCAAACGTCCTTTAGTCTGCAGTTCCTTGTACAGCTCGCCATTGAGTGCGTACTCCAATATCAAGTAGATCTTCTTGTCGTCGTAGAAGTAGTTGTACAGTCGGAGGATGTTCGGATGACTGAAATCACCATAAAACAAATGGAAACGAGAACTCACTGCAAATGAGCTTGAATCTCGATCTCGCGCACCACTTGGTGTTCGACATTGTTCTTGACGATTTGAGATTTGAACAGAATCTAAAGATCGTGAAGAGCCATTGAGAGGGTGATTACCTTCAGAGCCACGGGGATCTTGTACTTTTTGTCCCGAGCCAAATAGACGTTTCCTGAAATGACGATCAGAAATGTAAGTGGAAACAGTAACTACCGAATTTCCCTTTTCCCAACGGCCGTCCAACCTCGAAATCGTCCAAAGTCCACGGTCCAACATGAGGTTCCAATCTGATCTTCTCTTCGTAAGTGTCCATTGGTTCTTCTTTCATTGCTCCAAATTCAAGACGTTGAATCGACCGGAACGAAAAGACGCTCAGCTGCCGATTCGAAGCGTTCCAATCGGTTTTCCATTCGAGAGTTGTTAGCTGTTTGACAGCTCTTGGTCCAACTACTTGACGAGTGTTCTTATTCTCAACTCAAACATACACAATGATTGCAACCGTTTTATTTGATCGAACGTTTAGATGATCGCTTATTCGTCAGTACGAATGCATTTACTTTTCTCGATAATTTCAACTGGACAAGGAATCCTCTCAAACTTCATCGCTGGATTTGCGGCGTTTTTGAACCATCCAAAACGCCATTTACATCCCGGTCGAAGAGCACGAGGCAACTGGCAGCATTCTTTAGCACTACTGACTCCGCCGTATTTTTCTCCCCATCCATCAGGCGGGGAATTCCATTGAGCACGGCATCCATTGAACAAGCCCACACCGCCACCAGGAATTTGCAAGTCAAAGTGATTGGCACCCAAATCAGCTCCGGTATTTGTCACTTGGACAACAAGCGTTTTGCCACTCACTGGTCCACTAGTAAACATTAGTTTGTAACAAGCACAACACCATTCAGCTTCCTTCAATCCAGCTATTGTTGCTGCTGCGAATCCATAGGAAGTAGTGTCGTTCACTGCCCACGGTTGCTGAGTGGAGCAGGTGTAGGCTGAACCACCCTGGCATCCCGAATCCGTGTTGTCGTCTACCGGTTTGTCATGAACATCGCATGACTGTACGGGTCCATTCTTGAACGATCCATGTTGTTTCCAGGCACAAGATGGTTTGCAACAGTCCCAATAACGAGTTGTTTTGCCGGTTGCTATCTTACCGCTGACGATTGAAACGAATGGAAGAAGAGCAAAAAGCCCAATGAATCCAATCATTTCGTTGCTGATAAGAATACTGATCTTACAACCGCTTTTATACGCTCAAAACTACGATCGAATAGGCGGTCAGTTCAAAGCGTTCGCCTCGAAAAGCCAACTGAATCAACAGTCAAAATTCAATCTCCGTCTTTTCTAATCAGTTTTTGGGACCTTAAACTTCGGTCCAAACCCGATGGTCAATTTCATTGTCATTGAAAAACAAAGCAAACTGTAGTAAACTATCGAGTCGTAATTGTCGCTTGACACTTCAGTTTCTGATCGAACTCCGTTCAATTCATAAGACCTCACTTCTAAAGCTCAATGCGTATTCGATGATTTCTGAGAAACTGTTATTGTTCAAAAGCTTTCAATAACAATGTGCTTGTTGAAGTCCGACTAAATGGAGCAGTAACGGCATCCTCATCGAAAAACAATTGGATTGGGGCGAATTGCTCTGTTTTTTTCTTTGGTAAGAGAACCACAACTAAACAATCGATACCAAGTTTGTTTGAAGAGCTGTGACTCTTGATTACAAGTTAGAATTCGTTTGTTCAAAATTAAAAGTTCAAAAGCAGCTGCAAACAAACCTTCTGGTGCAATTAGGAAATTGCAATGCTTTTGAAGGACGGTTTTAGCAAGTACTTTAACAGCAATTTGTTTTCGAAACAACACGCCTTTAAGATACTTGATTTCCGAGCTTGTAACACGAGATCAGATTTGATATGTCGGTTGAGCGGGAACAAATACGACCACTTGCTCTTTGCAAGTTTCAACACCGCTTCTGAAGATACCAGAAGGTTGATCACGAAGTTGGGTTCTAGAAAGAGAGAAGTGGTTCAGTCGTCGAATACGCAAATTCCCGTGTGAACGCATTCGCGCGTTCAATTGCGACGTCGCGGTCATTTGCGTGAATCGTCGACGGTCATTTGGAGGTTTGAAGACGCGAAGCTCGAAAATGACTCACGATTTTGAGTTTGGAATTCCACTTCCCCTCTCGACACACTCCAAATGATTGACAACCCAGAAAGCAACCGCGCTTTAAGCGACTGTCCTTCTCTTTTTTCGAGTGCGCAAGTTGTTTTTTCGGCGAAAATGGACGCTCCAAGCTCCCCACGCACGCAGTTCGCTTTTGTTTTCGATCGAATGCGCAGGTTTTTTGGACGGCGAACGTAAAGAAGGTTTCGAGCATGTTCACGATTTTATTGTGTGAATGAGGGTCACGACCTGTCGAACAGTTGCCGTTGTCGCGTTTTTTGCTCACTGCTAACATGAGAAGTCAAACGGCGTTTTCGGCGCCCGTTGTCAAGGTCGAAATTTTGTCGTGACCATCGCGCATCGTCCGACGCTTCTTTGCGTGATTGGAAAAAAAGCGCGAGAAGCAGAAACCGACTCGAAATCTCAGCGTTAAAACTCACACCGTGGATTTGTAATCCGCGCTTTCGTCCTCGACGGCTTTTCGCGATTTGTCGAAGTGATCCGCGAATTTCAGTGTTGATCTCGTGACTGTTTCCCGTCCATGAGCCAAATGGGAAACTTCACGAGAATCGTTGTCATCGTGACGTCCATGTTCCTGCTGATCGGCGGTCTTGTTCTCAACATTATTGGCGGTCTCTCGCCGTCCTGGCAAGTAGTTGACATTCGCGAATTTCAAGCCGAACATCACGTGAGTTCTGGAATCTGATTTCTGTCTTCATCCGTACCTTCAGCACGGTCTTTGGCTCGACTGTACGCGCGCAGAACGTGCGTTCATCACCAACAAACACATCTCGGACCATTCGCCTTTGCAGTGCACGTACAAATTCGACGCAAAAGCTTCGGATCTTTTGGACGAAAATGCTCGCGATATCGACGGCAACTCGGCAGCTGCGGAATCTGAGCATCATCAGTTCTTCGGTGAGTCCTCATTGAGGTCTTTTACCCGGTGGGTTGCAGGATGGCACAAAGCGATTTTGATTTTCATTGTTTTGGCTCTGTGCTCAGGAACACTCGCGGTTTTCGTCGGCTTTTGTTCGCCCTGTTCTTCTGCCTATTCGTTGATCTACTCGTTCTTGACGTTCGTCACCTGTAAGTCTTCTATTTCTCTTCTCTTTACGTTCTTTTCAGTTTTCTCGTCGACTGTTGCCGTCGGAGTTTTCTTTTTCGCTGCTCATCGAGTGGACTCCCGATTCGTTACGGGATTAGTGGCCACGTATGAGCAGGAAATCGGCTCCGCTTTCTACTTCTACTCTGTGGGCACTATTCTTCACTTTCTGGTCTTTATTCTCAGCGTTGTTGTCACCTTCCAAGCGCTGCGAGAAGGCCGTGAAGACGACGACGATCGACCCATTCGGGATTTAGCGCCACTCTATCGACAACAATACGGTAAAACGACCGTTTGATTCCCATGACTTCTGTTGCTCAAATTGTTCCTCATTCCAATTTCTCTGTATATATCGGTTGTTAATAAAATAATTCAATATCCCCGGGTCCATTGGTCAAATTGTTTCTACAGAAGAGGTAGTCGAGGTAATCGAACTGGCTCCACTCGTATTACACGGCCTATAAAAACGATATTTCTACTCTGCTTCTTTGAAATGGAAGTTCAGAAACCAACAACAAAACGTTTAAAATCGACGTAGAAGTGTCGTTCAATAGCAATTGAATTGTCAGTAGCGCATGATATCCCAAATGGGTTGAGCGAAATGACGACCATCGTGCAGATTGTGATTGAAGTTGACCAGAGAAGACAACAGGAAATTGCTTCGACGTTTAACTTCGACATAAGATCGTCGAACCGGTGGCCGAGTTTATTCGCTGATGAACGTCTTCGTACATACAAGCAACGCAAAGCCAGTGTGGAGATCGAACAAAGAAAAAATTCATTCAAATGGATGTAATGGGTTGATTGCAATAGCTAAAGACTGCATCGATTTCTTGAGTCACAAATTTGAAAGGTTTTGAAATCGAGGTCTCATTTCCTGATTGGTTTTAGTTTACACTCGCTTGTTTGATGTTCATTGGCATTGAGATGGTCAAGAAAATGTTTTCGATCATTCATTGGAATGTCATTCACGCAATCAGTTCGCTTCGGCAAGGTAAGCGGACATTGAAATTTAATAATTTATTTCTTAAAAAAAATCAACAATAAACGCTTTTAAATCGCACATAAACTCGGAACTGGCGACACCATTAAAGATTGCAAAAGACTAGTCGTCGTAGAACCGCGTGTCCCATCACGAAAGACATTGAGTAAGTTGTTCTCTGAACATTCACATCAGTGGATTCTTTAAGAACCTTGGAATGTGGATACCCAGTTCGCTGATGGTTTTCAAACGATTCTTTTGTTTTTGATATGGCAAAGTACTATCATTTGACTTACTCTAAACAACCAAGTTACCCCGAGTTGTCCCAACAAGATCCAGCTGGAGCTCGACAACAAGCGTTTATTCGACAGTTTGTGAACAAATTCAATTGCTAACCGAAATCTTGTTGCGTGAAGAAGTTGAAAGGGCTTTTCGCTAATTAGCATGCTAACTTCTTTTCTATTACTGTTGTTTTTTACCTTCTTTTATAGACTTCGCTATTTGACTGTTGGTTTGTAGTGAGACTGAACTTCCGTCAACTACACGAATGTCATTTTCGAAAAGTTTCACTCCTGAACATTGTCCTTCAAAGACAATTGCTGCAAACAAACACGCGGGTTCCACCTTTTTATTCCTTCGAGTTTACGTAAAGAAACTTTTATTGAAAAGGAACTGCACTCAAAGTTAAGAGGCGAATTGAACGAGAACGTAAGACACGACCGAGAACAAAAGAACTCCACTGCCCACTGCCATTTGTCCCATCGCTCTGTTGCACCTAAACAATATCACTAAATGATCTTATTGTGTTATCCTACATGTTGCTGTTACAGGCGCACCAGTGCATTAATAAGTCGTCGGTCCAATATCCTGTATCGTGTTCATAGTATGTCTAGTATGTTGATTTACTAAACATCCCTAAAAAAGATGATTAAATTGAAACCTCCAATTGTCTACCTTGGCGGTTCTACCCATGAATTCGACTTTGGCACATGAAACATCTGAAACAGAATACAAATCAACTCACTATTTGTTTTTGATTAAAAACGAATATGTTCTTAACCTTTTCATTAGCACGAAATCTCTCGGTCGTCGAACTCATAGACCTTATGTTTCACTTACTGTCTCTACACGTAATCGTCGTCGTCGGATGACGGCAGTCTTTGGAGATCGCGGTATCAGTGCTCTCTGTGTCACAATTATAGCATTCAAGTCTTCTTGCAGCGGTTGTTGATTCTATTACGCTCAATGCTAAAATCACAGCGACAAACTTCCAGAATGCTGTCATCTCGAACAACGAGTAAGATTCCAACTTACAAAAGCACTAGAAAACAAATTGAGGCGATAACCTTATCACAAACCTGTCGATTGTTTGTTTCACGAAAGACGCCGTTAATCATGACTGCACCTTATAAGCGAACTAAATAAAGATAGAAAATCATTCGGCTACAAGACTTCATCGGTCGGTCAAGAAAGAGCATCAAAGATGATAAGCTTTTGCATGACGAGGATGCTCATCGAATGTAGACGACGAAATTTGTTGACTGGAAATTCTGTTCGTAATACACAAACCACAAGGTTGTTGGCCGAAATAATCAAAACGAGTTTGCTTTTTGAGTCACTTGTAAGAACTGTTATAGACGGCGATAAACTCGCTTTTAAATCCACATTGGAAGCAATTTGACTAATTAACGGGAACGTGAATCCAAAACAAATTCAGCGAATTGGTGGAGTTTGTAGTCGATGTTCTCTGTCTACTGGGACACCTCATCTTTTTTTATTGGGCAACTCCAATGACTAAAACGAAGACGGAATCCAACCGATTACAAATTAAAAGCCCAAGTACAAATTCAAACAGTCTGTTATTACTTTACTCAGTTTCATTTTTTGAAGACAATGAATTCCACTGGAGATTCCGTTGAATTTGACCGATATTTCTACGCGAACGTTACCAACAAAAGTTTCTATGAAACTCCATTTGGAATATTTTATCGTGCCAATAACCTGCTCGCTTCCTCTCTTGGATTGATCGCCATTTTCCTTCTTTTCTACATGATAAGGTGAGTTTAAGGTTGCCATCAAAACGAACAAATGATGTCATCTGAATAAGATCCGTTAAATAAAAGCCTAATGTTTGAAGGTGTAAAACGCCGCCTTCTTTTCGTCCCTACAGCAAACTTCTCTACTTGTGTTTGGCGGTGGATTTGTATTGTGTGTCGATATTGGCTTTGAACCAAGTGGTATGTTCCTAGAAGTAGCATTTTACTATCTGGCTTCAGCGTTACAAAATATCGCCATCGTATAGTATTAGTGTTCTTGGTGGTGTCGGCTCTCTACTAAACAAAAGAAGTCAATGTTATTTACAAATTATCTGTAGTCTTGTACCTCAGATTCAAACGCTGTTATTGCCGATTTTTGCTCTGTACCGTCACAAGCACATCAAGAAGTTCGTTTACAAAAACACAACGAAATAACTTGGATTCGTGTAGCAAAATAGCTCCGAATACCAATCAACTCTTAACTTACTGTTTCGTTGCCGCAATTCCACTTGTTCTCAGCGTGATCACTTCAAGTCGTAGTGAATGTACAAATCAAAAGATAACTACTGATATTCTACTCTCGTGGTATGTGGAAACACCGTTACCAGAAGTTTTCATTGTAATCGATTTCAAGGTACGTTTGCTTGTTCGGTTCTCGTTTCTACTTGTTTATAGACCGATCAGTACGCCAAAATTGGATTTCTTTATCGCAAGTTGGTCTCTTACGGTCCCTATTTCTTGACCGTTTGTATTGCCGTTGCATCTGTTCGATTGCTAAGACGTGAATGGCCGAATTTGAACAAGAAAGCCAAAGCTACTCAAAAAACGTTCACAAAAGTCCTCATCTTCCAATCGGTGATTCCATTTATTCCAACGATTCTTCCAAATGTTATAATGACGATCCCCGCCTTCGTTCGTACATCTTTTGAAGTGGGTGAATGGGTGATCGTTTTCATGTATTGGGCGACGCCCCTAAACGTCATTTGCATTCTTTTCATTATCGCTCCTTATCGGCAAGAGCTGATTCGTATCCTTTCCGGATCTTGTTCTTTAAAACAAACGAATTCAACAAGCTCCACAGTTTTTGTTTCAAGCTCGAGGATGAATTAAAAACCGACACCTGATTCTGTTCAATTCTTTACAATTGAGCCGCTTCTAATGCACTTATGTGAGAGTCGAAGATTACAAACAATTCTAAGCTTGTTAAATACCTTTGTAAACGTGATGTAGAAGGACAAATTCTTGATGAAGATTGATGAAGTCCAGGCAGCTGACATCTCAGATGATCAAGATACAACTATCTTGGCATCTAGGTTTAAGTCGATTCCTAGAAAAGTTGATACAAACTTCATGAATTAGTAAAAATCTTAATCTTTAGGCACTCTCCAAATACAAAAATTGTCTAGCCGTTTCAGTCCACTGGCTATGTTCAATTGAAAAACTGTGGGACATAAGAGTCTGTTTGTTTATTACTCATTACAAGCAAATGTCGTGTTTTGTCCACAATCCCTATTTCTTTGCAAACGTCACAAACCAGACCTTTGAGTCAACCACGTTAGGTCGTGTATTCATTTGCAACTACGTTGCTTCATCGTTTTTTGGTTTTATTTTCACTACACTGGTCATCTACATGATTTTATTCAAAAGTCCATCTTCATTGCAGCATTTTCGAAGAATTCTTCTTGTAATACACTTAGTCAATCTTATGATTTGGATTACCTTTACTTTAGGAACAGTTGTAAGCCAAAAATATTTAATCATAACCAGAGATTTTAGCGTATTCGTTATGTCAACCATATTGGTCTTCATAGCATTTTCGGAATAATGAGATGGATGCCATTTGATGTTCAAATGATTGTCCACGTTATTGACATGACATCATATATTGAGCTGTTTGTTATCTTACCTCTATCTCTTTGGTATCGAGATCATTTACTTCGCTATGGGCCGCCATCTAACTCGACATTTTTTCGATCGATCTTCGTGGTTTTTATGGTTCTAGGTGTTTATACATGTCTTTATGCAATGTTGATATACACCACAGATCGTACACAAGATTATTCGTCAAAGTGGTTTCAAGAAACACCCATCCCGCCGATAGTTGTCATTGATCCGCAGGTTTGTCTATTCAACAAGTCCTATAATCATTTGTTTAGCGAAATTTCAGCGCATTTCTGTACACAATTTACAATCGAACAGTGGTTTTTGGCAGTTTCTTTGTGTCTGTTTTAATTGCTTGGCGTACTTATCAATTCCTAAAAACTCAAGTGCAAGAAAGTGGTCGTTATTCGAAGGCCATGAACCAATTCACACGTGTGATATGTGCGCAGGTGAGAAAATGGCTGATTGAGGTGACTTGTGGTTTCAGATACTAATTCCAATACTCGGTCTATTTCTACCTGTAATCACTGTTTTTGTTATGAATAATGTCGGGATTATTAATGACATTACTCAAAATTTTATGATGATGGTGTTAAATTGGAGTCCATGCTTCAATTCCGTTTCCACCCTTGTTTTCATTGTGAGTCTCAAAATAATAACAGAAATTAATACGCATATCAGGTGCCATATCGACGGGCAATTTACTCCAAACTCAAACGACTGAGGCAATCGATCGTCACGCCTGTTCCACCAATTGCACTAAATCCAGTGAACAGTCTTCGATGATGTAAAAGTGATTGTTGAATAAAAATAAACACTATGTAAGAGTTTAATAGCAAAAGTGAGGACCATGTCTCTCGTGCATAAAGAATAAGTTCGAAAGGTCATGGGACTTTAGCTCTCTTTGCTATTCGACTCAAGCAGTTCATTTCGATCAGAAACTGTTCGGTTCTTCTTTCTGGCTCGTTGACAACTTGCAAATTAGATTGCTTGTTCCGCTGGATTTCCACAACCGTCTTACCCAATGATAAGACTGCAGAAGTACGGTGTGTCAAACAAAAGCAACCCAAACATTTAAATCAGGTATAATCTCCTTTAAATAATAGATCAAGCGTATTCAACTGCTCACCGCACTCAAACATGTCTCAGTGACTTTGATAAGTGTGGTCATTTGTTTTGGAGTTCCATCGAAGAGCTCGTTTCTGACGGTCGTTTAAGAGTACGCCAATTTGATTCGATCCATAACGTGGCTATTGTTTAGTTCCGAGTGAGTAAACAATTTACGAGGAAGAGTTTATTCGTCGGGGTACTAGGAACAGAATTAAGTCAAAAAAACAAATCGGGCAAAAACAATCCTCAGAGAGAGAGACATTGGTATTCTGGTGTGTTACACGTAAGAAGCTTGAGGACCGAACAGCTATCGTTTTTGTTGATGATCTTAGCGGTATTTTGAGCTCTTATTCAATAACTGCAGTCTGTTCAAACTCGGAATTCCTGACAAAAAAGAATCACGAGTTTCCTTCGATTCACGTGTCCTCAAATTCAATCGAATTGTCATCGTCATTGGACTGCAAATCAAAACAATAGCTCGACTCTCAGAAAACAGTCCTTGCAACCTTAACATTAGCCCTCACCGCAAATCGAACATTTTAATTTGGCGGGATTCCTGTCATGGGTGCTGGGATAGAAGCAGTGAGTTGATTCCATAGACTAGAATCGGTTTCTTCTATTTCGATATAGCAATATCAGCTCTGATCAGAAGAGTTGTGAACGCGGAACATTAAGATGAACGTTGAGATGCACCAACGACAAAAACTACCGCAAACGAGAGACACCGATCGTTTGCCGAACAAAATGCCAAGAGACCCAGAGCTCCGCTTCTCTAGTAGATAAAGAACAAAGACCGCTACCCACTAAGCGAACTGTTCAAAGTCTACGCACAAAACTGTCGCTGAGAAAACCGGAAAGGTCAACGGCCACTTTTTTGCGCACTGAGAGAGTGAGCTAAGTCCGAAGACTTCGGATATTCGCAACAGGTCAACCAGCTCATTTCCCAAACACCGTGCTTATCTTAAGGTCAGTCGATTTGAATGTTCGTTTGGATGAGTATTTTTGTCGGCGATAGTTAGCATTCCATCATCAAGCAACAAATCGGATAATATAGAAACAATGATGAGTGCCAATCAACCACATACTCCATCGGTCATCCAATCGCTTCAGCCGTTGATTCCAAAGGTTCGTTGAAGTGAATTGCAAGAACTTTACTCTTTACAACGACAATTAAAAGTTTGGTGCAAAAATCGAGAAAATTGACGCCCTTTTGCGTGAAACGTTTTGATGTCAATTACTTTGTTTCGGGTTACTGGAATTGCAGATCAAGGCTTTTTGGTGTTTTACGCTTTTGATGGCTACTCAACAGGTAAATTCGAAGTCTGTGGACACCGAAAAAACGCGCGTTCGGATCACAAACTCGCGGAAAAGTCTCTTCGTGTCACTCACTCTCTCGTGGCGTCCAAAAATCGCATCAAAACTATCGGTTGGTCACTGCGAGTTTTTTCGTCTATCGTGTACTCATCGAGTAAAATTGGTGAGTTTTTTGGCAGGAAAATTAGTCGGGTGTTTGGTGCGAACTTTCCGCTTGCAATCGAGATTCCGAATCAGTTGCCGTTGAGTTGCTATCCAATTGCCAAATTCCAGTTCTTTGAATGCATTCAATTTACGATATAAGACTTGAGATTGCTGTTTTAAATAAAGATAGACAGTGCAAATATAATACAATATATCCGATTGAACGCAAGTCTTCGACTATTCGTCTAAATGAACATCAGAAATCAATGCTCTATATTAAAAGAATGAGCGAGATGCTAATAACTGATATCGTTTACTATTTGAAAATTGCGCTGATCAATTTCAACAACTGCGAAATTAAACGAGTTTTGTTTAATATTAGACAATTGGTTGTTTGTTATTTAATAGTAAAGTTTAGAAATGCTGACGCTGTTCAGCATACCGCGCTAATGCACGATGATGTTGAGTCTAAGAGAGCTGTAAACATTAAAGTTATAAAATTAGAAAAAACAAGGGAAGTTTTATATCCGTCGGATGGGTCGGAAATAACCGATCCTGTACTTATAAAATTTCTTATCGATTGCATCATCTATTCTTACTTGTTGTCAATCGAATACGTGTTGTTCAGTGACATTTGCGAATCTTTTTGCATCTAATTTACATACTCAAAAACGACTAGTTCATTTGTATTCGGATGATTGCCGTTATGAGTCCACAAACAACCTGATGTCTACACGGTTGTAATGTGAATTGGTCGCGCTATAAAAATTCATTTACTCCCTTATAATTTGCTCCATCCAATTTCTTAATGACATTAATATAAAACACCATTCGCTTCTCATCACTATTTTACTTCACCACTTCTGTCCGGGTCCAAAATGTTGTAGCTGCAATTACAATACATTGATTTGCGCTTTCAAGAATCTGTCCACAAACAGAACTCCCGTCGCTCAACCCACCATGCTAGCGGCTAACGTTGCAACTTAGCTCAAAGGAATGGCAGTCGATCCACTAGCAATCATCGGCCCAGTGATTGAACAAACATTATTGATGGCTCCTTCTCTCCAAGTGCGATCCTTGCATTCTCGAACCACTCAAGAGTTGGCCGCGAGAATGCCGATTAAGATTTGTTCGGGTCCCGCATTAATTCCATGAGCCGAGCGTCCTTTTTGTTACCTTACAGTTGTCTCTCTCCCCCGATGTGTCTTATAATTTACCCCGCGTGCTGTTTTCTTTTTTTCGAATAACTGAACTTTTTTGTATTGATTCGGCCCGAGGACTGGAGAGCTTTACTTTCACCTTCTCACACAGACGAAGATCTCATTCTGCAAAGACGAGTATCTTGAGATTACCACCCCCCGGAAAACAAAGACCTATATAAAAAAGACAGATCGCAAAAGAAAATTTACATTTGATTTAGTTTAACGTCAGAATTCAACTAGTGTAAAAATGTTTCTCGTCGTCAAAACTACTACTTCTATTGAAGTTATGCTCGTCAATCCTACCATCGCGCAAACGCGAGACCCCGAAGACGCGGATCTCGTGATGATGATATTCCATCGTAATATCGCAATAATTGGTACATTTACAGTCGAATACGACGACTGGAACATGTATCTTTTGCAACGGAAAGAATTTGTACAATGTTATACTCCAACACTGTGTCGCAGCAAATGTTCGTCCAGTTGTTAAGAGAGATGACATGTCATATATAACTGTAACTATAACTTTTGATCAATGTTTGAGACATGTTGGTGGATATTGTACACGACTAGGTAATCTCTTGACCCATCAATAAAAATGAATTAAATAGATCTTCAATCCTTGTAACCTGCAGTTTTGTACTACAACGGAAAGCATAAAAGCTTTTTGAGTTATATCGCAAAAACTAAATCCGACAGGAGAGAATGAAACTATTTGTGACGGAAGACTTTCCACGCTTATTTTTGATATTCACTTTTTTATATTTTGGAAAATTGCAAAATGATTAAGGGAACTACTCTGTCTCGATGTTAATCGACTCTTAGAAGTCTTATTACGACACCTTCGATCACCAGGACAAGCCGTCAGCTCCCGCTTGCTGCCGATCGCTCGGTTGTCAATTTTTTGAGATTTTTTCTCTTTACCCATTTTCTCCCCTAGTATTATGTCCTTCTCGCTAGTATTAAATAAATTCGTTATTCAAACGAAAACCGACCAAGACGGAATATACTCCAATTGTTGTCTAACAAATGTGGGTTGTTGTAGTAGTGCCGCATCAATCCAATGTCTTTGTACTAGCCATTCGCCGGATTCTGATCGACTTTGTAATGACAAAGAAATTGGTCGTGTCGAATCAGAATGCCAAAGTAAATGTCTGAGAACTAATTTGCAAATCGGCTTCCATGCTAAAATTCTCATCAATGAAACGGACCTTTCAAAACACTTACAGTTTTCCAATATCAAAGAACGAAGAGTCTTGCATTTGAATTGACATTCGAAAGTTAAGATTAGTCGACCGTGATCGAATATGACGCCAATGTTCGATGATAAGTTGGTTCAGTTGTGGCATCAATGAGTACAATTGTTGGGAATCGACTTGTAAACAACAGTCGATTCGGGCCAAATCTTGATCATAATAGATTTCGACCAATTCGCTCAATGACAACTTAACGCCTTTGTTTAACTTTTCCTTTAATTTAATAAGAAGCTCCTGAAATTGCAGAGTTTAAAACGAAGTCGAGAACATGCAGCTTACTTTGCATCCGCTTTTGATCAACTTCTTGAAGTCGTCGATTTTCGTTTGCTTATTCTCGATCACGAAGACCATTTTTATTCGACCGCATTGTTGCGAATTTATTGGAATGGACATCGGGATTCTTTAACTGAAAAGACTCATGAAACAAACAACATTCGATGGACTTTGCTAGGCAGATATCCTTGCGTTTTACACAAAGTCCATCGGCGAAGTAAACAGAACTGAAGACCAATCGTTTGTTTAAATTGCTATCGTTTTCAAAAAGACAGCTGCCGAATAGAAACCATTCACAGTTTGCACAAAAAGGCCGACTTTAAATGTCATTTGCTTCGTCCGAAGCAAATGTAATGGCAATGAAAATTGCAGATTACACTAGTTCTTGGAGTCACCACTGACAACATAAACAGTCCGTGATTATTCGGTCAGAAGCTGATTGATTATCGAAATGAATCTGCACAGTAAACCAAGTGGTCGAATAGTCACCATACGTTTATTTGCACTTATAGATATTCTGTGCTGAGTTAGAACAAGAGATTAAGAAGCGATGAAGTAATAAAGCAATTCGTACAAGATTGAAATCACTGAAATTCATAATAAGAAGACAGACCCTGGGGATGGAAATTACAAGTTAGATTACGACGGAGTCACTTTCTCGCAACGATGCGCAAAACAAATCGAATGCGCAACGAAGACAACGTCCGATCCAGTCAGTTGGATCATGACGAAAAAAGGAATCTGAAAGAAATTGTCAAAGATCGCGAAGGTTCTCGATCTTCTGAAAGTCCCATAAAAAGGAGGCCATAAACTGTCCACGTTTAATTTATGGACACCTTTTCCCCTCCTCGCCGTTATGCAAAACCCCCGTATAAAAAGCCCTCTTCTCTTTAAACAATTCACCCTCTTTTTACCACAAGACAAACGACCCGTACTCCTTATTGTATTTCTTACTGTAACGAATAAACACTCTCCTTCACGGAGTTTAATCGACAGTAAATTGCAACAAACTGCGTGGATGAAAAGGAACTTTGCAGTTTCAAAAGCAGAGTTCTGATTACCAAGAGCTTCAAGAACTCTCTTCTGCACCCGTCAATGGTTGTTTTTTGAAGTTTATTAAAAGAGTAACAATAGTTAAAATAAAGTTGAAACAAAACAATTCAACATAAACAATGAAAAGTTGGATGTTGAGAAAATGGAAGCCTTCATTGGCCAGCACTACAAACACAGTCGTTGTGTTCCACACACCCCAGATTTTTATTTTGATGAACGGTTACACAGTAACACATTACTTTGCCCATCATTCACTGTAAAACAAAAAGTAATTAAAACTCCCATTAGTACTGTCAAACCGGAAGTTATTCAAATTGAGGATGATAAATGGTAGTCACTTTTTCGGACCCTTTATCTCTAATTGAAATAAAGCTCATGAATAATTTGTGAATTTGATGAAAAGTGTTGTGTTAACATACATAAGGGAGGGGGCCGAACTGCATTTTAAGGGGGAAGGGGGGCTAAACTGCAAAAGTACCGAAATTGTGTCCACACCCGTCTATTACTTGTGTAGAAAGTAATTAGCGGAAAAGCCAATTTAAGTGAATGGGGGAACAACGGTGGTTTCGGAATGGACGGAGTTGAAACTAAATGACAATTAGGGAGTTGTACGGATCTCTAGATCCGTAGGAAATTTGTTTATGGGAGACCCGTCTACTCGAAGGGAAGCTTTCGAGTGGTCGTGTCTCGATCACTCCTCAATCCGCTCCTTCTTGCAGCGAGTCGGATTCCTTCCCGCTTTAATTGTTGTTAAACTAGTAGCTACCATAAACCGCATAATTGGATCGTTCGATTTAATTTTTAAGTAAAGAAGTCAGTAACTTTACAAAGTTTTATAACGGGACGTTACAGTACAAGACTATTACACCGGTGAGCTATGACATCAAATGTCGTGATTTTACTCTAGACATTGGCATCGCCGACAAGTTCAAATAAGTGTGTGAAAACGCAGTCTATCCGATTCTCGTACTCACCTAACAGTTGAGACCAATATGCGCGGACATGTGCAAACCGTAGAAGTAAACAAACGGTATTGTCCAGTATTCAAGAAAAGTTATTTGGAAAATGATGTTCTATTTCCTTTTGGTTATTAATAAACACGCTCAATCTCAAACGGTTTGTAACCGATGTCAACATTGCCAAAAAGGCTTATGCTTTGTTTGTTCTTTTGGCTGTCACTAGGCGCACTTACCTTTATTGTCGATCTGACTTTTAAGACAAATCATTCTTCTATAAACTTGTTTAAATGCTGAAATTCGAAATGACGAAATTTGTTTTGATACACTGATTACCTTTTTCCCAACTGCGAATTTACTACCTTGTCACTCCCATGTATAATCACTCTTAGCTTTTTTGTCCGCGAATAGACTACTCAGTAATTTCGCGACAAAAGAATTTGTTGACAAGGAAGTCTATTAGTTTGGTTATTTTTTCGGAATTAATTCAATTCGATTGATTATGTTTTACCGGAATGAAACCGTTGAATAAGTTATTTGTACTGTTTGCCGTTGCTTTATTGGTAGATATCTCTGTCGGAAAGAAAGAGTGATAGGCGCGTTTTGCGACTTCAAATTCCGTTTTATTGCGAGTTCCGATTGGTTACTAAATTAAATACGACTAGGCTTCGTATCAAGACTTGATTTTAATACCGTTGTGCGCGCAAGCGTAGAAAATGTTACGACTTTAACGAGGGCAACCCGTAGGTTTACGAACGAAACGGAACGTGTAAACAACGTCAACATGTTGCCGACTTTAAGTGCATTGTCAACGCTCTTTAACGGCTATTATCTGATGGTATCAAACTAAAACGTGCAGAAGCCGGCTTCAACGCGTCTTGTTTGTTCTTATTGCAAGTAAAAAATAAATTTTAATACAATTTTATTACTGAATAATAAGTTTACATGAAAGAAACTGTAACCGGACCAAGGTAACTGACAACGTCTACGCGATTAAGATGTGTAAAGAATTTCAATATGATGAGTAAATTGCTGTACAATCACGCAAACTGCAGTACCCCAATTTATGTCACCGAATTAGAAGTGACTTGACTTTTCGATCCAGAAGTTTATAGGATCACGTCTACTACAATGATTGAACATTCACACTATGACAGTGACTTACGCAGCAAATATTTGGGTTGTCTATCAATTTTAACAAACAAAAAAGAGTACCTAACAATTCCTTGTCGCTTCGCTGCTAAAAGGCGGACTCTTCGCGTTGCCCACTCATCCGCTTATATCTCCCCCTTGTGTTGTTTTGTACTTAGTTGCCATAAAAAGTTCTTATCTTGCTAGTCGGTCGTTTTTTCGCTTGCTGGCTTTCTCGGCGAGTCGGCAAAGGTGCTCACAGTGAGACTGATTAATTCTCGACTGTTTGGTTTAAGTCGCGGATCGACTACTGTAGTGGTTTTATGGGGCCTATTCGTGTTGGCCAAGGTTCGCTTTTTGTCATTTGTTGAGTCCGGTCATTTGTCGGCTCCCTTCGTCAGCTGTTTATTATGGGTTGAATTCTATCGTCTTATCGTCGACTTTACTCGTCTATCGGCTACTCGCAATCGATTGCCTCATTCGAGTCTTTCGTCAATTGTTTTGACTCGCCGTCTATTGTCTTATTCGGATTCTACGACTATCGAGTTATTACGTTTCTAGCTATTGTCTTAAGAACCTGAGGTTTATTTCGGGTTTCGTGGTAAATTGAGAGCTCGAGGTTATTTTGAGTTTGGTGGCTATCGTCTTGAAGAGTTCGAGATTCATTCCGAAGCTGTTGGAGAAGTTACAATCGGAGAACGTACAACCCTACTCGTGGCCTACCAATTTGCGTTAATTTTGGCATACGGTCGTTTTTCTGTTAGCTCAAATGCAGTCAAACGTTCGCTTGCTCTGTGGTCAATTGTTACATTCGCTCGGTTTGTGGATTGCTTGACGCATGTGCGGCGGATCGGTGGTTCAAAACTTCTGGACAAGCACGGTAGAACGGGAGTTGAATCGATCACTGGTCGGTTACAGATTTTAATCTTTTTTGCCTCCATTGTCTTTTAAAATCCAACCATTCCTTTATTTCTTGATTGTACTTTCTTTCCTTCTTCATTATACCCGCTGATCGGTTAAGCGGCTCGCATTTCGGGGTCTTCCTAGGGTATCTAATTCGGGAAAGTTTTGGGACGAAAGAACAAGCGGTTTTCGAAAGTTGATTTCGGATCATGACTGCGGAGTGGAAATCCCAATCAGGTCTTCTGCAGAAGTGGCTCGTCTTGGGATTGACGCTCTTGAGAGACGGTCTTCTACCTGGTCGGACCCTGAAGCGTTCGAGGAGAAGGCGGAGATCATGGCTCGACAGAGCTGCGAGCTGAAACTCATTGAGTTGAGGGTTCAGCATTTAAAGCTGTCGAAGCGACATCCTTTAACCAATTGCTAATTTTCCTAACCACGTAACGACCTCTAATTTACCCAACCGATTATTCTGCGGGCCTTGCCCAAACGGCTTTACTCAACTCTATCACTTTCATTATGCGGAATTGACCGCCATGCCCTTGACGAAGACAACATTTTTCCACGGAAAAGCAATGGCTTCACAATCATTCACGAAAACGATTGGGATGTGTTCAGACCGCGGTCGCGCAAAATGGATTAACAACAAATTATTCAGGGCTAGTAATTAAAATAACTTAAAACACGAATAGTGACAGGAAATTAGGAGAGCAAGAGGGATCAATCAGTGAATGATCGGTTGACGGATTGAGGCCGGTTGGAGTGGCGACAGTTCGTCAAAATCAGTGGGCGTTCGGGGAGAGAAATAACAGCGGATTGAAATCCTAATTTTGAGGTCCGAACAGAATGGTCAAGAGGATCGGATGAATGCTAGAATCTCCACCAGCAAGGGACTCATCCGAATTCCTCGAGACTTTCTTATCTTCCAACTTGTTTCAGTGGCAAACTGTAAAGCGAATTAGTCACCCTAGTTGTTTATTCTCTTCTAATTTGCTTCACCCCAATTTCTTAATGACGACTATATGAAAACCCATCGTTTCCAACCACTTTTTTTACTTCACTTTGCTTCATTTTTCTCAATTGCAAACCTCTTCTCCTGGAATTCCCCCATACGCCCTCTTCCTTTTCAATTTTTAATTAAAACTGCTAATAAACTCTTCGGTACTTAAGTGAAGTCATTTTATTTGTGAGGAAGAAGAATCTATTACCTTACAAACATTTGGAAGCGCTGATCAAAGGTGCATCCTTTGCTTGTATTTTCGACTGATCAGAACGACGTAGCAAGAAAACACTTATCGATTTCAACATTCACGCCTAAGCCAACAAAGAAAATGATCTCGACTTGTAGTCTTCGTTGAATTCTCGGGGACTCAAATGCTCTTTCATGGTCTGAAGAAATTGATTACTAGTCACCTACGCTCAACAACATCAACATCTCCAGTTTCTAATTAACTATTCTGTTACCTGCGAAGTGATCACTATCTTTGTTTTTAAGATAATCGCTATAATGTTCCGATTGTAACTTTCGAATCGCCGCAGAATTTTCAGAGCGGAAAACGTGATCAATTTTTATAAACGAGGTCACTTATTCGAGAGTGTAGTTTGTACTGATTAGTGAAATTCGCTGTACAGCTACCCTCTTCAATCGAAAGTGACGTGATGACAAACACACAACACGTTTACCGATCAAACAGTTGAGAGCGAAGATCTTTGACGTAGCAGAATCAAAAGCGATTTCCAAATTTGTTTTATTTTCAAGTTAACCGGACATTTAGGTCAAGAATAAGAAAGAAGTTTGTTGAAACTGTTGATGTCAAAGAAGGAATTGCATAGAAGTTGAGGCATTAGAGGATCAATGCTTGTGGTCGGTGAATTGGCGACGAGATGGAAAGTTTGAGTGGTTGGCGGCAGTTGAGAAGCGAAATGTTGAGCTGCAGCTCGTTCAAGAAGTTCGGAGTTTGAGAGTTGAGCGGCATTTAGCGGTGCAGTTGAGTTGGACAGAACCGGAATGTAGACGGGAATACAGACGGTTTGGATTGATTCTTGGGGTTTTATTTCCGAGATTGAAGGTGAGAAGTGAGGTCGTTGAGTTGTGAACTGGCCTTCGATTCCCGATTGAGATTGCGGTGATTGGGAGACTTCAGGAGTGGCTGAAAACAATTGGAATGATCAACTGATTATAATTGTTAAGGGACTTACATAGACGCTGTGATTTGGGCAAGTGATTGCTTTTATTTTCATCGTCTGTTGATCCGGAGGTTTGTGATTGTTTTCTCTTCTTCATGTGTTGATCCAAACGACGACGAGTCTCAATCAGCTCACACTTGTCACAAGAGCAGTTGGTGTATGGACATTGACGTTTGTGTTGCTGCAAGCAGCCGTATAACCACAGAATCTCTCTTGGATGCTCACCTTCTTCCACACTAAAATCTCGTGGTTTTTGCACTTCTGACAGAAATAGCACATCGACTTCGAATCCACGACCGTTTCTTTCACTGATTGTTCGTCGTCTGTTTGTTTGATTGGAATTACATCGGCTTGTGTGGGCTCATTTGTTCGTTGAAATCGTTTGTCTTGAGCTCGTCGCAATCGAATTTGTTGGCTCATGATCTGCCGTCTGGTTCTCACCATTTCACACTGAAATCTTGATTCTAACCTTCTGACCATCTTCTTTAAAGTTACCTTATTGCATTGACAGTCTTTGTATCTGCAAACGTGTCCCCGTGTCTCTTCCATGATTCTGTGTTGTCGACAGATTCCGCAGAAACGTTTAACATCTTAAACACAAGGTCAGTTGGTCTCGACTTAACTGCTTACCTTTGGGAACTCGTTTGCTCAGAGCAAAAAACTTCTGACATTCGGTTTCACTCATCTCTACTGAAAATGGAAAAAATCAGATACAAATTTAAGAGCCACGACTAAAACGATTGGGCGGAGTCAACACGACCGTATGTTTAGGACTCCGCTTTTTGAGATTAAAGTGACAATACGAAATTAAGAGCAAGAACCACGTTTTCTCCGTATATTGAGTGAATTGTAATTTTTGTGTCGAACTAGACACGTAGAAGTGATAAGAACAATGCTATGAGTAATTGCCAAGAACAACGGCACTTGAAGTAATCTACTTACAAAGAAACATGCTTAAAGGTTATTCGACAATTAAGAAAAAGGAGTCGGATGTGATGTTTGGTTGCAACCCGCTGGGTTCTGCAAACAAACGAGAAACAGTTCCTGTTGAAACAAATGAACGTTGGTGCACGTGTTAGAGATCAATGAGATCAACTCAGCGTAAAAAGAGCTTTTAAGAATAGAAGTCCAAAGGCATGGATTGGTGATTGCATAAAAGATGATCTCGAACATCGACCCACTAGTTGGATCTGTCGCATCGGAATGTTGAAAGCCACGTACAAAAACTCGTAATTGGATTTTGTTTTCGAATTCCAATTGAATGACTCCAAAAACTCGCGATTCAGTGGACGAAAAAAGAAACCTTTGGTGCTCACACATTTTTCCGTGGAGTTTGTGTTCTGTACGTAAAAGTTACACTCGATGTTTGGGCGGAGTTGTGATTGGAAACCCAAAGGTTTGTTAAAACGTTTGAGCAGAAGACTGCGAGTCTCAACAAACCGATGACTCTCTTTTAAAGGTTAGTTGGGGACTTGCTTCAATAAGAATAAACGCTTAGGGGTCTGAGCACAAGTATTTCGGCTCAACGGTGACCTTGAGAAAACTAAATTTAGCTGCAAGATCATTTTGAGATTACGCGTCAAACGAATCTCTTCGACACTACAATGAGTTCAATTTTGACATAAGGAGGCAAATCGAATGGCAACTGAACTAGTGTTCAATAATCATTGCAAGCGAAAGGATTGTTGATCTCGGAATCACAAAAAAGTCACGTTTCTTTCAACGTTTTTTGAACAAATTTTTGAGTTTTCCTCGAGCTCTGCAAACAAACTTTGTGGTCGATAGAGATTGCGAACACACGTCACTTTTTTAGCTCGTTGGGACGCGAGAGATTGAATTCGGAGTATTTGATCATGTCGTTAATTGAACAGAGGATTAGCGTAGAAGTGATTGAATGAAAAGATTATGAGATAATACGTGGAAAGGTTTGTTACAATCAGCACTCTGGGTCCCGATTGTCATGTCAAACCTTCCACTGCACTTTTCAACACGCCCTTTACGTCACTATTGTCCCCAACCGTTCGCATGACATCGACTGATCAAACAGTCGATTTGTTGCAAAGTAGAGAAACGTTTTCCTATGGTTTCAACATCTGGAAACCATCCGAAGGGTTACAACTAGTTCACTCCACCGCTCTTTTCGTTCGAAAATCACCAACAAAATTTGGTGTCAAAAATCGCCACATTGATCTCTCGATTCACAGAACACGTAATTGACCAGAGAACAGTTAGTGCGCTGTTGAAACAACCAAAGAATTGTCTACAAGTACACGTGACATAACTTTTCTGATCATTGATTACTTTCTAAAGAAGTCAAAGTTGGAATCAAAGCTGAGACCAATTGAAAACTTAATAGGAACCCTGAGATCACAAAAACATTTCGGACAACCACCGTAACGACATCTCTGCGTCGATAAGTGGATTGTTGTCAACGTGATTTCATCCATCAATCTGGAACGAAACTTTTAGTCCGAACGTTGAAAATTTGAGATTTAACATCGACGAGCGCAAAGCGAACGAAAAGTTTCCATCCAGCGACAGAGATCATTAAAAGTTTGGATGAGATGTTGATTGATGAAATCAATCGCTTGAGCGGAATTCTGTTGGTTGTAACTTGTGAGCCAAAACAAGCGCATCGAAATAAGAAAGGAAGTGATGGGTAGAGATCGTAACCAACAGTAGGACCGAAGTTTTTGGATATGCAACATTGAATTCGGAGTTATCGGTGAGCAGAATCACCGAGAAGATCAAATCAATAGAACACGGTCACAAAAAACTCAAGGACAGAACATCAGCACCATCGACGAGTTCAACGTGGAAGACTGTTGAAGGAGATCACGAAGATTCGGGTGTGAAAAGAATTAACAATTAGAACTACTTCATCCTAATCTTCCGCTTTATGAGCAATTAGACTCTCAAAATTGATCTCAATGTTTGAGTGACATCATTTGGTGTTTTGACACGATTTCCACCACTCAATTGATTACAATCAAAATGTCAAGGCGCAACGGAAAAATAACGTAGTAAGACTGTTGAATGTAATCGAAGGCCGAAAAGAGTTTGCATCGCGAAGAACTACAAGTAAAAAACCAGAGATGACTTAAAAGGTCAGTTAAGAATTGCAAGCTACCGAATGGTTCCAATGAACTAAAAGTGTTTTCTGTTTAACGTTCTCAATCTCTGATACCTCCGCCTGATACCTCCGCGTTATAACTCCTGATTATCTGCGCTCATCCGATGCTCATCAGATCAATCGACCCCTCAATTTTGCAATTCGTTTATTTCTGTTAATCGTAACTTCACAAACCAACAAAATTGGCTTGGAACTGAAACAAACCTTTTCATCGACTTCAACAGCGGATAAAAGTTCTTGAGCTTAAAAGGAAGAATAAAATTTCTCGTCGAGGCTCAAAATAGTGTTAACCCTTGAGGTGTCGCTTGAATGTCTACAGAGACACAACTTGAATCTCACAACTCCTTCTAAGGTTAGAGGCAATTTAGATCGCCTATAAAGGCGTCGTTAATTTCGTTTACTTGATATCGAGAACTGAAATCCAATTTGAGTACTCAGGCAAAGATCTCTTCAGCTTATTAACCCACTTGTTTACTTTTCCGGTTGCAAGTAACAAGAATAGTCGAACCAATTCGTTCGAATTGTCACTTCGGCTAACTCGTTTTCAAACCGACGACTTGGAAAACCTACTCGATTGACTACAACCTTCAGAACAATCTCATGACCGAGCGTTTGTATTCAATGTGTGACTACAAACTTGAATTAAAAACAAAAAAACCTCATTTCATTACGTCCAAATAGAATCATTTGAATCAGAAATAAGGCTTTTGAGTTCAAACTGCAAATCGACGAACAAAACGACGATCAATTTCTACGTCACAGATCCCGACAAGATGTTTGCTCGTGAAATAGTATACGGTAATTGAAACATTAATCTCGAGTAAAACTGTGGAGTTTCTTTACGGCGTCTAATTGATACTTTTTCAACATATTTTGGCATAATTAACCAATATTGAGGTCGAGAAGAAAAGAACGTTGGTTTCCGGTTATCGTATGGCCATTCAAGTTCTGACTTCTAAGCCACGTATTGAGCACCGATTGTAGTCGACTAGCACGCGCAATTTGATGACAAAAAAACTAGAAACCACAAATCAAAGTCGGAAATTCACGAAAGAAAGGGAAGAAATGCTCGAATGTAGCAAAGAGAACATTTAAGTTTTGGAACAAGGATGCTTCTCCTGAAGGACTCAGTGCTAACGACCAAAAGTAAGTTCAGCTGGTGATAAGAAGTGATCAGACAATTATGCGAATCGCACAAACACTCGATCATCTTTTGGTTGTCGAGTTTCGAATTCTCACTTGAAGCTGCATTTCAGTTATTTGGGCTCGCGAAAGGTCGTCGTCATATTCAGTTACAGACCCATCGAGCAATCAGACAAAAGAACGTCATTAACCTCATTAACGAATTCTTAGCATTAAGTCGTGAACTCGTCTGTCGAGTTGAAGAGCAAATGTTTCTCGGAATTTCCATTTGAACGGACAGGTGGTTGTTGCAACGAGTGGGTTAACGAGCAAGGTTTTTTACAGAAGGTTAATTTTACTTTCGATTGCAATTCAAATAAAGTTGGAGAGTAGCAGAAATGTCTAAATGAACGCGTAGTGGAATATTAGGTAGTCAAAGAAGGTTGGACTGTAAACCATAAGAAGCTACAGATGAGCAAACTGAAACTGCTGATCAGTGTTCATTGCGGTTAATGTAAGAAAAGAAGACGAATTTAGAAGCCGTTCACTTCAGAGTTATTCTACTAATATTTATAGAGCAGTGTGAGAAGAATAGAGAGCGTTACTGGGAACACTGTTATTCACAACCGTTGGACTCAAAGCTGCAGCTCGTTGTTGTTGATCGACTGTGTAGATCTTCGGATTTTGACATTTTCCTCGACAAACAAGAAGCAAAAACGGTTTGATGAACTTGGAATAGGTGTAATTTTTGTAAGGACCAATGAACACAAGACAAAGAATGCAATTGATAAGTCCGATTAGAGAAAGCATGAACAATCCAATTTGATCGGTGAGATCATTAAGAATGGAAGTCTCGAAGAAGATAACTAAGATCAAAGCGATAACAGGAATGAAAATAAAGATCAAGGGGCATACGAACTGCAGGGCTAGAACCTTCAGCAGCTGGATTTGAAGTTTGAAAGTGCGATCTGAGACAGCATACTTATTGAGAATTTTCAGAGTAATGCAAACGAGAACACCGCAAGCCAGTTCGATTAGAACGAAAAGAATCCCAATAATATGCAAATAATTATGAGTCCACAAGAATGTGACTTCGACAAGTATCACTCTACCACGTATTTCGAATCGTTTGTCTTCGCGACGGTATTCATGTTCACCCAAAATACGGTATGTCTCCTTAAAATCGACGGTTACATTTAGACGCGATGTTTCAACTAACCGATTCTGTGTTCATTGTTTGGTAGAAACCGAAGCCCAAGGAGACGGTAATGCACTGACCAACCAAAAAAAAAATCAATTTACATTTTGCACTGCAAAACCATGTCTGATACGATTTGTTCGGTAAAACGGCAACAAAACGATAACACAAACACCAAAACTGCGACTGAATAACGTTGGCTCCAAAGGTTATCAAGGCGGAAACCTAAATTCACGTTTGTCCTTCAATCCAGTGATCGACTCACAGCAACTTTTGCAAATTCGAACGACAACAAACCGGCCACTCCACGGACATCAGCTGCAAAAATCGGAGCTAAGGGAAAAGGAACAACAACGATTCCGAAGGTTAACTCGAATACAAGATCCCAAAACTAAATTCTCGAGTGAATTGGTATCCCGAGACAAGAGCAAACCGTGAAGACGTACAAAAAGAAGCGATAGTTCTCCATCGTTTTGGGCAGCTTATAGCGAGTCAGAAAGATTATGTAGATTTGCAAAAGCAGCGTAAGAACAGTTAGAAGAAGCAGCAAGATCTCGTATTTGGTTGAAAACATAATCAGAGATTGTCGTGAGTTTAAGTGGAAAAAAGTTGAAATGTAAAAGTTTACACAGTCTGAATCATAAAACGATGATGGAAGGAACGAGAAGAATGACGTCTTTAACTACACAGGTGCATTCTCTTCGACATATTCACTAAAACTTTCTTAGCCTTATAAACTCCAAAGGTCATATGTCAATAGGTGTGCAGACGAAACTTAAACAAAACGTGTTGGTGTTCTCGACTATCGCAGTAAGTGCTGTAGAAATCAAAGGTTTATGCTCTCAAAGCTGATTCTTGTGAATGTTTCTTGAAGTTTGTTAGTTACGAAGCATTGCAGTAGTAAGAAAGCGATCAAGTGTAGAAAGTTAATGCAATCGTTTGAACAACTTTCAGAACTGATTCTGTCGATACAAAAGATGTGAATCAAAACAACGTCCCCTAGTAGAGCGCCTCAATAGTTTTGAGCAATTCATTTCAAGAGCAAGAACAAAGAGATCAAAAGGGCTCGTGAGCAGACGACAAGAGAGCACGTGGAAATACCACGTGGTTTGTTTTCTCTCGCCGTCAATGCGACCTGTGAGTTAGTTGGTCTTCTGCTCAACAGGGCGAATAAGAACTCGAAGAGCAGGTGGTGGATAAGCAGGTCCGGAGTGCGAGGGTTATCACTCGAAACAATGTCCAAACCACCCTCGTACAGCCACTTGACCGCTTTTTTGCAATCAATTGAACAGAAGTCAAGATACGAGCAAAACCTTTTTAGTCAAGTGGTACTCAAATTTACTCGTGATCTGTAAAAATGAAATATAAGCGAGTTATCTTTAATGTCTTGTTTTGGGAAAACTAATTTCAACCCTTACAATCTGTTTGTACTTCCAGCTTAGTCGTCTACTCTTCCTATCCACGTGGACTTTCAGAACAAGAGTTGAGATGTTCATTA
Source organism: Aphelenchoides besseyi (assembly GCA_024699855.1). Classification (NCBI taxonomy): domain Eukaryota; kingdom Metazoa; phylum Nematoda; class Chromadorea; order Rhabditida; family Aphelenchoididae; genus Aphelenchoides; species Aphelenchoides besseyi. Next base: position 1,610,294 of record JAMPIQ010000002.1, on the reverse strand, counting down.
TAAAGATGAACTTTTTGTCTGTGAAACTACAATTTCGTATTCTTGTTCTGTTTTTTGAAGATTATTTGTATTTCGGGTTTCTTCTCCTACTTCTGGGGTTTGACTTACTGCTTCATGATTATGTGTATAAGTTAGGATGTTGGCCTGAAAGCTTAAGCATTTAAATTCTGTTTGTAGTATCTTTACGTCCGTCATTTAGAAGCTTGTGATTATGTTTGAAAGTTAGTTGACGCAAATGAGCAGTTATATTTGTGTTTTAGCGGCGACAGTCGTTACATCACGCTTATTTCCGGCTTCATATGTTCAGTCGCTTCAAAGGTAAGTTGTAATCACGAAAGTTTTGGTGTTAAGTTGAAGTTCAGCTATTTCACGGAGGATTGCTTGTTGAACGACGTTACGCCATTTTCTTCGAAAGAATTCGTGAACGAATTCCAGTGTTAAATCTTGTTCTTGGTGCGTTCATTCTCGTGTTTCCGCGGTGTTCGGTGCTTCCCTACGTTAAGAATAATGTCAAAAAAGTGCTTTTGACTGATTTGCTACACGTTATTGGCGGCTCAATTGCACATAAGATAGATCATCCGGTATCGTTCATCTCCAATAATGCACATTTCAGTTTGCAATATCACATCGGTATGTGCAAGTTTGCATTCAATTACAATCAGTTACATACACATCATACAAACAACGTCAAAAGAATGCCAACTACCAAACATCAACTTCTGAGAGCAACCACCTTCCATTGAATACAACTCGGGACCCAGTGACTGTAAACGCTTGTAATTAACAGAACAACGAGCACTACCAATGAACTCCAACTTTTGAGCTGTTTTTTAGATCATGCGTCATTGTCACTGAAACGGAAAGACGCACCTAACCAAATAATTTCATTTTAGTGTACGGAAATAAACCGAACTTTCTGTTCAAACGCCACTCTCTCAACTATTTCCTGTGTTGACTGTTTTGTGGGCAATTCTAGAAGAAGATTGTTTCTTTGTTTGTGGTTGTGATTTGCGACGAACAAACAGAAGGATAACACGAATGAACTCTACGGTCAAATTCTCAAGTAACTGTCGAGTCTCAGATTCTTTTTCGCTAAATGTGTTCAATTTCCGAACTCACGCGACCTTTCAATTTGATTAAACACAAATATAAGTACAGAAAATTTGGTTACCTCTGATGTTATTTGTTCTTGTACTTTAAGAGAACGGTAAGTTGATTAACTAACCATTGGTGTAACATCATTGGTAAGCTTTCCGTCGCGTGATTTCATTTTTTTAAGGTACCAAAAACGTGTTCATATCTTTAAATTAATGTGAGAACCTGACCGGAGAGTTCATTTGCTTTCAAGTGCGTTCACAGAGCATCTAAAGAGTATGTTGAGCTTGTGCGTCGATTAGCGTTTGTCCCAATCGTTTATTCAATTTTCAAATGTACAAAATTAAAAATACCAAACGGATATGTGAAATAAATAACGTTAAATAGACGACACAACTTAAACCGAGATTCAAGTTTTTGGCTAAGATGTAAATACGAATTCATAGATTCACTGCTAATGCATGAAAGATATCCATATTATGATAGAAACGATTCTAAACAGCAAACTCCGGAGGTCCACGCTTGTACGATGATTGTTTTAGGGTGTGAAACGTGCGAGACGATGGAATTCCAGTCATCTCTTCGACCATTCGACGATACGCCCGGTAAACGATTGTTTCGAAGTACATTTGAATGACCAAGGAAACCAAAATGCCGATCATTTGAATGAACGTAAACCAACGCACGGCTGAATAATCGATTCCTTAATAATAACAAATGGGTTAGTTGAGCACACGGGTTAGAAGTTCAAACTCACTTGTTCCGTGCATTTGATCGACCGGCACATACTGATAGTAATCGTCTTGACTCAGAGTCGAGAACAAGTCGAGTAGAAGGAAGAAGAGAGAGACGATGTAGAAGAAACCGTAGAACATGACTAACATGAACTAAAATCAAAGAAAATGGATCTGAAATGAGTTCAATGGTAACTTACGTTGACAATAAGAAACGGAATGAACATTCGTGGCTTCTTGCATTGCGCTGCAACGATCACTCCAACGTAGAGCAGTAGGATGAGGACCGCTAGAGCCAGTTGAACGAACCAAAGGAAATAGGCGGCAACTGAGATGACAACCAACGATCCAACGACTCCGATGATTCCGATGATCAGAGATCCGGTTTGGACGTGCAATCCACAACAACACTCGTTTCGTCGCTCCTCCAACTCTTCCAAGTATTGGCTTTCGGCCTCGGCTAACGGAGTCTTCGGTTTCGAGTTGATTTCGGTGCTCATTTTTCTGAATACAAGAATTCAATAGACACGCGGTTTTGTATTGTCGCAAAATTCAATTGCACGCGAAAATCGAATCTCCTTCGCCCACTTGGTTGTTGGATATTGTAAAGACTCTTCGGTTCACACACTATAAGCACAGACCTCGTTCTCTGCACTCAAAGTGCAAACGAACTTAATTACCGAACTAGCAAACATACGATGGAAACGACAATTCGATCCTCCAGTTGCCATAATTCTGAAGGCCACTTGTTACGTAAAAAGAACCCCAAACCGTTCACTCCGTTTCCCACTTCATTTCAACCGAAATTCAATGGCCCGGAACGAAAAAGCGAGCAGTTTCATTCGTGAATGGTGGTGAGAGTTTCGGCTTATGACCAGCGAATTTGATTCCAAAGGCCCCGGGTTAAAAGCAGAAGTTATGACCATCGAGTATTTTTAAACACTTGACACGACAGACGGGAAAAACATTTGAGCCATGAAAGTCGTGAGCTCTTCTTAACGTGCCGTTTATGTCCTCAGGCTCCGCCCATCAGAGAGAGACAAGTAAGGGGTTTTGGATTTCGGTTTGTTTGGCCATTCGAGGTCTGAACGTCAATCCATTAGGCGCCGTGGAGATCGAATTCGACGACGGAAATCCGTTGAATTGCACGTTGGAATTAACGTCAGAGAAGATGGGACAAAGATTAAATTTTGATGAGCGTGTAGTGGTGAGAGACTTCTACTGTCGGCTGTGGGAACCTGTTCTTCGTTTTTGTACAAAAATGGGTACGAGAATCGCAAAGAAGATTAACAGCCGACACGTGCAGTTGAATGTACGTGCTGAAGGAAGTACTTAATGGATGTGAGCACAGTTCGGGAACATGAAAGTGGTTTCCAGGTGAATTTGTTAATCTCATAAACAGGATGAAGGTACAAGTCCAACGACCAAAAAACACTTTCATTTGCACAAGAGAAGCTCCAGTAATTGTACCCTACGAGCACCTGCAAAGTCGAGTACTTGGCACGCGTAATAACCGAAGGGAAAGGCGGAACGAATATCAGAATCAGAAGACGTGAATTAGCCAAATTTGTCTGCCTACTCATTCAGCAATCACGGAAGTTGAGAGCCACAAGAAGTTGCGCACATTATTTGAATGGACACCCGTAGACTGAATAGGAACACGCAAATTTCTGGCCGTCATTTTGCATTTTGGTCAAACTACGTAGAAAATCGAATTTCCGTTTGTATGTTCAGAAATCGAAAGCGTTCGAAGACAACTCTTGGATGACTTGCAAACAACAAAAACACGAGAGTTCAAAAGTCGAACTGTCTTTTGTAGCCGAATAGAAATTGGAGGCCTTCGATTCGATTAGTAACGTCAAAGTGCATAGCAATGGAGCTCAGAAGAAAGCGAATAAGGAACTCCGATGCTGAATAAAACTCCCGAGGGTTATGAGAAAGAAGCTCAAAAGTCCCGGCGAATGATTGACGTGAGAAATGTAAAGTCGCGACAAAACAAGAAATTGTGATTGACTATCGTAAAGAAACAATTCACGGATCACTTGTCAAGTTCACTGGGTCGGATATTGAACTTGGAATTCGACCCAGTGGTAAACGTTAACAAGGAGGAACAGTGAACAAACCAAGTGGTTATTTCGAGTCTAAGTCACAGTGTTTAAGTGAATTAATTCTCCGAATGTCATACAAATGGCCCGGGGCTTAGAGTTCCGAGAACGCATCGTTTGATAAAGACAAAAGTTTGAGTCGTGAGAACAGCGACGATATGCAATGGATGATGTGACCTCGTAAACATAAACTACGACGTTTTAGTCAAGAGCTCAAAAATCTTTGGTTTTTGTGAAGAGCCGGGGCCCATAACTCAACGATTATTGACTTCGTATCTGCCGAAGATAACTTCCTTACGATGCGTTAAAGCAAAGGGACCACTTAATGCTCGGAAACTTTGAAACATTGATTGAGCTTATTCACCCAGTCGAGCAGATGAATTGGATAATTAAGCGAAGTTAAGTGGGAACGTCTTTTGTGCGAGATGCAGAAATCAAAAATCGTTTCTGTCCACTTTATCAAAACGTAAGGGACGCGGAAGTCATTCGCTCTCTCATTCACATCGGGGACCATTCAAACGATGAGAATCCACGTGAACTCCCGAAACGTCTTCTTGATGGAAAGCGAAGATGACAATCGGACGGCGCCCGACTTGACATCTGTATTAAATTAGGAACGTACGTTGGTCCTTGATGTAATACGCAGAACTGAGAATGATCATTCCATTACAAGAAAACTGCGTTTCCAGGAATCGTGAATGCGAAATTACTGTAGAAGCTCTTGACACCAAAAGAATGTTCGTTTACGTAACATTGCAGTTGCTCTCGAATAATTGATTAGAACGAGCAGTAGACATGTTATCTGCTTGTCAACAGAAATTTGATGTTCAACAACCAACTTGTAAACCAAAAAAACTTCCGATCGACCTCAGAAGTCCAACAATCTCATGATATGAAGAACAACTGTGATCTTGGGGTTATTGGAGCTGCACATTTTTTGACATTAATCTATGATTTTAGTTCTCAAATCTAAATCTTTATCTGATTCAACTGCGCAACACGGAAATTTGACGCAGACACTCGAAGCGAATGAAATCGTCGTTTTTAGTTTTTCTTCCTAGAATTTAAAAAAATCCAATGGCTGCAACAACAACTCTTAATAGCAGTAAATCAGGTAATCACGAACGTTAACATCTAACCATTAAGTTCAGCTTCCCACTCATGGCAGACGAATCTTCAAGGTCTGAGGGCCGTTGCCATTCTCGCGGTTCTGCTTTTCCACGCTTCTAGTAACCAATTTGCTCAGGGATATCTCGGGGTGGACATGTAGGTTACAGTCAAACAAACAGAAGATTGTTAGTTTAGTTTCTTCGTGATCTCCGGCTTTCTAATGTGCTTGCTGTTGAATGCGAAAGCTCCACTTTCAATGGTCAACATTGGAGACTTTTACTTCCGACGTACCAAACGAATAATCCCGACTTATTTGTTTGTAATTTTCTGTTTTCTTTTGCTTGCAGTTTTCTTCATTAGTCCAACTGATTACCGCGATCTTCGCAAAGAACTGTCCAAGCCGCTGCTCTTCTTATCTAATGTTCCGAACAACGATCATCAAAATTACTTTGTTGAGGCACGTGAAAGTTAATTGTCAGTGATTCACAGTTAATGATAGGTCTCAGAAGGATACCAATTTTTCGTACATTTGTGGTCTTTGAGTGTCGAATTGCAGTTATATTTGATTGTACCGTTTCTTATCCTGCTTCTTCATCAACTTGCGGTTTCGCTGCAACTACTCGTGATCATTGCAATTGCAACGAGTTCGTTTTATACACAAATTTATTCACGAAAAGACGCCGAACACATAGCTACATATAATCGATTGTGGCAGTTTATGAGTGGCTTCACAGGTACTTTGTTCTTGAAGAACGTAATCGAGAGTTTTAGCTTTCTACTTACAGAAAATTGTTGAACATCAACCTAGAAACTACCTTGAATTGGTAGACGAAGAAAACGGCAAAATCGAGACATCGAAAGTACAAGAATCGGGAATTGCAGTCTCTTGTTTTCGGTGGGCTCTTAAACTGATCGGAATGATGTTGCCTCTGTTGTTACTTTTTGTACTTTACTCGCCATTGAGTAATCGAAAAGCTGTGAATCGTCTGACAATCGTTAGAATTACGACTTTGATTATCGGTGTCTCGGAAACGAGCGTTCTGCTAAGCAATTCGCTGGTTGTGGCCATCGGAGATATCAGTTATTCCGTCTACTTGGTTCATTTCATGCTGTTCAAGTACTATGACTACGAGTTTATTATCTTGATTTACAAAGAAGTCAACATTCTTGTGGTTGTTGGAATCGTTTTGATCGCTGCATCGATTTTGGTCGGTTGGATGATGGAGTGCACGTTCAAGAATTTGAATCCACGTATCACCAAGTGGTCGACTTTGTTGTTGCTGATTTCTGGTCTTTACGTTGCAATCGGTCTCACACTCTTGTACTTGAAAACAAAAGAAATAAACTTGGATGTAAGTTTATGTTTTAGCTCTTCAATAACGGTGTTTAGATTGAGAAAGAGTTTGAAATTGAAAACCCGGAACATGTGATGAACAAAGCGATTCAACTCTACGAACACTCCAAATCGTCGCCATTGAATTTGACTGTCGATGAGCAAATATTCTACAATCAGATGTTCTATCCGGCGGCATTGAATTTGTGGTATTGCGAAGAGAAAGAACAACTGCCGAGCAGCTACGTTGGCGGCGGCAGCTTGAGGAATAATTCGTGTACAATCAGAGGCAATGGGACCAAACACATCGTAGTTCTGGGTACTTGCTTAACATTCTAATCCTCCATCCAAACCAAAAAAGCTAGAACAGTTTGTCTGTCTGTCTGTGTGCGACCGATTTTCTCCGCGTTTATTTTCGAATAAAAACAGAGTGCGATTCATGCTAATTAACTCTCTGTTTACTCTTCTCTCTTCAATCTCTTCAATCAACCGCAAAAAACGCAATCAATAAGATTCAATGCAAATTTTTGCCAACCTGCCGACTATAAAAGCCGGCCGATTCGATCACTTTTCATATTTTCGTTTCGAACGAAATTCGGTTTATTCTCACTCTTTCTTCGTCTGCTTTCCAAGAACAACAATGGAGAACGCGAACGAGTTGGTGGACGACGACATGCTTCTCGGCGATCTGTTCAGCGAGGAGCGCGCCCAATTGATCCGATCGCCTGCTCCGTACGTTCCGCCTGTCGAGATCGAAGCTGCTAAAAACGCTGAACATACGGTGAGTCTTTTCCTTTTCTACCCCATTTAAATAAACGTTATTACTGTACGTTTTAAGGTTGCTCAAAAAACGGTTCGGCCGCCAGCCCAACAATTCGGAGCTCAACCCGGACCCACCAAAACCAACCAAGTAAGTAGTTAATACGACATAAGATTTAAACCACTATCCGAATAGGAAATTTTAGATGCTCTGTCAACCGACGCCGAATACTATTCGTCTGAAGATTCCGACGATGAAGTCGGTCAAGACGAAGAGATCGATCAGGCTCAAATCGAAGCTCACTTCCGACTTCCAGATGGCCTTCAAAACGTACAGGGTGGGGCAAAATGAGCTCCCGTCGGTTTTTTGCGAATAACTTTTTTATCGATGATTTTTTTCTGAACAAGTTATACATTTTCTTGGTCCCTATGGTCCCCATTTTCAAATGGAAACAAAATTGAAATTTTGAAAATTTGAAAAAATTTCACCTTAATCCCCTCTTTGGTCCAATTTTGTCGATCTGTTTAAAACAGCTTTGAATGTTTAAATTTGAAGCGTTTGATTAACAAATTAACAACAAAAACAAATGATTAACGGATTTCCATTTGGCCGCCTTCACGTTCCAAGCATTGATGAAGACGACGAGGAAAACTGGCCGCAATTCGTTCTCTCATTGCGCGATTTTGTCGAAGATCGTTGGCAACTTCCACGATTGCTGCTCTTAGTTCCTCAAGAGTGACTAGCGGCTGATCCCGATGGAATATCCGGCTCTTCATGAACCCCCAAATGGAATAATCCATCCAATTGAGGTCGGGACTCCGAGGAGGCCACGCAACAGGAGCCGGGTGTTGTCGGGTTCCACGGGCTATCCATCGATTTGGAAAAAAACGATCAAGCACTGCAAGAACGTTATTTCCAATATGCGGTGGAGCACCGTCTTGTTGAAAAACAAGGTCATCGAAATGTGGCCAAGTTTGCAACTCTGGAATCACTAAATTTTCGAGCGTTCGTTGCATCCATTGGGCATTGATTCCTCTTTCGGTACCTTCCGGTTTCCAAAAAAAGGGCCCAACGACTCCTTCAACGCCAACGTCCATCCACACAGACAACTTGAGAGGATGAAGTCGACGAACATCGAACCAATGCGGGTTTTCATCCGCCCACATGATCCAATCTTGCCGATTCACTCCCCCATCGAGATGAAAGTGGGCCTCGTCTGTAAACACGAGGTTTGACAGACGAGCGGGATCTGCCGTTTGTCGCTCCAATTCACCTCGAGCAAAATCGATTCGTGCATCATGATCGGGTTCGTTGAGTGCGTGCGCCATTTGAAGATGATAAGGTCGAAACTTCAAATCGTCTTTCAGAATTCGTCCCAATGTTCTTCTGGACATTGAGGAGGTTGAAACGTCCATTTCTTCGTCATTATTGGTGCTTGAAACAAAAGGATTGCGGCGGGTGGAAAGATGCGGATTGGCAGTGAAAGCATCACGAACATCAGCAATTGCTTCTTCAGAACGAACTTGTCTTAAAAAGAAGAACAAATCAAAATTTGAAAAGTGAGTTTGTTAACGCACTTTGGTTTGTTCTTTCCTCTTTGTCCATGAAGATTTCCCGTAGTCCGAAGCATTTCATCCCATGATTTGATTGTTTTCATATCGGGAACTCGAGCTTGACCATTTTGAACTTCGCGACGAACTCGACTTTGAAACTTCCAATAATCATAATGTTCTTCGATGAAAATTCGCAAAAATGCAGCTTTTTGAACGACCGTGTAAGTCATTGCAGACAAAAACAAAGAAAACCGAACATGGTCAAGATCGACAAAATTGGACCAAAGAGGGGATTAAGGTGAAATTTTTTCAAATTTTCAAAATTTCAATTTTGTTTCCATTTGAAAATGGGGACCATAGGGACCAAGAAAATGTATAACTTGTTCAGAAAAAAATCATCGACAAAAGAGTTATTGCGAAAAAACCGACGGGAGTTCATTTTGCCCCACCCTGTATGTTCCGCATTATCTTCCAATCGCAGCTGCAATTTTCAGTCGGCTCTCGTTCAACGTTGTTTTCCGAAGGCGGACGACAAGGAACGTTTCTCAACTCAATTTTTCGGCGCCTATATGTACATCATAGTTTGTAACGACAAATTCATGAAGGCACGTGCAATGAACGACTCCGATCCGCTCAAATTGACCCGTTTGAAACGGGCAACCGCTTACGTCGGAACATGCGCAGGACGAGAAATTAGTCACCGTGGGTACGAACATCAACTACCGAAGACCGCAAGTTGGCAAGGGCAAAAAACGTTTTCTGCCGACGACTATCGAATGCTTAAAGTCTACCACGTCTCTACCGATGCAAAGCGGGAACTGTTCGTAAATACGACTAAGCAAGCGGTATTCGGAGAGGGAGTGCTGCAGGAGCACAAGAGCGAATTCTACCGCAACGGCAGTGAAGCGGCGGCTCATCACAATGCACCAGTAAACACCGGATACCGTCACGTGCGCAGCATAATCCCAAACATCACGCAACAAATGAACGATGACGTGGTTGCACAATGGGAAACGGCGTTGTTGAACGAAACTGCATTGGATCTGCCGCAATCAGTACCCGTAAGTTATCAAGTAGTGATAAAAGATAAAAAGTTATTTTCAGCGATATGAATGTTCCGCAAAATTCAATGGAATAAAATGTTCATATAGTTCAAGAGATTTACTTTATTTCGCGTATCATATGCACGCAGTTCACCACTGCTACTGCGAACTGTCGACATTGGCAAAGTGAGTTCACATAATTTCCTCAATCAATCTTTTCATTCAAAACAAACCTAATTCAACTTTAGGCGGCGTGCATACTATGACAAGAGAAATGCCGCCCGCAAAGCTCGTCGTGCCAACATGACAGCCGAAAAGTAAGTTATCAGATCCAGAACCAACCTTCTATATCGACTTTAGAAAAGAGGCATACAATGCCGTCCGCAAAGCTCGCCGTGAGAACAGTTAAAAAGAAGAGTAAATTTTCAATGTTTCATTTTAAGTCTGCAAAGCCGATTTGTCCTCTTATCATAGATCTCAAACATAAATTTATTGATACACACGTTTCTCGACACTGATCTTCGTCTTCCTTCAAATTCTCACTTAAATCGCTCCCTTCGTTTCAAACGGCAGTAAATTGGTATACCATTTGAATGCAAACGAAAGTTTGTTATGCATGTTGGGATGGACTTAATGTATTGGTATGTGAGAGCTATGTAAAACCAACTTTTAAACTTAGGATTAATGTGTTGGTTTTTGAGCTCAATGTGCCGAAACGATTACAATATAAATTTCTTCTACTTCTTTTACGACTGTTCGGCAGATCCCAGTACTGCTCAAAATATGTGGACGTGAGAAAAAAAGTTTAATCGAAGAATCACAACTGATTTCAGTGAAATTTCAATCATCGCCGTTTGTGTTCTAACCACAGGGGTTATGCTCTCGCGAAATTTTTCTTACAAAATGAATACCTGTTTTTTGAAGCTCGAAGGTAATAGAAATTGACAGGTGGATGATTGATAAGTTTTCGCGATTTCGAAATACTTTTTCTTACGAACACTACGTAATAGACTACTGTTGACGAATCTGAGAACGGCGGCGTTTATCCGACTTCTTTTTCACTGGTGGTGCTTTTTGAGTCTTTCTGGGAATATTGTGGAGATACTTCAGAAGTGTGTGAATCGAATAACAGGTCATTTGGGCCACTTTGTTGCATTTCCTTCTACGGTGTACAAATCACGAGTCTCGCTCATGTACGATCAGCGACATCCGAGTTTGTACGGTTCCTTCTTCTACGGTGAGCATTTGCGTAGAATCTACGACCAGAAAATGGCGAACTAACAAACTCGGATGTTTATCTCAAGCTGATCTTTTGTTGTACAATTAAAGTTAATAATTTCGGTTAGACATTGAACTCTTCTTGATGCACAGTCTATCGATTAAACTGGCCGAATTAATCGAGAACCTAGCATGCAGGTGCGAGATCATCTGTGCAAACAAAACAGTGGGCGAATGGACGACACAAAACTGTTTCATAATTATAATAACAAATCCCACGTGCAGATGTTCAGATCCGTCAGAACTCACCCACTAGTTAGAAGGTGTCTACAAACTTGGTAGGATAAGTGCGACCAAAGAAATGATATAAAAGACATTCATCGATTCCTTCTATCATGCTCTAGAATGCGATCATTCTTTTGTATTCTGCTGTCCTTCATTTGCGTTTTGTGTGTTAGCTCCGAAGAGAACGAGAGTGATGGATTGGTTGTCGAAGTTAATAAAACGGGCAATTTACCTCAAGCCGTTGGAATGGTCAACAACTCAACTGATTCAGGATCCACTTTCGGTCTTAATCGAAAGTCAAAGAAACAACGTGCAAAAGGAAAGAAACGTTCGAGCAAAGGAAAGAAGTCAAGAAAATCAAAAGACGGCGACTCGTGCAAAGACAAAGTTGAGACTTGTGATCGTGCAAAGAACCATTGTAATGACGCGAAACTCCAGGAGACGTTGAAGAAGAATTGTGCTAAAACTTGGTAAGTAGTCAATTTCACATCAATTATCTTCAAGTTTCTAGCGGTTTTTGTAAAGATGGTAATGAAAAGAAAGAGAGCGGCGGCAAGAAGCAAGGCGGTACAAACAACGCTAAAGAAGGTGGTCAAGATGACGGCAAACAAAATGACGGAGAGTGTGCTGATGAATCGTCAACGTGAGTTTTCGCTTGCGTTACTTCTATAATGTAGAGTCTAGATGTTCTCAATGGGACAAGAACGGGTTCTGCAAGAGCGAGTATTATACCGAGGAAGAGAAACGAGAGAAGTGTGCAAAGACGTGCAATTTGTGCAAAAATGATGGTGGTAAGGATGATGGCGAAGAAGGCACAGAAGACGATCAGAAAGAAGGAAAAGAAAACAATGAAGCGGAAGAGAAACCGAAATCCGGGAACAGGACCAAGAAGTCTGGAAAAGCTAAAGCTGGAAACAAGAAGACGAGAAGTCAGAAGTCCAAGAAACAGAACAAAAAAGGAGTGAAAGCAAAATCCAAAAAGAATTCCAAACGAACCAACGGAAAGAAGAAGAATCGTGGTTGAGTGTTGTTTTGAGTGTCTGTACATAAATGTTGTTCAATCATAAACTGTTTATAATCAACGTATTTGAACAACAAGATTTTCAAAACGCCCCATGACTCGCTCTCACCATTCGAGCAAATCGACTGTTTTTGTTCTTCAGAAGTCGATCGATTCGATCGAATTCAACCAACCGTCCCTGCTCCATGACCATTACACGGTCAAAGTCCCGAATTGTGTCTAATCGATGTGCAATAGTTAGAATTGTTGAGGCGGAAAAATTCTCTCGGATTGTCTTCTGAATCAAACGATCAGTCTCCAAGTCCACGGATGCAGTCGCTTCGTCGAGTATCAAAAACTGGGATCTACGCAGCAATGCTCGAGCCAAACACAAGAGTTGTCGTTGACCGACACTAAAAACTTTGAGATTAAGGGAACTGGTGATGAATAACCTGAACGTCTGACCGTCTTCAGTTATCTCGTGCTCCAAACCACCGTTTAATGAATCAACGTAATTCAAAATGTGGGCTTTGTGTAAAGCAGAACGCAGTCTCGTATCATCCATTCGATTTCAAGGATCCAAATTAGAACGAATTGTTCCATAGAACAAAATGGGATCCTAAAAACGTAATAATTACAAGCTCAAACTAGCGAGTTTACTTGTGGTATAATCGTCAATAGTTCTCGTAATTGTGGACCATAATGGCGATAGTCGATCTCACCAATCAAAACTTCGCCTTCGGTCGCTTCAACAAGTCGGAAGAGTATCGAAGTGATTGATGTTTTCCCTGAACGTTCTAACATCTGCCTTGCATCGTCTAATCAATCACTTACCGGCTCCTGTACGCCCAACAACACCGACTTTTTCTCCACTTTCAATTCGAAAACTTAGATTCCGTAGAACCAACGGATTTTTCTCAGAATCTCCGTAACGAAGAGAAACGTTTCGGAATTCAATGCTACGGGAAACGGGTGTTACTGTCAATTGATTTGGAGTTTGCCAAATCGGTTCAGCGTTCATTTTTACGTAATCGTTTAGTCGCTCCATGGACATTGCAGCCTTTTTTCCTTTGGCGTACATTTCAGCGCTTTGAGTAAAGTAATTGGACAACTAAATCAAATGCTCCTTTTGAGCCCAAAATTACGCTTACGCTTGTGCAGTTCTTCAGAATCACGGCCATCATGCCGACAGTTATCCATTCGGTGGTCGTAAAATAAACGGCGAGAAGCACGAAGAAACCACAAAGACAATTGGTTACGAACTCCAATCGAACACTCAACCAATTTTGTACGATAACTCGTCCCAACCAGCTTTCGATTTTTCGATCCATGTTCTCAGCGAAACAAAATAAAAAGAACATGGACATCTTTTCGGTGTGACTCACTAACCGTAAATGTTTGTGAGTCAGTCGGAAGAAGACATCAAAGGTCGAGAGTTAACGGGAGTTAAGAAACGATTGTTGTTGGTGAGTGAGTCGAATAAGGAGTGGCAAACCCGTCGAAAGCTTTCGTCTGTTTTTGTTTGTTAACATTGATAAAAACTTTAACAACCGTGGGCGTCCTAAGAGTCAGCAGAAAACAGGCATTTAAAGGCACTGGTTGTCTTCACATTGCAAATTCTTTGGACGATATTAAGCTCTCTACCTCTGACTAATTCCACAGCCATGAGATTGGCTTGCGGTCTTTCATTGCACTTAAAGGCGCAGCTATTAACGACACTCATTGTCGTAAAACACCGTTGATTTCGCTTATAACCAGCAATTGTTGACGCTTCGTTGGTGATGTCAACGCGAAACGATAAAAAGAACGTTCATTTCTGATTATCAGCCCACCAATTTTCTTGTTTTGATTCTCAATTAGATTTTAGCTTTAGGACTCGTGGAAGTTTTCCATCAGTTTGCGCTATTACGTGAATCGAAATATCGAAGCTTATGAATCGTATGTTTAGCTCGAAACCCGAAATGCAACCCAAAACATTTGTGTTGTGCACTGCAGTGCTGCTTGTTTTGAACTCTATGGCTGATGCAGCGAAGCCTCTTAACTGTTACACTTGCGATACAAGCGGTCAACACGTCGGTTTTGACGTTTCTTGCCATAAACCAAAAACACAAATGACCTGCTACGCCGGTGAGTAGTCATTAGATTTAGAAGTTCAATTGGTTCAAATGCGATCAATGCTTTGATTACAATTAGAACTTCGTTCAATCAAGTTGGCTAATCGATTGTCCAAAATGATCAATTAGTTATTTCAATTTCAGACGCTTCCTGTGTTAAAATTGAACAATATAATGGTGTTATGTTGAAAGTAAGATATAGAAGTAGCAAGGCTAAAATATGCATTTATTTTTGAGGGATGTTTGGCTGATGTTCAGGGAGTACAGTGGCATCACGAGACAGGATGTTGGACCGATGCTTATAATAGTCGATCGTGTGCGTGTAACTCCAATCTATAAGTGGCATGGCCAAAAAAAATTGATAAATTCGTGTTTTTAGGTGTAACGGAGCGATGGGACAAATGGCAGTGGGCAGTGGAGTTCTTTTGTTCTCGATCGTGTCTTACGTTCTCGTTCAATTCGCCTCTTAACTTTGAGTGCAGTTCCTTTTCAATAAAAGTTTCTTTACGTAAACTCGAAGGAATAAAAAGGTGGAACCCGCGTGTTTGTTTGCAGCAATTGGCTTTGAAGGGAAATGCTCGCGGATGAAAACTTCAAAGATGCGACAAAGCAAGAAACAATCAAAACGAATTACAAACAGCAAAAGAAATCGCGGAGCAAAAAGGCGAGAAGCCGCCGATCCGCCAATCGATCCGATCAAATGAAACGAATCGACGTTTTGTGTCCGTTGCGGACATCCATCTCGACACACGATCAACGAACTTGTTCTGTCGTCGTAGGTTACCGGCGAGGTTTATTAGACGAACAATAAATAACAATAAAAAACCAAACTACAATAACGCATGTTAACAACAAGGACGCGAACGCCGCCTTGGCGTTCTGTCATTACAGTTTCGGGTTGCGACAGAACTGAATAGAAGAAACACCGCGCGAATTGACACATGAAAACCTAAAATCAAAAATAATAAGTCCAACGTCAACCGCTTTTACCTTATGTATCGTACGGCGTCGTCTGAAACTCGCCAGTCTTCTTGTCGGTTCCGGTATACACCAACAATTGTCCGGTGCTCGAATTGGGATCTTGTTTGACAAAACGATAAACCTTCTTGCCGTCCAATGCAATTTGCCGTTTAGAAAACCCAGCGCTCTTCAGTCGTGTTTCGTACGTTTCAACTTTGTCGTCTGCATTCGCTGCGGGATCGTACGGCGTCGTCTGAAACTCGCCAGTCTTCTTGTCGGTTCCGGTATACACCAACAATTGTCCGGTGCTCGAATTGGGATCTTGTTTGACAAAACGCTGACCCCACTTGCCGTCGATTATAATCCGCTTTTGAGAAAACCCAGCGCTCTTCAGTCGTGTTTCGTACGTTTCAACTTTGTCGTCTGCATTCGCTGCGGGATCGTACGGCGTCGTTATGGGTTCTCCAGTCTTTTTGTCGAATCCGGTAAACACCAACAATTGTCCGGTGCTCGAATTGGGATCTTGTTTGACAAAACGCTGACCCCACTTGCCGTCGATTATAATCCGCTTTTGAGAAAACCCAGCGCTCTCAATTCGAGATTTGTACATTGACCACCTTAACGCACTGACGTCTTCCACAATTACGTCGATTTCAACCGAGTGTACGCCCTCCAGATGCTGAGCCCAAAGATATCGAGTAGTAAACCGACAGGTACATTTATGGCATTTCCAACCCTGAAACATGACCATTAGGTCTTCAGTTCCCTATTAAACTTACATTAAATGGTTCAACGACGCATGGGTTAGTCAATGCATTGTAAACGAGTTGGAAAACTTGTTTAAGCTCTTCGTCGTCGTATGTGATAAACTTCGGCAGGTGTGCGTAGTGATCGTTCGAAGCACCAGCGCTCGCAGAGTACCCATCCGGAGTAAACATGTGTTTGTTATCGTGTAAAATAAACTCGATTCTGAACGAGTTGTAAACCATTTCCTTCCAATGGCCCGTATTGAAATTCGCCAGTTGGATCATTGAGAGAACATCTCGCCGCTCCCTCAACCATTTCGAAGATTCGCTGAGACACTCCGACGGCTGCTGTTTATACTCGTGCGCGCGGTTTTCGAGTTGTCGAAACGCGGTCGTACCATCGTTATAGATGGACTTCAACATCGCTAACGTTCGCGATGGACCAGTGAGTTTTTTGGCGTTCTCGAGTTGGTTCAGGTCAACGATTAAGTAATTCGACGATCCGATGATTCGGTGTAGATAGTTTGTCGGTTCTTCATCCTGATAACAAACATCAAACTTTACAATTCTATTCCACGTACCGGCGGAACTGACACAAGTTCGCGAATATGCGACCAAAATACGTTTCCACCGTCCACAAGTTGGGGCCTAAAAATACGAATAAAATCATCAAAAGAAGCAAATGTGTAAAACTCACTCATCATTGGAATCCACGTTCACGAATTGGTCGTCTGGTTTGGTTTCGATACAAATGGCCTCCGACTCGTGGTTGTCGAGCCGGTTCTTGTTGTTCGTATTAGAATCGGTGTTATCATACTCGACATCGATCCTGAAAAAGCAATGTCAATCAAGGATAAAATATTCGAACTTACATTTTCAGGCGCTTCGACGTCGTTGGTCCGTCGTCGTTTGTTGCGTTGGCGGAGTTGCCGAACAGTAGTCGTCGACGGTGGCTCATTTCACAAATTGGTAATCTGAAACATAAGAGCGTTAAACCGAGCCTGTAAATACGAATACAAACGAACGCTAAGAAAAAAACACTCGAAACGAACGTCGCACTGTCAACATCGACCAAATGAAATTCCCTACATTAAGCGACCCATCGCCAGAGATAATACGCAACGAGAAAAAACGTTGTCGCGATTTTGAAACGCAATTTTCATGACCTTTCTAGAAGTCGGTTCTAAGAATGCGAAACAAAAAGAGTAAAAATTTGTGGTCGATCGGTTTTGACGTGAAAATCTTCTGCTTTTATACCTTTCGATTTTCCACGTGATCAAAATTTGAAACGTGTACGGTGTTGATTGGTTATGAACAAATTTGCATAGAGCGCTCATTCAAAAAAAACGCTGCACGAATGCGGTCGCTCTCCGGACACTAAAAATAGAGAGACGCGGCGCATTTGTTGTTAGTGAGGAAAAGGAGGATCTTTATTCTTGCAATACATCTCATTATACAATCAAAACTAACGTATACAAACTTTTCAATAGGGAAAAAATGCATTTTATTGGTTGAAAACACACACACGATCA